>JAFIDM010000001.1:77867795-77887446 GCA_023159025.1 Thereuonema tuberculata | reverse complement strand
TATTTCCTTTGAAAACCCTGTATATTTCTTTTGAAAACCCTGTATATATATATATATATATATTTTTTTTTTTTTTAGGTGAGTTCTGTTTTTGCTGTTCAACTATTTTCAGGTAAATTCTTTAACTTTTTCTTTTAATATTTTTTAAAATATTTACGACGAAATTTTTTATTTCTTTTCATCACAGTTCTATTGAAATTAATCCGAAGTTTTATTCAGTAGCTGTTTCTTGATCTTTAGCCTAATCTGTTAGTTGTTGCTAATACTTTTGATAAGAATACGACTGGGCTGTAAATGTAGATATTGAAATACATGAAGAAAATGTAGATATTGAATTAAGATGAAATAATATTCGAGACTTGCATTTAATAAATATAGTATATTTCTTAAGTACAATTCAGCATTCCTAGATGAAACATTTCAACAGTTACTTTCATCCTCATCTTCTATCTTCGTAGTAAATGTCTAATTCCAGGAATATTTGTTACCTTTGTACAGTTCTGTCAGTAAAGCATACTCTGTAGATATAAAGTAGAAATACTAACTTAATCCTGAAGTAAACCAGGGTGGATACTTATAAGTTCAAAATATATACTTATATCACCAGTGTTGAATATCGCCCAATCCTGTGTGTGAATATCGAAAATTGATAGATATCCTATGGAAAATGATCTTCTCTTAAAATTATTTGTATTCACTCAAACAAGTCACTTATTATTTATGTCCAACGAATTTCCTTGAATTCCAGAGAAAACTAACGCAGGATTCACATAACCTTTTATTTACGACGGAAGAAGTTTTTGTTTTACAACCTAACTATCTCCATCGCTGTTAGTTACTAAGCTTATTACTATAGTTGCCAAACACCGTTTTTCTTAACTACCGCTGTACGTCTATACTGCATTACAATGTCTTCTGTGCTGCATGAATATCACTGTTTTATTATCAAACTAGCAGCAAAGCCTGTCGGATGACAGGCATAAAAAAATCTAAAAAATCATTTTATTATCAACTATCAAATATAAAGTAAATGTAATCTAAATACTGTGCTAACTTGTGAACGAAACTTCTACGGCAAAAATGGTTTTGAGTTTCGAAATCAGCGTAAACAACTGAGTAAGTATGCCAAATTTCATTAAAATGGATGCAGTGGTAACAAAATTATTTGGTTTTGAACGTATGTTTTGTTAGAATTTAAGTTGTCGAGGTCAGTTCCCAAGAATAAAATTTCATGGAAACAATATGAAATGACACAATGAACTAATATTTTCATCCAATTTGAGTACTTTTGATTCAATGGTATCATTGAGAACCGTTGGATCTATCTTAATAGCTTAATTATATCGAGTTACAGACATACAGACAGACGAACTTAGCAAATTTATATATATTTGATTCGATTGATTTGATTTGATTTGAATTTTTTTTTTAACGTTTATCAGACCTATTTAGGTGTACTTCTTACCTGTACACCTGTAATATAGGTTCTGAGAGTTTAATCTAAATGACTCTGGACTTTTTTTTATCATCGGAGAAAAGCAAAAGATATCCAAGCTCTTTGATTTTTACATTTTGCCAATTGAATATTATTGAAATGATGTTGGCGGCCATTGTTCAATGAATCTTGTTAGGGTCCTCGTTGCTGACATTTCGTCTTTAGCTATTCTGAAGATGTCTCTAGAGACGAAACAAGGAAGTTTTATTGAAATGATCTCCACTCGGACTGCCAAGATTGAACCGACTTGAATAATTTGATGATCTCTCAATAGATGGCAGCACCGTTCATTTCCTTGACGGTCAAATGGGGCTGAACAATTCCATGAGCCTCTGAGAATCATACTTTACCACAAGTTTAAAAAATATGAAACTCTCTTATTAAGAAACTAAAGCAAACTTAAAAAAAAAAATCTACCTAATTAAAGGCTAACACAGAAATGAAGTAAATATAAAAAAAAAAAAAAAAAGAATTTTTCTGATATAATTGATATAATTTTATGGTTTAAAAATAAAATTCAAAGAAAAGCAAAAATTTCTGTTTCTAATTTTTTTGAAGAAAGAAAGATCCATTCCATATCAACATGTTTCCTATGAAAGCATAAACTGAAAGTGGTTTAAAATTTAATACCAGGAAATAAAATCGAAAAAAAGGAAAACGAATGGACTTTGATTCATTTACAAAAGATATTAATTGTTCTTTTCTTATAAACATTGATAAGATACTCGTGTGAACGAAATAAAGAAATGATACGGTTTTAATATTAAAAGTAGTATTAAAATGTATTACTACTTTTACTTTAAATTATTTGAAGTAATATTTTATTGTTTTTATTATTAAAAAGAAGGAATAAAACTAATTAAATTTAAAAGTTACTAGAAGTTGATAAATATCATCTTTAATTTTAAATGGAACTTTTTTTTTTTATCAATTATAGCTTAAATTTACTCGTATTGTGAATTATGTTTTTCAAAAAATTTTGTAATTATTAACATAAAATTATTAAATCATAAGTTTTACTCGTTATTTGATTCTCTTTTGATTGCCAAAAACATAGTACTGCTGTTTTTAGTTAGCTTTTTTTTTCAATTTTCTGGAAGAAGATAATATTTCAAGAACAATTAGAACTAGTCCAAAATGTAGTTAATATAAAAATGGATTTTTTTTTTTTTTTTTACATTCTAATTAAAGATAACTTATCTAAAACCTTTACCTATGTGGAGTTTTTCCCATAGTTATAAAAAGGAAGAAGCTAATAATGACATATTTCCTTGATTTTAATTTATGAAAAAGACTTTTCTATTACATTTGTAATAATGTGCTTTTTGTATTTTTCATTAAATGGTTCAAAAAAGTAATGTAATTTCGAGATGAAATCATGAAAACGGGAAAATATCTTCCCATTAAAAAGCACAAACCCTCACAAATATTTACATTCGTTGAGGGTTTTTTTTTATTTATTTATTATGATTTAAGCACGTGAAATTTGTTGGTAAATACATCTTGATTATTTATATTTTGAAATAAACTAATGTAGCCAAAATGTATCGTCTTTCTGCAGACAACAAATTTTAAGTTACAGAAGATATAAGTTTTAATTCAAATAAGTGATTTATTATGGAACTTCTTTTTGAAGAATTTCATCAGAATATGTTGATAAAGGTTTTGTTATTGGAAGATCACATGTTATGACTTCATCAAACCTCAAATTGTGTTGCCTAAATTCACAGATATCAACATTGAAATTCGAACGAGAAAAACCAGGTTTAGTGACTTAGTAATTACTTACTTACTATTAGTAATTGTGAAGTAGGAAAAAAGCATATTGGTAATATTTAACGTGTGTGCTTGGATGTAACGTGTAAAAGATAAACACAGACAATATTGACAAGACAGGACAATGTTTTAAATCAAGATTTCTTCTGAGAAATTGAATAATTCCTCATAAAAAATCTTGAATTATAACATTTGGAAAATCGCTATTCATTAAATGATAAATAATGTTTTTGAGGAACGTGATTCTATCGTTAAGGGATTTTATTTTAATCGATTGTGTCAGTTAAATAGCACTATGTTTACAATATGATAGTAAAGTGTACATTTAAGGTTCACAGTAGGTGCTCAAAGTTCCTTCCACCAACAGTAATACACGTCTCACAACATCGATACATGGCTTGTCGAACACGTGCGAAAATGCGAGGCCTTTCGCGGACATATCCATTTGCTATAGCGACTTTGCGATGAGGTCATCATCGGAGGCAATCGGGGCGTCTCGTAAACGATGCATTTGAGGAATCCCAGAGGAAGAAATCAGTGCAGGACAACTCACACTGCCCAGATTATGTGCTGCCAAACATCGCCCTTAATGTGGTGACGTTTGCGAATATATGTTTCACTATGAATATGGTTTGTTTCTGTATTCCTGATCTACCTTTAAAGTTTGTACATTAGAATTTTAAATCATCCTGTATTTTCCTAAAGAAGATCTTTCTGGAAACAGTTACTTCTACATTTTTAGCGTTTAGGAAAGTAAGACTGAATTTTATTGCTTCTTGTTCTAACCCTTTTTCTTTTCAATGTTCACTAAAAATATTGCAAACCTTATTTTTACATTTCTTTCAAAAGAGTTCAACACTTTTTATTGAAATAATTTCTTCATGCAGTTGTTATATTTTTTTAAAATACAGTTAGAATTATTTTCTCTTACTTTGTACTAAGTTTGTCTGTATACCAATTTCTTTGGAAACTTTTTTATCTTTCTTTGGGGGCTTAAGGAGGACCTTTTACTTAAGCCGTTATAGACTTAGGGACTGATATTCTATGATTCAATTTTCTCAGTTTTCTAGTGGAAATTGTTAATCGTTGACTTGTTAAAAATACAATCAGTTATTTCTGATTCTCACTGTCAGTTGTAAATTACTTGTGTTATTTTTCCGTTTTTATTTGTAATACTACTACTTTTTATGTTAAGAAATCCGTTATACTTCAAAAAAATTTCTAATTAACATTTTTTAGAATTTAACTTTGAAATTTAAATATTAAGTTACTTAAATGATAGCATTTTATTGTATAAGAATACATTTAAAAAAAAAGAAATATGCAAATAAAAATACAGCTTTTTTATATTCCATTGATTCTAAGGCAGGGGCTACCTTTTTCTTTTTTAAGCATAAACTGAATGAAAGTGGAAATTGCAAAGTTTTTATAATTTATTACTGTATTTTGAAATTTTCTTGTAAGCGGTCCTTTCATTCCAGTCTCTTCGTTGTTAAAAACTTTGAACAGGAAAAAAATAGAATGAGGAAGTTACTTTATTTTACTATTTCCCTATTATATAGTTTATGAATATATTGTAGAATTATATAATTAAGGAAAAGTGCAATGTAGTTCAGGCATAAAATGGCGTCCTATTGTTATATTTATTACTATTAATGAAAACAGTTTGAGCAGTCATTAACTGTTTCATTAACAGTAATACATATAACAATAGGACTCCATTTAAGCCTCCGCCTGAGCAGTCGAGGTTCAGGCAGAGGCTTCAATGAGGCCAACAGTTCATTTCTTTGTTCTATTCGCTCCTTTACTTCTTCTTCGTCTTTTTGGGCAAGAAGATCTTTCTGGATGCTCATCAAGATGTTCTTCAGTTAAGGAGCTTCCGAGACGATTCTTCACCTACTTTAGCTTGGAAATTCTCGTTCAGAGGTAACTTGAGTCGAAGAAAGGGTAAGAACGAACTGGTAAGCAGTGCTCAGGGAACTTTAAGCAGTAAAAAAAGAGTTCATATTTCCGAAGTAACTTGAAGACGGAGACAGGATAGTTTTTGCACGACTTAATATCTTTTCTAGTGATTGGTTGTCTTCGAAGTCATTCTCCGCAGCTTCAGATGTCATACTTTTAGTTTCATGAATGGAGGAAAATTCTTCCGGAAGAATTCTTTTTATCTTGTCCTAGGAAGCGGCGAGATTTTGAAGTTGAGATTGAAGTTTTTCTACTGTTTCCGGATTGAACTTGATGATCAGTTGACTTAACTTCGCGGGCGACTTTTCGGGAAATGTCTTCGAAATTTCTTGGATCCAAGCATGTTAGATCTGCGTATAAAGCAGATTTCTTGAGAAGCCGTTCTTCAATACTCTTTACTACCGTGTCCATCACAACATTGAAAAACCTTCACTCGATATTTGTCCAGTGGATTTTCAATTGATTCATCGTGCACTGTTTCACCTGGCATGTGTTTCCTTCGATGGATTCTGACTGTAGGCAACGAGTCTTCTGTATGTAAGTCAAACTCCGCTTTTCAAGAGAATCATTTACCCAAGTGACGAAGTTGTTTATTGCTTTCAGAATGCTATCAAAGATTTCAGCGCGTCTTGGGTTATGGTAACCACATGGTAAGCCTTCAAGTAGTCCATCCCAGCAATCTGTAGATATTTCGACAGAGGTCTAGTGCAGAAAAAAATTAAGTACAAGTGAGTAATAAGAATCATCTCAAATTCAGAAAGACTTGTTTATATGTCGATGCTTTATCCCGAAACTCTGGTTTGCGGTTGATAATTCTTATTGATGTAATCCAAAACTTTTATGCCGCTGACCAACACAGCTGGTTCATACAGATGTGGGTCATACTGGTGCTTTGCGGGATCTTGGTAACAGCCACATCTTTAGCCCACCACCTCGTATCTGCTATTGTTGTCAATCTTCGATGCCGTGGATCGCTAGCAATATCATTCCATTCTCACATTTACGAAATTAAACATCGAACGTTTAATTATGTTTATATTTACTAATAATAAGTTAATAAGTTCTTCAAAATTATGTAGGAAAAATGCCTCGCGGACGCCTTTGATTTTACCCACGGAAAATAGGAAATAACCCCTAACTACTGGAAAAACAATACGATATACGGTATACTATCACCCATAATTCTGCAGTATTTAGAAATCCACTTATTCCACGAAAACACAGCAGACGGTGATGTAAAATTAAAATTCCCGCAAGCATACTTTCTCTCCATTTCCTTTTTAATTTTCACATAAATTACAAGTTTTTACATTATTTTTAATTTCTCTTCATTTCTTTATTATGTTTGACAAACATTTTATCGTTTTCGGTATTTTTATTTATAATTTCTGCCAGTTCTTTTCTCATTTACAGATATTTGCAATTTCAAATTTATCGCACAGCCGTTTTCAATAGTGAAAGGTTTTGAAATTCGGGTTGAATTTATTTGTTTTAAGTGTTGAAACTGTTTGTTTTTCCTGAGGTCAAGGGGAAAAGTCATTCTGTGATTGTTTTTTCCAAAAATGAAAAGGGCCATTTATTTGATAACAATAAAAGAATCGTAGCCACACGGTTTCGTTTACAGTCTGTCATCAAAGTCTTCATCATTCCTAATTAACGAAAAATTACATCCAAAATTTTAATATTGGACCGCCCTGTATAATAGCATAAGTTGGATACACAAATTTATATCTTAACAGTTGAACATCCATTATTATACAACCAAATAAGAAATGACGAAGAATGATCGAAGAATGAAAAGTGCCCACCTGGAAGCATCTGAATGCTCGTATCTTAACTCAGAAACAATGCCTGCAGTTATAATTTGGTTCCTAAAACAACGACTCACCAACTGCACGCTATTTAACAGATTCATTAACTTTGTTTTTTTATCATCATCCTAGAAAGAAAGTTAGAATAAAACAATGTCCTTGAAAATCTCTTGCATTTAATCAATTATTATTTATTTTTAACTTTTTTTTTAATAGTGTAGCTGCATTTTATTTAAAAAATATATTACAATAAAAAATTACGTTCCGGCGAAATATTTATAGGGTGGCCATGTAAAAATATAGTTAAAGAGGTGTTTACAGCTCAATTACCAAAAATTTTGGCCAAGCTCCACCAAATTTGGTGTGAACGCTATTTAGACCATGGGATTAAAATTAAAGAAAAAAAAAGTAGTTCCTAATTTCGCCACCAGGGGAAACAAACTGCGCCGGAAGCACGAAAATATGCAGATTGCAGTAAACTGACATCATAGATTGAAGGTTATAAAAAGATGGAAACGAACAGCGTGTGTTAGGTCCGACTGATGTGCTATGGTTGCGTGGTGGTGCTTTGATGTTAAACCTTTGCTATGCTAAATTTACATGATCATGCTTTGCTGATGAAACTTTACTATCAAAAAAAAGAACAGCATTGCTCCTGTCGCATTTCGGGAATAACGGAGGTTGAAGAATTTAAACAAAGACCCAGTAACAATCATAAATTTGCGAAAAATGACTTTGCGATTTGAAAAGGGATCGTTTCAAGTGCTGCCAGGAGGAGAACGCACACCGACATCAAACCACCCGTCCACGGGCAAATACGCAGGCAATTTGATATGCCGTATGCAATGGGAAGAAACTGTAATATGGTCCTAGAATAGTTCATTGGAATTGGGCCGAAATCATCGAAAGAATCTCTATGGCTATTTTCCGATCCTATTTCTCTGAATGACCAGTAGTTCGGTGTTAAACTTTTTGTTTAATAATTTCATTGAGACAACATATTCTAAAAAACTGCCGTCGCACATAATAACGATAAGAAGTCATTAATAAATAAATAAATAAATAAATAAATAAAATTAAGACATTTTAAATTTCAATTTGAGCTTGTCTTCTTTCTCGCCACAATAGATATTAGGCCTCTTTTATAAGTTTTCGAAATTTACCTCAAACCGACAAGTTGCTCGAAAACCTGACACTTCTAAAACAGTAAACCTCCGATGGTCCATTAAACGAAATATCTGAAATATTAAATAAGAGGTTGCCCCCTTTTTTCATTGATAATATTCCTTTAATAACTTCTTTGACGATCTGAATTAAGTGTTGTAACTCCAGAATCCTGTGATCAAATTACATATTTCGCTATTAATTTACATTGGAAGGCAGAATGCGAAAGACGACATTCTAACAAATTTCGAAACAGAAGGATAGAATGTTTTCTTTTGTTTTGTTTTTTTAGTTGAATCTCTTTTGTTATCCTATCTCTGAACTTAGTCCCCATTCTTCTACGTTTTTAATTATTCATCCTCCCTTTACTCTGGTCGAACTCCTTATCGAAACAGAAAACAATTTAAACCCTTTCCTTTTTCATCAGATGAAATTTTCGAAGCTTTTAAAAATACTTGGAAATATTATTTTATTCACGGGTTTTTAAGGAGATCCTTGAAATCGCCTCTCATTCATTTAACAATGAAAAATAGAATGCTTTTTTTTTTTTTTTTTAATTATTCAAATCCCTAATTTGTATCTTTAATTTTAAATATTTCAAAGTTAAGACTTTTTCATAAGGCATTTGCCTATTTTACATATCAGCTTTACGGCAGGCGGTCACTTTGATCATAAGGCTGTGCCTCAACGGCTGGAAACAAAAAAATATTGATTTGAAAAATCAGGTAAATTCATTTTTAAAAAAATAGATTATCAATTTATAAGAAGTTTAGCGTATAGTGAATTCGTCAGGAAATGAAACAATTGGATTCCAATGGGAACAAGACACGAAGTATTGGAATATTTCCTATCATTTCCTCTTTTTTTTTTTTTTGCAGTTGATGGATTTTGAACTGTAAAAAATTCGAAATGTTTTGAATTTTATTGTTATTACTAGCTTTTAAATCTCTTCCGAGACCATTACTGGATTTTTTTGTTTTTAATTTTGGGAAAGATATTTCTTTCTTAGTTTTAACAAAAAGCCGTTGTTTCCTTTGTGGATGAATTCAAAGTAATTAATCAAAAAGAAAGTAACAAGATGAGGTTTTACTTACGAATATTATTAAGAACAACTTTACGTCCTTCTCTTGTGTTTGTTAGAAGGGGAAGACTGGTTCCCACGGTCACACGATGGAGGGCAACCAACAAACCACTGCTTATTCCTACAAAGGATGTTTAAATTGATAATTAGAGAAAACTAACATATATTCAACTCCAGTCCTACAAATTTAACTTAAAAGATACAAATTGATCTTATTTAATTTTGAGACAAGAAGTGAAAGGAATTAAATGTTCTATATCCTTAAAAAAAAAAATAAACCTTAATTAAATTCTTAGTTTTTACTTAATGTACAATTGGCCAAATTTTTTAAATTAATTTTTTTTCTCTGAATAAATTTACTTTTACTAAGATCAAGAAGCAGGCTTCGAAATACTTCCTAAACTATGAATTTGTTTTGTTTTCTTTGTTAAAACTGGTGGCATTTTCATTTATTGTAAATGAAAGGAAATTTAACGTGCCCGAATAATTCTTTAGCTTGCGCCTCACTTTGCTACCTTGTTTTATTTTAATTTATTGTTTAGTTATTTTGTTGTAATTAGTTTCATTGAATCCTTTTCTCTCGAAGGAGTGTTATTGGATACAAAATGGCAACTGTGTCACTTCTCTGCTCTACCTTAGACATAATATCTGGTTGTGGCCAGCAGCTATGATGGGAATTTTCGGAAGAGTTCATTTTCAGGGAGAATTGCAAGTAATCAGTCCAGGTTGTTCTCTGCCAGATCAGTCTAAGCGAAATATTTTTTTATCAGAAATATACGATCTAAAATATTAAACAAGATCATGTCAAAATTATCGTAACAAAAGAATTGATTAATTAAAAAAAAAAAAACAACTTTAATTTATGTTTTTTTTTTTTGTTTTGTTTTTTTCGTTTTGTTTAAGCAAATATTGTTTTGTAGTCTTCCATTAAATTTAAATTTTAAGTTTTTAATTTAGTTTTTCAGCAAATGCAATAATGATATGCAGACGTAAAAATTTTAATATTTTATATTAGACATGGTCAGCACTGGTATAATTACGTTGATTTCTATAACAAAATATTCTAACAAGATTCCCATAACAGAAGGAAACAAGGAACTTAGTTAGTATTTTTAAAAAATGCTAAGTTTAAGTTTAAAAAAAAAAATAGTTAAAAAACTTGTTAGGATTTAAAACATTTGATTTGTTTGCTTTAGTCCAGAGTTTGTCAAGCGATAGGGTGATGTGTATCGCGAAGAGCTTCTATATTTAATTATTCCCAATTAGTTAAATTAAGACTAAATTATTAACATCAATTAATCTGAGTCAGAGAGAAATGAAACTTTTCTAACATTGAAGATAAGTAAGGATTCATTCACATTCAAAGTCCACCGAAGAATAGTTTGTTTGTTTTTTCAGTCATTTTAGGGTGTTTTTAAATGTTATTAAAATAGACAACAGTTATTCATGAGCTCATGGTTTTCTATTACATGTAATAAAGCCAAGAAAAAGATATTAAGAACAATGTTTTGTGTGCGGTGAAACAAAAACAGAGACTGCTGTTGAGTTCTAAAGCTTATTATGTTAGACGAAGAAAGTTCTTGAATATATTATTTAAGTAAGATCTTAATTTAAGCATTAGATAAATTCGTTGAGAGGAAATGAAGAAGAGAATATGAATTATTTCGGGACAGAATCAGAATAAAGAAATGTTGTAATAAAATTCCTCCTTTTTCTGTTTATTAGAAATTTTAAAAAAAAAAAATATTCTTAATTTTTTTACCTTCATTTCCTATGAGTTACAAGCCAGAATTTGAAAAAAAAAATTTTTTTTTTTTAACTGTAAAATTTAAAACTAATAAATTTTAATTATTATCTTTCTTTTCTATTGAATCCGAGTTTGAGCTTAACAATTGTGGCTTAACTTAAGATTAGTTTGTTAGAAGTGACTGCTTTGAAATTTCTTTCTTTCTTTATTTTCTATTTGTAATAATTTAATTCCTATATAGGATTTGATGGGATCAGTTATTTAAAAATATAAATATATATTCTGAAAATAATTAACTGCAATGTTTTGGTGGTTCATTGTTTTGGACGTTGGACTGGAGGGTTCAATTCCCGGTGGTCTTTCTGGGATTTTTCCACGGTTGTTTCTCCTCTATGGATACCGTTTACAAAGGGGTTAAAGGGGGCGAGCGTTGGGCTGACCATCTGAACTCAAGTCTCGTTGGTCGAGAATCGCCGGGAGTCTAAACCTCTGGCGCACCCGAGGGCCTGCATGGCCTGTTGGGGGTATAGTTTTAACTTAACTGGAATTAATGGAAAAAAAAAAAAAAAAAAAAGAAGATAATTTACTAAAGACAAAGCTCTGAAAAGAAAAATTAGATTGCATGATTTAAAAACAGATCTTTTGGTTGATGAGGTATCGAAGTAATAATGCAATGATGTAGATTAAATACAAACACTGCGGGCATCGTTTCAGTAATGGTAAGGTGACCAACCGTCCTCCTTTTTGAAGCTCTGTCCTCCCTTGAGAAGTGTCCTCCTTTTGTAAATTCTGTCCTCCTTTTTGATGTTTGAAGGGTAATATGTCCTCCTTTTTGATATGTGAAGTTTAAAACCTTTTTTTTTTAGGTTGAACAGATAGGTTTATACCCCTGAAACCCCTGATAACATTTTTTTTTTCTTCAAATTATTTGCGTCCTCCTTTTCATTTTAGAAAAAATGGTCACCTTAGTAATGGTAAGAACTATAGAAGAGTGGCGTAGCTAGATTGTGCGATCTTTCAATCAAAATGCTGTCTCAAGGTCCCAACAAACAAAAAGTATCCAATTTCCTCCCCCCAGTTGAACAGAACCGTTTATGATCCCTTAAGGGATGGAGGAAGCCATGCTTGGCTGTTAGTTTTATTTATTTATTTTTTTGATAACTAATATTTGTAAAGTGTTTTAAAACCAAAGTTGTAGTTGAACTAAATAATTTTATGATTCCTTCAACCAAACTGTCCAACTTTTGTTTTCTCCGAAGGATTTAAAATGAATTCAACACATTGCAACTAATGTTTTTATAAGAGGCTGTAGAAAAATCGGGAATTTGCATTTCAAAAAATGTTTTGAAAAATACATTAATATTGTAGAGTAAAGCATAGAACCGGAAAAATTAATATACTGTATATTATAAAGTAAGAAGTAAGAAATTTTCAAGTGACATGAACAGACATTGTGATTGGTTACTACAGGGGCTATTTAAAATGCATTTTAGTTGAATGGAATCAATGAAAAAAAAAAATAAAAAAAAGGATTTGAGATGGAAATTCTCTGACTTCTCCATAAACGAAACAAAAAATGCACATTGGAAAAATTCCTTTCAAAAGTTAACGTCAATTAAAATAACTGCCGTGACTTTGGATGTTCATTTCGAAGACGGTCAGTCATCATGTGGGCGGTGGCGGTCAAAGGTTTCCAATGAGAGAGTGGCCAACGTTCCACCAGTGGATTCCTTTAATGAAATTAGCAGTTTGGATTAAAACCACTCACGATGCTCAGGCTGGCCACGTTTCTTCTCCTGCTGTTTAAAATCGAAAAACCTTGGAGGAGAATGTTTAGGTTGGTTTCATTTGAAATAGGAATAGTTTTGAATGTTAAGACATTTATTAACTAAACATGCTATACGTTTAAGTTTATAAAGTTTTTTGTGTTTATGATATGGTGTGTTTGGTCCTCTAATCAACATTTATTAACTATAAGAGTAGTTGGGGTTTTTGTTTTATCATTGATTACTTAACATTCTATTAAAACTCGATTATTCGAAGTAAAATTAATTTCCCTCCAATCGCAAATGTAAGAACTGGGAAATGTCGCAGTTTTCTAACAATTTAATCATAAAAAAAAAAAAAAAATGATGTGAACTTTTAAAAAAAATTTAAAAAAAAAAACAAAAATAAAAAAAACAAAAAAAAACTAAGATACTGCTTAAGATTTTTTTTCTGTATCTTCATAAACATTGACTGAAGTTTAATAAAGCTGTAATTCATGAGCTGAAAATCGAGCAAAAGATAAATATATTTTCGAATCCATTTTAAAAGCTGTAAGAAGGAGACTTTTTTTTTATTCCTAGTCTTTTGAAGAAGTTGACTTTCAACAGGTGAGGATCATTTCTTGATAATCCTCCCTGTCCCTAATCTTAGCTATGAACAATGTTGATTATCAATCAATCATTTCAGCAGCTATTTAACTGAAATTTTGTTAATTGAAAAAGAAGATAAGCATTCACTGAAAAAAGTACCAGGAAAAATAGTTAGATGGTTCACAGTAACAAAATGCTACTGATTGCTTTGTGTCTAACACACATGTAAAATAAAACAATTAAAAAAAAAAAAAAAAAGGAACATCAAAGGAATGTTAATACGACAAAATAAACGTCTAAGAAATGAATGAACTGTACAAATAAACGTGTTAACAAACATCGAAGCTGATAAAAAAGGAAAATTTTAGATGCAATTATTAAACTGATAAGAAAAAAAAAAGATTATAAATCTGATATTTAATATTTTTTTGGCAGACCCTAACCTCTGGAGAAAAAAAAAATTCCCAAACTTTGAAAACCTTATAAATATTCCATAGAAAAATTAAACAAATTTATCTATAAAAGTTCTTTAGGCAGAGAATCCATGGATGATGATCCAAGACAAGGTAGACCTCGGATTCTGGATCCAGACGGGTTTTATTTAGACTGTCGCAATTGCCGAGAACTCCCAGCAAAAAACATGTTGCTGATAGGTGTAACATTTCAATTTCTACCGAACATTTATCTCCGGTTCATCGTCCAGAAATTTGTTATAGGACGATCAGAGAACTCGTAATGACAGTGGAGACTTGGTTAAGGATGTTGATAAAGACTTACTGAATACAAATAACATCATCACTAATATGAGTTGGTGTTACATCGTTGACACGTAGACGAAGGAAAATCCTCTGTGTAACTACCAAGAAATGTGACAGGAACAAAGGGAAGATGATGGTGGTTTTCTTTGATGTTAGCGGCGTTGTACACCATGAATTCGTGACTGGGAGAAGTCAAGAAATGTTGATACGTATGTTGCCATTTTGAGGTGACTGCTATGCGCCGCAACGATCTGAGATATTTAGGGAAAATTCTGGATAGTGCACCACGAAAACGCTCCGGCACATAGATGTTATTCTGTGAATGATTATCTTGCCAAAATGGGTACTCCTATTTAACACAATCTCCATATTCATCGGACCTGGTGTCTTGTGACTTTTACCTCTTTCCAAAGATGAAGGATCTCTTGACAGGCCAACGATTTTGCCTCTCACAACGATATTATTGACTTTTCGACGACTGCACTCAGTGAGATGCCAAAGAATGACTGGTACGAACGACTGTTGTAATGTATAGTGGAGGGAGAGAATTACATTGAAGACAAACAAAATATTTTTCCATTATTTCTAAATTGTCATTATTTATACAGTGTGTCCCGGAACTTTTGACATCATTCTCGTATTTATTCCTTTCCCACGTTTTCAGAAACCTCCTTTCTAAACACTGCTGTGCAATGTTGATAGGTTATGTTATTTTAATATCTAATTTTTTATTTGACTTACGATCGGTTATTAATGCAAAATAATTTGGTTATATGTAATAAATTATAATAGAATACATTATAAGTGAGCGTGATTAGATTAACTTATGATGAGCTGTATAAAATTATCCTTTCCAATTTTTACTTCGAAATGTGGACATATCAAAACAAACTCAGGATTCGTCGCCCACTGCCAAAATCCACTGTTTCTTTTTCCATTGTTGATACCATCTTCCTGGGAAGGAAAAAAAGTGAATATTTTCTACAAATACCTCTGCATCCAATAGTTAATGTTTCTTTTTGCCAATTATTTAGATTTCTCAGAACTTCTCTGTAATCCATTTGTAAGTGATCCCTTACAAAGTTTCTAAAATTGTCGTCACTGACAGCACCACTCACGTGCACAATCAATTAAGTATTGATTATTAAAGTTAATATTTAAAACTCATAACTAATAAAATAACTTTATAACAACAACAACTTTAATATGCGGAAATCATAAATGATATCGCAATAAAAACACCTACACGCACATCAATAAGTAAGAATTTTTGTATATTGGATACCGGGAATCCAGAACAGGTGTTTCTGGTTTCTTAACCATCATCAGCTGGATTCGCCCATTGTGTAACTGCTCAGTGATCTCAAGAAACATATAAGGAAAACAAAAATCAACAAGATAATGGCCCTCCATATTAAAAACAATAATATATAAATTAAGAATACAAAAGGCCAGTCATTTAATCCCCGCTAGTAAATGCTTAGCTACTAAAGGATTAAATTATAGAAAAAGAATTCATAGAACTATAAATTTAATAGACGGAAATTATAATATAATTATTGTGATGTTTGTGATTATTGATATTTTTTTTTAAACAAATTAACAGTTTAAAAACTACATAAATGAATAAATATTATTATATGCAATTATTTCTTAAAATTAATGCAAAGTTTTTGTAACAAAATGTGCATATAATAATAAAAACGTGTGTGTAATATGTCTTCAAACATCTGAAATTGATCGTATGTGACTCGTAACACCGCTTCCACTGCTGTCTTTCTTTGCTTTTTGTTCTTCGCCATAAGATTTAGTTGAAGAGGTGGTATGCGCATGTCCTCTTTCACATATTCATATTTCTGACGAAATTGTAGACATTAAGCAACCCCAGAAGTAAACACAAGTTAAGATATAATCCATTTCATTCGAACAATGAAGTATTTTCAAATATACAATCAGCAAAAAAAAAAAAAAAAATGTATTTCAAACATTTTTTAAATATACAAGTGTAAGTTTCTCCCCTTTTGTAAATTGTGTTTTTCAAAAGATTCTACGCTACGCAATAAATACTATGAAAACGTTTGGTTTGCCGCGGGATTTCTGCAAATGTGAAAGTGCGCTTGGAAGGTTGAGAAGCACTGGTTTAAGTAATTAAAGGAGAAGTTCTTGTGCTCCACAGGATTTGTAGATTTTGTTCACTTCATATCTTTCAATTGCTTATTGAAAAATGCTCGAATAATGAAATCACTGATCCTTGTAATTAGTAAACGTTGAATCTTTAACCAATTGTTTATTTGTAATTTAATTAACTTCTTTGAATTACTTTTATATTTCTTTTTTTACTTGAATCAAAAACACTTAAATGTATCTAAAGAAAATGGAATAAATTAGACGAGTTAAAAAAAGTGAAAGACTGTTGGTGGGGAAAAAAATCTATTTTTCTATTTTTCAAATGATTTTTTTGTTGGAATCCTTTCAATGCGCGCTTTATTATATTTTTGACAATTGAGGATTGCGTCAGGACAGTTTTAGCTTTTAGTAAAAATTTTACTAAAATCTTGAAATTTTCGTGACTTCTTTTCTTAAAAATTACAAATACAGTATATTATTGTGGTTTTTTTTTTTTTTCATTTCACGTTGGCTGCCAATAAAATTAATTTTTGAATTCGGTTTTGATATTTAAACAAAAACAGAATTAAAAATGAACTCAGAATAAAAAAAAAAAAACAACTTAAAAATGCTGAAGCCACTGGAGGAAGTTTTGCCTTGAACTCACGGGGAAGAAATTAAGCAGTCTTTTGGAAAAGAACTTCCTCGAAGAAAGAAAAATCCTAAAACAACGTTTTGCAGAAACGGAAAATTCACTTGATTGATGAAAATCTAAATTCCCTGAGAAACCAAAACTATTTCTAAAATCTATCGCAAAAGCGATTGAGCACGAATCTTGTGGAAATATTTCAGTTATGTTTTTTTTCCAATGGAAGGTATTTGTAACAGAAAAGCTTAGATTGAATTGAAATTCAGCATTACCTGCATTAAGGAAGCAAAGAACAAAATGAAATGATGAAAATTTAGCCTTTTTAGAAAGAGAAAAAGTTAAGAATAAATCATTTTAATTAAAAAATCATCGAGGAATATCTTGTACACTAAGTGCTGGACTGTGTTGATTATTATTACATTACTAGCCGGGTACCATCACTTCTCTCCGGAACCCTTTGCTTACACAGCATTATAAAAAAAAAACAAACACACTTTATTTATTTAGCAAATTAATATTGAGATCGGAGAATGTACGATTTCCCCAATCCGCTGTGGCCTTCCCGCTTAACTCAGGTGTATTTGATGTATTCTCAGGCTGGCGCCACACACATTTTTGCATGTATATTGCTAACGCAGAACATTTGTGAATGACTGATATATCGTTCGATAGAACTTTCAAATACCAACATTTTCTCAATATAATGTTCTCTTCCAACTTTTATACTTTTTATAAAGAAATAGTCAAAATTTGTCCCTTTAAAAGGCGACATCTTGGAAACCGAAAAAGGTTTTCGAAAGATTTTTGTAGCATTTTGTTTGTCTTAAAAAGCTCTGCATTTTATCCACTTGCACGACCAATGTATCTTATAGTTTGATCACAAAATTGGAAAAAGTTTAAAGTCTTATGACAGAATGAAAGACAGAATAACGTTTTTATAATATATAATGTGTTTCTAATTTGATGAGTTTAAATAGAAGGCAGCAGCTCATTCCCCTGCTGTAATTGTTCAGTTGTGAAAAACATTGAATTTTGTTGTTTATCACAATGACAGAAATCTCGTTTTTAGTTGTGTATCTCCAATAACATCAATATATTACGTAATGACGTGTTTCGTTTTATTTTATGTTATTATAGTTCGCTTCACTAAAAAATAGAGAAGAGTCTATTCAACATTCCACGTATTTCAGCAATTGTTCAATTAATAATTAAAAAATAAATAAATTTACAATTATTAAATTTAAGTATTGAATGACTCCAGGCATAAAGAGATAGATTTCGTGGGGAAAAAAGTTAAAAAAACCTGCCAATAGGGTGAAATACGGCGCTGTGCAAAATAAAGGAAATGCACAACAAAATGTCAATAACTCAGACAAAACTAAGATGGAATTTCAAGCGTTCATTGAAATAAAAAATTCACGCCAACAAACAAGACTAGTAAAAAAAGATATTTAAAATACTAAAATACAAGGAACGTTTACATCTGCCCTGCGGAAGTGAATACAAGTCAATGCTTTGTCAAGGGCCCGCGGGGCAGAGTGTAAAACGTTTGTTGTATTTTAACATTTTTAATAGTCTCGTGTGTTGGTCTGAGTTTATTATTTGATGTTACACTTGTTAAATTATTTCAAATATTCACGTTTGTTCTCTTCAAAAACGGAACTAAAGTACTGGAGAAAATGCTGTCAAAGCTCTAACCTCATTCACAGTCACTGATGATGAAGTTGATTTTCATCGTTTTAGACTAGAAATTGTAATCGATACACTGTGCTCGAATATAAAACCCAATATCTTGGGAGCAATGTTTCGCACTTGTTTTCCTTTAAGACTGCCAGATTAGGGACACTTCTTCAGTAGATATTGGTCACATGGTGTAAGGTCATGCGAGCTTTTAAAACTATGATAAAAAAGCATTTTGTAAATCTCATTCTTTGCAAATATTTTAATTTTTTAAATAAAATTGACATTTTAATGTATCAAAACTTCAGAATCCGTCTCTTTTATGAATTTGTATTTTTTGTTTGTACTATTGAAATTTAATATCTTTTATATGTACTTTATAATTAATAGTTTAAAAAAAAAATCGAACTAATTCTTTAAGGGAAGGGGATTTGGTTTCTTTTCTTTTCCCGTAAAATAAAAAAGCTTGAAAAAATCAATAAAGTTGATTTTCTTTGGAATTCTTTATTTTATAGATTTAGATTCCAACCCACTTTTTTAAAAATATATGTCGAAACTGTTTTATCAGTTTTTAATTTCTTTTAATAACCAATCAAAATACTGAAATCTTTGGTTTCTTTAATAATCTCGGTGGTTATTACTGTTTTATTCTTTTTCTGTTTAGTCGAAATTATGTCAATAACTTTCTTGACTTTTTAGAGTAAACAGAATATTTTCCAAATTTTAATTTGGCATATTTTATTACATATATAAACCTGTGATATTGTATTATATACATTTTGTTGAAAACAAAAGATTATTTATTAAATGTTTATATAAAAAACAGAAGTTAGCATTGAAAACTAACTTAACAGTAAATACAGAGACAATTTATTTAAAAAAAATTACGATAAATGTTAAAAAATCCGAAATTGCCATTTAACATTAAAAAAAATAAAATAATAAAAAAAATAGGCTATTTTGGAGGCATTTGTGGAAAATTTGTCAAGATTATTATACAAAAAAAAAATTCAGTGATTTTAAAATATGTTTACAATTACATTGTAGCCTTTGAAAAAATTTTCA
>JAFIDM010000001.1:77838926-77867785 GCA_023159025.1 Thereuonema tuberculata | reverse complement strand
TTTAAAATATGTTTACAATTACATTGTAGCCTTTGAAAAAATTTTCACTATACATAAAAAAAAAAAAAAAAATAATAAATAGTAAAGATAAAATTCAGTGATGTTAAAATACGTTTACAAATTACATTGTAGGCTTTGAAAAATTTGTCACTAAACAAAATAAATAAATAAATAAATAAATAAATAATATTTCAAGACAATTGCTTACATAAAATGAACTTATTTGGTAAAGGTCTTCCTTTTATAGCTACTGTTTTCTAGGTTATTATTTTTAGCTTTATAATAATTATTCAAAAATATTTTTGCCGTAACAAATAAACATTTGCTAGCATTTTGTTCCTGTGACAGTCCACAAGAACAGATTTCTTCAGAGAATATATCATATTCTCAGTGCCAGCTGAACGTTATATGTCTTTAGTTGTTATTTGTAAGAAAAATATCCTCATAGTTTTCACTTATAATTTCTTGAAAACTACTTCAAAACTAAAATAATTTCACTTGTAAATTCTCAGTAGGCCAAGTCAGACCACCTCTATCTATTAGTTGCAAGTATTCAGGGCCGGCGTTAGGGGGTAGCGAATGGGGCGAACGCCCAAGGCCCCGCGCTTGGTTAGAAGAAAGAGGATAAAATAGAATGTCGCTTTTTTTTTGGTTGTGAAAGTAAGATTTCCTTTTTTTTTTTTTTTGGTTGTTAAAATAGAATTGGCAAGGGCCCCGCAAAATTCATCTCGCCCGAGGCCCCGCACCCTCCTAGCGCCGGCTCTGAAGTATTGGACAACATTTTCTGGTGACGATTCATATTCAAATGTTCTTCTGCAAGCAATTAACGAGAGAGAATAACATTTCACTTTTCTTCCTACTTGACTACCAATATAGCTTGCACTGTACATTAAGACAGGATTTCATCCAAAACTTCAGGAACCTCAACATCCTTCTCATCAGGTTCTGAATTAAACATCAAATCTTTAATGCGAAATTGACCAGCTTTCCTTGATTGTAGCCTTAATAAATTTAAAAATTTAAGTTTATGCTCAGATTCAAGCACTTGTTGCAAAGATATATGGAAATTGTCACCATAAAGTTGACGATACTGACCGAATCGTACTTCCAAACTATCAGTTTGAAATTTTCCTAGTAAAATATACTTTGGTTGTATCAATTTGAAAATGTAATTTATAATTTCAATGAAAGCATCCGACGTGTGTTTTAATGCTAATGCTGTTTCTTTTAAGAGCATTCCACCTTTCCTTGGAAGATTTAGTGCCACCTTTGTTTCTGCAGGATGTAGGGAAAGTTTGTTCCAAACATCTAACCAGGTACTAACTCCTTCAGAAATGTAACTAGATCATCCAAAGAAAGGCTATTGATAGGTTGTCACGTAGTAACTTTCCTTTCAATGGCTTCTTTACATTGACAATCCTCTACCATTACATAATATGTGAAAGAAACTCCTTTGTTTTTATAAAGTCTGCACCAAAGTTAGAACTCCAGTGCAACACAATTAGTTTCATGGAATAAATTGATAGCATATGAAACATTTTGTCGTTCTGTTGAAGTTGGAAATAAAACTTTCTGAGATAATCTTGGGGCGTGTTTGATATTTTGCTAGATCTTGGGGCTTTTGCTAGCTAATAAATTTCTTTTAAATGCAACATATTGGCAACATTTAATTTTCTATAATTTTTAATATTGGGTTAGAAGAAAGCTTGGTTTGTTGAAGACTGGATTAACCAATTGTTCCTAATAGATTTCAACAAATGTACTGTATCAAAAATAAAAAATAAATATACTTCACAGAATGGATGACAATTGATACCATTTTTTAATTGTTCTCCGTAAATTAAAATAAACATGTTTCTAACTTATTATAAGAAAACTTCAAAACTTCATTGATCTGATAAAATAACTAGTTGTTGTTATTTTATCAGATCAAGAAACATGTTTCTGTTGGAGACGATTATTGTCAGATATAAGGGTCAGGGTTTTCTAACCACAATTTGATAAAAGTTGAAGAACTTTTATAGTACATCTATGTACATCAGCTACAGTCACAGTTTTTTGGGGGAACAATGTCACAGTATCTTTATTTTTGGATAATAAAGATTCTATCATGAAGCACTGAATGGTGCTTGTATATTTTTATTTTCTGGTTTCATCTTCGGCAGTAATGCTCAACGCGAACGTGGGATCATTCTTGGCCCTTTCTAGGAGTCCGGAAGCTCTTCTGCTCTTGTGCGAGCGTGTGAGGGAAGGATTCTTGAATTGTTTCTTTTTTCCCAAATCCTGTCGTAACATTTGGTGGCAGGCAAACTTATTTATACCAAGTTCCTCGGATAATATTCTTACAGTGACATGACGGTCTTCTCGTAGCCTGTTCCTGATGCAATCCACATTGTCTGCATTATGCGTTGTTGATGACCGCTCGGACCTTGGATCGTCTTCCACTGACATTCTACCGTTAACAAACCTCTTATGTTATTCAAACTCACGTCCTCTTGATAAGGCCAGATCACCGTAGACATGATGGAGAAGGTTCCAAGTTTCATTGGCCGCCTTCCCTAATTTCACATAAAACTTAATGTTCCCCCCCTGGATCCGCCAGTGGGAGGACGTTGGTGTGTTTTTTTGTTTGTTCGCTATACACTCGTAGGTCCTTTGACCGATCTGAACCAAACTTTGCGGAATTACTCTTTAATAATCTGCGGAAATAGCAGGCTGCAATTGAAACCTGGAGACATTGTACCCTCTCCTATTTTTTTTTTTTTTTTTTTTTTTATAATTTTCAAGTAGAGATATGTTTACCGAGTTCAAATACGCTTGGTGGTAATAATTTTTTTTTTTATAAATTTCCTTTTTTTATTATGTTTTCAAAGTTATTAAGGATACAGTGGAACCCCGCCATTCGTCCGCCTCTCTATTCGTGCAACTCGTTATTCGTACAACTTTTTCAAGTAAAATTGAACTCGCCATTCGTACGCTTGCTCGCGATTCGGACAGCGTAACTTCGGTACTGGCCGCGCCACGCGGTCGCTTCAGTTCAGTATCATGCTAGCTTCCGTACGCTACGCATCATCCACGCAAGCTTCGTGAAACTTTGTGATATTTTATTGTTATTTTTGTTATTTTTATTAAAAATAGTGCAGCCATGGGTCTAAAAAAGATTACTGATTCAACTAAGCCTAAAAGGAAAGCAGTGAGAACGACAATTGAATTGAAAAAAAGAACTCGTTGCGAAGTTTGAAAGTGGAACTCGTGTCTCTGACCTGGCAACTCAATATGGTATGGCGAAATCAACCATATCATCTATACTGAAAAAGAAAGAAATAATAATAGAGGCCTATATATTTATTGTTTTCATAGTTTTTTATGTATTTTAGGCTTAAAATATTATTACAAAGGTTTATATAAGCAATCATCTGTGGGTCTGGAACGGATTAATCCAATTTACATTATATCTTTTGTGAAAAAATGATTCGCCATTCGAACTGCCTCCTGAAACGGATTGTGTACGAATAGCGAGGTTCCACTGTACTACCTTTACAAATTGGGGAATGGAAATCCATGTCTGTTGTAGCCCAAGTTTTCCTGTTGAGGACACGCACAATCATTAGACTTGTCGAGATCGAAGTTGTTGTATCCCTGCCAACGTTCCTTGGATTCTCAAATCGACCGAGACTCGTTCAATGTGTGAAGAGATTTTAAACTAGAAAATGATCCCTTTCATTTCTGAACCAACTTCCCCCCCCCCCCCCTTTTTTATTTTTTTATAATGAGTTCGATTTCAGCTTTGGAGAAATTGTAAATGTTTTTTTCTTAATTTGTAAAATAAAAAAAGTAGTCATTGCCTGCAGATAATAAAGATTTTTTTTTTAATTTCCATTGTGGCATTTGAAATCTTTTAATTTGATTTCAATAATAATTGATGCCATTTTGATTTTGATGGGATCCAAAATGGCCGTTGTTGTCAGATCTGCTTGTGACTACCGTGAAAAATTGATGACGAAATAAATATGCAATGTTCAGGAGAACTTTTCAATTGTAGCCTGAAATTGTTGAACCACATCTATTAAGAGAAAAAAGAAATGAAGAAGAAGAAAGCGGGAGACATTCTTTCGTGAGGAGGAGGCGTGGAAGGTGGAATTTCCCACTGTAATTATGTTGCTCGCGTTTTTTTCTCTTGCTTTTCGGTTTTCAAAGATGGTAAAAGAGGAATATTTTTTATTTGTTACATATTCCTATAAAGTTTAAATTATTTTCTTTTTATG
Source organism: Thereuonema tuberculata (assembly GCA_023159025.1). Lineage (NCBI taxonomy): Eukaryota > Metazoa > Arthropoda > Chilopoda > Scutigeromorpha > Scutigeridae > Thereuonema > Thereuonema tuberculata. The sequence goes on along the minus strand of JAFIDM010000001.1, from coordinate 77,863,520 downwards.
ATTTAACTAATTTAGGATAAAGAAACAAAACTGAATAAAATAATAACAGTAATGTTGTTATTAAAATTTAGAAAATACTCCCCCCCCCCCCCAAAAAAAAAAAAAAGATAGTTTCCGAAATTGAATATAATGAATAAAAAACTTAAAACAATAATGGGGGGGAGGATATTTATGTCTTTGTTGTAGGTATCTGGAAGTGCTTCAAGTGATGGTTTTCCTTCTTTCTATTTTATTTATTTATTTTTCAAAACTTTAAATTGTTGACCCTTTTTAAATCCTCAGTTGTCTTTTTTTCAGTTCAGAGGACTAAACTTTTTTTTTTTGGCCTGAGACAAGATAACAGTTTTTGAAGCAAAATAATCAAAACAAGAAAAACAGAATCAGTGATTAGGGAATATTTTTTCCATTTAACCGAAAGATGCATCATACACCCCCACCTCAAAAGATCCATGATTACTACACTTTGTAATTCAATATATTAGTCAGAGAATATTCAAACCATTTGCCAAGAAATATTTTGAAATTTTCACATCTTTGGATATTTTTTTTTCCTTCTCTGGTTTCGAATAATAAATCCGATTGAATAGAATACAGTAAATGAAGGTATTAAAATTTATTTGTCATAAATCCTTAGGTTATGTTAGTTTTCGCTGCTAATCATTGTCGATAATAGATTGTTACAGATGATAAATTCACATCGTTTTGTAATTGCAACAGACGTGAAACGTTCTTTCACTTGATCCGTCAGGGCACAATTTAGACCACGAAAATGTTAGACGTAAAATTACCAGGAATGGATTCCGACTATTTATCGAAAGCTGTTTCATTCCATATTTGAATCGGAGATCTTTTCTGGAGGAAGTGACGTTCACATCCGGAAACGGAAGTGGTATTTATTTAGTTTGGCGCGAAGATTCCAAAGCAAACATTCAAAATGTAACCAGTGAGTTCATTTAATGCCGATAATGAAGAGCTCATTTTAATTTAAAAAGGACGTAGCAATTAGTTCTTCATAGACGCAGAATTAATACTGAAACAAATTTCATAGAATGCCTTGATGGAATGAACACCACAAAGTACAAAAGATAACTGAGAGAATTAGAGGCCTTTCATGAATTATAATAGGAAAGAAGAAGATATCACTTGGAATTAGTAAATAAAAAATAAACGAATTTTTAAATTTTTTTGTTTTTGTTTCATGAGGAATGGAGGACTTGTACTCGAAGCCTAGCCTAACGAAAGAGTTTCAGTTACAGAATAGCATCAATTAAGTGTATATTGAAAGTTTATAGACAGAAAGTGAAATGAGAATTGGAATGAATGTAATTGAGATTATTACAACCAAAACCTTGTTTATAATTAGCTGTTTACAAAACATTATCATTTGCTCTTCTGTCAATAATTTATTTATTTCTTTCTTTTTTTTTCTTTTCAATACATACTGAAGGTCTAATTTTAAGATAAGAACTTAATTAGATTAGAGTTGCATTTTTCTTGAAATTCTTATTGCAAAAATATCTTTTTGAAAAATGGTTTTGGACTTGGATTGTCTTTAAAGTAACCGTTTCAATCGTGTGAAATAGCTACGAGCGATCGACCGGAGGAAACTTCATGGGAGAGGCTACTGCATCCACACCTGTACTTTTATTCCGAGAAGTAATACAATTAAAAGTCGAGAAGTAGTTTTTCAATACTATTTGCTAAAGCTCAAAAGACATTACTTGTTCGTTTTGTTCATGTGTGGAAGCGAAGCATTAAAATAAGACTTAAATTAACTATTTATTTAATACATTTCATGCTATTTAAGTAACTATCAATAAATAATTAATAAATAATTCCAAAATTTCAAAGCTACAGAATTCAAATAGTTGATTTGTAATTTAAAACATAATAAAATTATTATCGTACTTTAAAAAAATATAATGTCACCAACACACATATTTAAAGATTAAAAAAGTTTTAACACATTAAAAGGATTAAAATACTACAGTTTCAGTTCGCCTGCGAGCCGTTGGCAAGTGATTTCTAACAAAATGACAGACGATTTATATATACAAATGAACCAATGAAAAAGCTGGAAAGTGGGGTGACATGAGCCGGCCTGACATCTTCGGAAGAATTATAATTGCATTTCATACACGTTAAATTGCTTAATTTAACAATATTAATAATAATGATATTTTTAAATCAACGATTTGAACGTTATAGTTTTGAAGTTTTGTGTATTATGATATTGTAAGAAATATAAGTTGTTTTCATAATATATTTGACAACAAACAAAGAAGTCTTCTTTTCTACATTACCGTGTAGGCTCCAAAAGAGGCCCCCGGCGTTTATTTGCAGAACTAGCCTCGGCTCCCGGCGCTTAATAGAGGCCGGCTAATATTACAAACAGCTACTTTATTTGAATTTCACATGCTACATAAGACTGTTAAAAATGAATGGCAATGTCTTTCTGTAACCTTTCGCTGCTATTCGTCGTCCAAATCCGCAATGACGGGCAGACGCCTCACCGGAAGTTTCTTTCGCGTATTCCACCGCGCGAATCTTAAAGGCAATGTAAAATGACCGTTTCGGCGACATTTTGTAAGGCAATGTACCATAAGGTATTACGCACGACTATAAAGATACGGACGCTTACACTAGTACCGGTAGGCAAATATCAAAGTCCCGGCTACTATTTGGCAGTGTCCCCTCTGCAAGCCGGTGCTTATTAGAGACCGGCGACAATAAGACCCTCGGCGTTTATTGGAGCATATACGGTATTTAATATTTCAATTTTTTTATAATCTGTAATAAAATCCTTAGGTTACATACAATCTTCAAGTTTTTATGTAGTAATTTACAATACAGTCATCCCTCGTTTATCGCGGTTATCTATCGCGATAAGTGAATTTCCGCGAAATAGGATTCTTTATTTATAAATCGAATATTTTCATAGTTAGAGCATAAAAACAACCTGTTCACGAACCTCTAAATACGGTTTTGAACATTATTAAATCCCTCTGGACATGAAATAACACCCCGTTAGTTTAGGAGCCATCGTGGGGCTTAGATAAAAGTTCTCTTGTAAAACACTTACAAGAGCAAAAATGCTTCCGATGCGCAGCGATATAGAAGCATTGTATGAGAGAAACAACTTGCGGGAGGCTGAGCCAATCAGTGGCCAGGAAGAGGATAGAATAGCCAATCAGTGAACATCACGCTCTGATTGGCTTGGTTTCACTACACTCGATTTTTTTGAAAAAAAGTTCTTGCCCACACACAAGGAATAATCAAGCGGCTGTACCTGGCGTTGAAGGATTTGCGGGGGTACTTTCATACATAGGCCTACAGTCTACACGTATAGTATCTTTAATTGTAAAACAGGGGTGTACAATTGACTCAGTAAACTGATTGCACGCTGTATCATTTTCACTATCGCGATCAACTTTTTAATGAATATATTTGAAAAAAAAAAAAAAAGCGATAGAGTGAAGCCGCGGAAGTCAAAGCGCGGAACGGCGAGGGACGACTGTAATATTCTTTCTGTTATTTCGTAGAATGTAGTGAGTAAATAAAAATCGATGGATTACAATTTTTTTAATCTAATCAGTTTTTTGAAGTTGATATATTATAATGTTAACAAACAATAAAAGAATAATTGATAAAAAACATAAAAATATTAAAAGACAGAATTCCATTTTGCCTCGTTAATTCCTTTTTCAAATTATTACATTGTTTTTTTTTTTGTTTAGTGAAGTAAATTTAGCTTGTAATAATTTATATTTCTTTATCTTTTACCTTTGTTATATTATTTTATTATTATTATTATATTTATTTAACCGTTTTTCAATTACATTTTATCAGTCCATTGTTCTTATTGTTCGTTCAAATCAGGCGAGTGAATCTCTTTAGAAACTTTCGTTTCCTGCGAATGATTGAAAGGAGTTCCAAACAGGAATTTCAACCTCGGGTAGTTTTAAAAAACCAACTGAACATTGTTGTTTCAGGGAGATTTTAACGATAGAAAAATCGTTACTTTTAGCCTGAAAGCTGTTTGAATCCATTTTAAACTTGATATGATCCTTTTTAGGAACCTACTAATGATTACTGATGCAGGCTTTGTTATCGAAAATAAGGCTTCTATCTATATTACTAAAATCTTTTATTTCCCTGTCTGTCTCTCCGGCGCAATTTATTAATTTCCTATGAAAAAAATTAGTACAATGAAACGTTCACGACGGGAATCGTACCTGCAACCTTTTGATCCGAAGTCAGACGTCTTATCCATTAGGCCACGGTGACTACATTCAAGTTATTGTTTCTTATCACTCCCTTTGTGTGTGTGTGTGTGTGTGGCGCAATGAGAGAAGAGCCAGAGAAAAAAAGAAAATAACTTAAATTTCAATGTTCATTTTTTTAGCTTCTCTCCGTCAACAATGGCGCGCGCTATCAAATAATGAGTTCATTCAAAAAGGAATAAAATATCACTTTTTACCATAATCGCTTGGAATCGATTCTTCTTGGATTATCTCATACTTACCAGAAGGAGACAGGGGGATGGCCTGATTTAACTCAAATTCATTTTTACAGCAATTTAATAGAAAAAGAATTGGACTTTATGTGATTTCACTGAAAATGATTCAAAGGAAGTTATAGTTTTATTATTATTAAAACTATTGTATTATTATTATTATTATTATAACTATGTTTTATTGTTTTTTATTATTATTAATTGTAGTATTTTTTCTTTCTTTATTTATAAATAATAAAGAAAAAGATAAATGCATAGTATTAAATAAGTAAATAACATCTTTTATTATTTCGTATGAACTAATCCATTAACAATACGACCAGTAGGAAAAACGATAGTAATCCAGTGGCAGAAAGCGGTTCTTATCCGAAGCGGTTTTTCTCTTTGTTCCTTTTCAGTTGCTTGGAATGTTTCGATTAAAGGAGAGTTGGGAAACCGAAACATTTCGTTTTCCGTTTTGTTATAGCTAAATATTTAGATATGAAATAATAAAAGATGTTATTTATTTATCTTTATTCTTTATAAACAAACAAACAAAGAAAAAAAATTACTACTACTAAATAATAATAATTAATTATTCTAACTATTTAATTATTGTTAAATAATAACTGTAATAAATATATTTATTAACGACTAAATTCATTATTTTTGATGTTGTTATTATCTTTCGCTTCATTTGTTAACTATTAAAATCTTTACTGTAATCATTAGTTATTATCTTTAATATTATTCTTTCATTATACATTTCAAATATAGGGTGATTCTAAATTCATAGGGCAAACTTTAAGGGTTGTAGGGCGGTTAAAACAAACATTTTTTGTCAAACAATGTATGTCCGCAACTGTCGCATTAATATTCTACGATAGGTTGAGGAACGTCCTGACACAAGCACCAGAGCTGTTGCACGCATAGATGGGAGCCAAACCACCGTATGGAGAATTTTGCACCATGCGCAATTACATCCATTAATGCATTGAAAGCTGAGGATTATCCTCGGCGCATAGACTTCTGCCGCTGGTTTACGCAGCAGAGTGCAGTGCAGTCGGATTTTCCAGCTCATGTGCTCTTCACAGATGAAGCATTGTTTACACGTGAGGGTGTGTTTAATGCTCCTGTATGGGCAAATGCAAATCCACACTCTGCACGACCACATGCTTACCAACAACGAATCTCTCTCAATCTTTGGAAGGTATCGTCAACGACCAAACAGCACCCTCTACCGCACAAACGCGACAGTTACGGACACATTGTTTGACAAAAAAATGTTTACTTTAATGTATCCTATCACCCTTAAAGTTTGTACTATGAATTTAGAATCAACCTGTATATCCCAATATTTCTATTAAAGTTGTAAGAGGCAATGAAAACTTTATGAATTACAGTATGTTTTAATGTATATACCCTACCTGCATACCAACAAACATGTATGTATGTATATAACTTATATATATGTGTGAGTATACATACAAATACAGTCTGACAAAATAAATCGAAGCATCATGAATTTGAATGCAACTCCATCTACCTTGCCATTAAAAATGCACATGATTAAAGTTTAGTTGTTAAGAAATGTCACTTATCACTTTCATGAAGTGTTCATCTTGTGGTCCATATAAGGGCCGTCAGAATCTTATTAGACACATTCCTCTTCGTGAAACTATTGCATTCCTATCAGTTTACCACCAGTAATACCATCTTGACGATGAGCTTGAAGACCCTACAGGACTTCGAGAGAGGCCTCATCGTGGGACTGTGAGAAGCTGGCTGGTCCTGAAGATGAATCGCTCGTGTGGGAAGATGCTGGAATAGATGGTTGCGGGAGGGAACTCATTCAGTGATCTGATCAATCCAAACAGTATCACTCCTGGAGACAATCAGTTTGTTGTGAGACAAAGCCCTAACACTGTCAGTCTCTAACACCAGCCACTGGAATCTACCCGCACCATTGTAGACGATTGACTCCATTTCCTTAAGAGGCCTGCTTTTAACAACGGAGGCTCTATCTAGAGTGGTGCCGTGTCCGAGAGAAATGTTCTTTCGAATGATCTGATATTGTGTTTAGTATGAATCCCACTTTTGCCTCGAGGCAGACGATCATCTCATCCACGTATGGAGAAGGACTGGGCACCTTTCTAATCCCGGCAATGTTGTCGGAAGACACACAGGGTTGTTGTAATACAACAACAGAAGCTCTCGCATAGTGATTCGTGTAGCGATAAGTGCAAGAGATCCTGCAATCCGTCGTTTTGCCAACAGGATAGTAACGTTTTTGTTCACGTCCTCAGCAGTTCATTCCAAGCAATTTAAACCTTCCTTTGCCAGACAATGATCATGTCAGCAGTTGAACTGTAACAATCATCTAAGATTCTGCCACAAGACAACAGCAGGATTATTGTTTAGCTCCATACTAAGCTACATTCTGTTCGGTTTTGTTTACGAGAGCCTTCAACGCTTTTGCGCATGCATCAGGTCTCCTTCAATTTCAGCAAAATAGGTGTGAGGAGAAACAAAGAGGGGAACACTGATAAAAGGAAGTGTTAGTTTACTAGTAGCTGCGTTCTTTTTGCGCTTTTCGGGAAAGATTATGGAAACAATAAATCTATTGCAAAAAAGCTCCTCCATTATTTTTTCCTTAAAAGCGAAAATGTCCAAAAGAATTTCTTAGGAAAGTGCCCATCTCAGCGTATCACCCCTCTGCGGAGTAAAATCGTCCGCCAGGGCTGGTTCTGGCTTACGAAAACGAACAGTATTTTTGGCTTTATATATATAAAATATATCTGGCATGGGTAAATAAACAGTTCTAATAATAGCATAACAACTATTGTTCAACAAAAATTTGTTTTTTGTGCACTTTTGAGTTTTACTGAACAGATATTCCTCAGGAAATTAGGCTAAAAACAAGGTATCTTAAAATCTTTAAGAAAAAGGAGAGAATCTTGCAAAAATAAAATTTTATCAACCCAATGATCCAAAATACGAGTCCATCCGTCAAAAAGAATGAATTGAATGAAGTTTAACTTTTGAAGTCTGAAGTATTGTATGTAGGCTACGTGTGTAACCTAAATACATAGAATTAAATACAGTATTTTAATTGTAAGTATTAAACGTTTTTATTAAATCCATTCAAATACTCAATTGATACTTTATCCATTCGGAAGCGACCTGCAAACACATTTTTTTTTTTTTTTTAATTTTAAAATTATTCTTTTGAATTTTTGGAAAGTTATATCGGAAACAATATTATAACAGGCTTTAACTTTATTGAAAACTTTTAAAATAAAAGTCTAGTCAATCCTTTCTTTTATTGATAAGAATTCATTGTGCTGAAGATGATGAGATTCATTCATTCAATAAGATTCTGTACAAAAGAAATTCAGTCTTTTAATCCTGTCTTTTAAATTTTACCCTGAAATATATATGAAAAAAAAAAAAAAAAAAAATAACCCATTAAAATAAAAACTTTGTTTGAGAGTTTAGAATTATTATGTAGTATCTTATTAATATACAAAAATATAATACAGGAAAACTTTTAAGTAAAGGCCAAAAATACAAGATTTATAATTAAGAACTTAATCTTATTGTGTTAATCTCTTAAAATTTAAGTGATTTCATTTTAAGATGGTTTTCCTTTTATAGCTCAAATAATGAAGTTGTGATGTAAATTATTCTTTATTTTTGAATATGTTGACAGAATTTCAGATTCCATTCTACCTTATTTATTTACTGTTAAAAGTTATTTTTTTTTTAGGGAAAAACTGAAGAGTTCTGTACTGCTTACATTAGTGCTATGACTATTTATTGAAATTACATTTTTGAAATTTTGTTGTTGATTTCATTCTGTTTTTGAATAATTCATTCCACTGTTTATTTTTCGTTACTTAGGTATTTAGAGCTTCTGTTAAATTAGAATCTAAATAGAATGTTACATCAATCTACTGAAATGTTGTTTTATTTTTAAAAAAAAAAAAAAAAAAAAAATATCCATTATCTATTTATAATTTTAAAGATATTGTAATAGGTCAGTTTTAAACGGTATTTATTATTGCCTAGAAAGTGATCTGTTAATATTTTCTTTCCTTTTTTAATTAATAGCCTTTGCCCACCTGGCTTTTGGTGGAAACGTGACATCATCTGTACCCCCTCCCTCCCCCAAACCACCACAAAAAAAAGCTTTGCGAAAAATTCCGTTACGGAGCTTAAGAGGCGGCGTTGGGTTTTCTTTCAAATTCTGTTACTTGTAACAAAAAAAAAACCAGCAAATTTATAATTTTCATTTTCATCTTTTGTCACAAGAACATTTTACAACAAATACAAAAGAATAAATAAAGAAGGTTTAATAAAGGTTTTCAGAAAATCGTTTATTATGCACATATTAGAATTTAAGAAAGAAAGACACTAAACGATAGTAGATGTAGAAGGTTTTTTCCAGGAACTTGTTATTCCATTTTCTTTCCGAATATCTTCAATTTCAATCCCCAACTACATTTTCTTTTCAATAATAGTTCTGCTATTCCAATTTTAACCTCGTGATTTATTATGCAACTTTAGTGTATTTTAGATCAACAATTTTCTTTTATTTTCTGCTACAAAATGACAAATCCTCCGTTTTTTTGGGGGCGATTTCATAAAATAGCGCTTTTGAATCTGAGAGACCCAACAACGAAAACTTGTAGAACTTGTAGTATTTTGTCATTTCGTAAGATATCTTCAGAAATCAGACAAGGAAATATCTAAATACATTAGCAACACACGTTTTCTCAATTTTTATGATATTTCGGATTCTTTACTTATTTCGGATTCTTAAATAAAAAATAAATTTATTATTGTTATTTTAATTAGTGAAATTAAAATAAATTCTTTTATAACCAATTCCGAAAAATTCCCAGTTAAGGTATAAGTTTTGGTGTAAGGTCGTGGTAGGTCCGTTTTCAAAATAAAATTTACAAGACATAAAATGCATAAATTTAATGTGCGTACAACAATAACATGGGAAAGAAAAAAAACGCAAAAGACAAAGAGTTCACTGATCTGTTTTTTGAAATTGTGATACTGGGAATCCAAGATGGACCATTTCTGGTTTCCGCCCAGTACCTTACAATAACTTCGTCAGTTGGATCCGCCCAGTACCTTACATCTCAGTAAACTCAGAAAACATAAAAATAAAATAAAATTAAACACCACAATGGCCCTCCATATTAAAAAAAACATCAAGACCTAAATAAAGAATAAAAAGGCCAATCAATTAATCCCTGCTAGCGATCGCTTAACATTTAAGAAATTAATTGCTAAACAAGAAAATTTTGATTTTTTTTTTTTTTTTTATTAGAGGGCCGTTGTGATGTTTACTTTCGTTCTTTTTATGTTTCTCGAGTTCACTGAGATGTAAAATACTGGGCGGATCCAACTACGAAAGTCAGAAAACCAGAAATGGTCCTCTTTGATTCCCGGTATCACAATTTAAAAAAACAGATCAGTGAACTCAGTGTTGTTCGTTTTTTTTTTTTTTCTTTCTCACAAAATTTACAAGAATTTCTTGCTTTATTTTAAGGCCATATTTAAAAATACTATTCAATCTTCAAATCGGATAAGGTTTTAATGAAGGATTAATAAGAAGACGCAAAGTTATAGGAATTAATTGAAAATTGCCAAACATTGATGTTTATTCGTAGTGGGGAAGAAAACTCAAGTTATTACATTGTCTTTTATGAAAATGATCATACAAAAAAAATAATAATAATTTCCAGTAATTAACTTAAAAAAAAAAAAAGACATAAAAGTGAATTTTTGTTATTAATTTGTTCAAATAGAAACAAGATATGAATGCTTTTAGACAGTGTCAAAAGCAAAGCGGTCCCATAATATGCACAGTAGTATAAACAAAATAATTAAAAACAAAAGCATATAAATGCAAGACCGTTCTTTTATGTTTTACAGGCAAGCTGTAACCTAGGGACCAAATGCTTAGTGCATCATTTGGATATGTTAAAGAATTTATGAAACAATATGTTTGTAAATATTAATAATGACGTCCCTGTTGGCAATTGTTTGAAGCATCAGTATCATCACTGTGTTAATTGTTATCATTATTACTAAAACGCTGCTACGGAAAACAATAATTTGGGGGGTCAGGGAGTGGTCATATCTGAGTTTTTTTTTTTTTTTTTTTTTTACGTTGTCTCCTACTTTTTGATGCTGAACACAATGGTGAAGGTTTCATTCTAATATCTCTAACCGTTTGGCCGCTACAGAGTGTGACAGACAGACAACACAAAAACTAGAGCGGTTTCCTATGTTAACTGTAACATAGGACCGCTAAAAAAGAGATGCTCTATTGTTTAAGTATTATTTAAAATAGGAACAGCTCAGTTTTATTTATTTGTGGAGAACTTTTGCGAAGTAAATAAAAGAAAGAAAAATCATTGAAAATGTTTTTGTTTTTTCCATTGAGTCTTGGATTTTGATGAAACTTTTCTTACTTTCTTCAATTAGAAATATTTTATTTATTTATTTATTTTTCATTTCTGTGTTTTCAGTTTGTGAGACAAGTTTAAATTGTTTTACTCTCATTTGATTTGTCTCCTCATAAGTGTTTTTTGAAACATTATTTATAGAAAGCGGGATTATTATCAAACAATTCGATGAAAATCCATGATTTACAAATGATCCCGTTCACGAAAATAATAATTTAAATTATTAAAAGGTAAATTAAAGATACAAAAACAAAACTAAAGATGAAATAGAAAACTAAGAAAGAAAAAAAAACAACTTTACATTGAACCAATTGTGTTTTGGATGGAGGATTCAGTTCAAAAAGGCTCAATATAAAGCTCGTGCTTTTCTTTTACGTGAGAAAAAAAGAAAAGAGAAAGTAAAAAAAAGTAACACAAAAGGGTTTCTAACATCTGTTGTACGTTGTAACATTTTTGTTGATAATGAACGAGTATCATGAAAAACAAAATAGTCAAATATCGTGGATATTGAAGGAATTGGAGAAGTTCTTTCTTGAATTATCAATATTTAACAGCCCAATTTTCTTTCTTAAGTCATTCCTCAATCATAAAATCCCCCCGTGCTATTTAACTTTTTCGAGATGACTCCGATTCCTGTGATTTTTGACGATGGTTATTTATTCTACCCTAAAAGTTCCCAAAATCGTATTAAATAGCAGGGCTTTGGAGCGGAGTGGAGCAGTGGAACAATGGGTTTTGCCCCGAGCTGGTGAAGAGCCGGAGCGCGCTAAGTTTTTGGCTGCTCCACTGCTCCAGATTTTTTTATTATTATAAATTTAAAATTTTAATTTTTTTAAATATTTACATATTTTGAATATGTCTGTTGAAATGCAATAAACATGATGTTTGCTGCAAAGAAAAAAACAAATTTAGCAACAGTGAAACCGTTTCTAATTCTGATAATTTAAATAAAACCGAAATTATTTCACTGAAAGAAGAAAATGAGGAATTTGAGGGCCGAGAACTCGACATGGAGGTCCCTGCACCATGGGTTGAGGATCCTAGTCTTACATTGCCATTAATAATAATTGATATTAATTGATATTACTAACGAAGCTTTAGTAATATCAATATTACGAAGCTAAGAATATAAGAGATCTCCTGGCAAAGCCAAATTTTACGATAGTAACCCTTCAAGCAGCTGACATAACTCCTGGTGTTTACATGAAGGAGTAGCAAAAACTTGCAAAATTTCTCCACTACAGTTTTGACCTCCATACAAAAACATGAAGAAAATCTTTTCCAATGTACCCATTTTCTTGCTGGAGATCCCCGGTGTAGGATTTTACTGAGTTTGTCGCAAATGACGAAAGCGAAAGAAGGACTGACTATAAGTAGTAAAATCAGCGATTGAAGCTATTGAAGCTATTGAGGGTTACTCATACCCAATTGAAGTTGCCATCGACTAGGATCACTAGTCACTGTCGAATGACTATTTATTGCCTTAAAATTGATATTAAATAATACAAGAGAGGCAATGAAAGATGACTTACTGTCCGCCGTTCTCTTTTGTAGAATTAATTATGATGATTAATAAAGTTTATTTAAAAAAATACGCTTGTTTTTTTCATACTTGATCTTTGTTAATACGAATTAAAAAAATTATTTGGAGCATGGAGCAAGTATTTTGATGTCGGAGCGGAGCAATTACAAATTTGGGCTGCTCCAAAGTCCTGTTAAATAGCATAACTTGTTCGAGACAATGATAAATTAGAAGCAGCAAACTTCATATAAATCTCATCTCATCTGAAGAAGTCTCAAAGAACCGAGCCGAAATATTGAGTAAAACTCACTACAGTTCAGTTCATGAAAGAAGAGCTTTTGATGACTAATTTCCTTATGTATTGATGTTTCCAGGACATAACAGCGCCATTTTTTGCTCACATTCGCAACTGAATCTTATAAACATTACTAAAACATTCTGGTTTTTGTAGTTTCTACGATTACGAATACATTTCTATATTGTTGTTATTATTTCACACTATTCCCCTTCCTTGGCTACGCAAAGTTTGTCCTTTCGTGGTCACGCTTTTGCGATCACAAAACGATGCCATCTTGGACTGACTGCTCGGAGTTCAAGTTGCTGACATCATGACTGATGACGTTTGTTCCAGACATTTTTTTTTTTTTTTTTTTTGAAAAATACTATACGAGTGGGAAAATCCCTCACAGAAGAGGATATCGTATCATCATGACTTACTTCTCTTTCAGTTATAGTAATTCATTTTAAAATTATTGTCGTTAAGCAAAAATTCGATCCACTTGTTTCCGCCATTTTGAAAGATATTTGCGCATGCAAATACATCAAATACTAAGAACCAAAAAAATGAAGAAAAAAAACTAAATTTCTATTTCGGATATCGAAAAATTGGATTTTTTTTGCTAATAAACGTCATTATTTAAAATACAAGTTAAAAAAAAACAAAGAAAGCAGTTATAATTTTTATTATTTTTTCTATTATTGAATTAATTAAAAAAAATAGCTAGGTCGAAAGAAATTGAGGAAAGAAGTGCCCTCCCCTGTTTAAATGAAAAAAAAAAGGAGATTAAACGCGAATTCCCTTCTATCTATTATACACTTTTTTGTTTGGATAATCCTTATCCAATCCCAGTTCTTAAACACGAATTCTTTTGAAATCTACTTCCGTGTTCAACAGTGAAATTGTTTCCCATCTGATATTTCCGTACACAGGATCTGTGAATCCCCAAAGGCCAAATGGAAATCATCTGAAAGACCTCAGATTGGTGAGGAAAAGTTTTGGAAGGTCTTTGACCAATAAAAAAATAAGTTTATGAAAGAAGTCCTTAATAAAGTATCAAAATTAGAATTCTTTCTTTGGGAGAATTACCATAGAACTGGATAGTAAATTAGATAGAACTAAAAGTCTTTCCCATGATAGACTTGAACCGCCATTACAAGTTTGTTTCTTACAGTGAAAAAGTTAAAAAATTAATAAAAAAAAAAATCCATCAATATTTCTTAAACAGAAGGCATTTAGAGAGACATTTATGTTCTTTTAATTTAAGACTCGGGAATTATTTTTTTATTTGTTTTCTTTTAATTATTAAAAGTTGATTGATTTTTTTTAATTTTTTTTTTTTTAATTATGGTTAGCCTAATATTTTGAATTGTTATTCAATAATAAGAATTTGGGGATAAAACGTCTTTTGCGTCTTTTAGTTATTTTATTTTCATTTTACTATTGTCTTAGAATATCATTTTTATTTGTTTTTTATTTTAAAATTTGCAATTTTACATTTATTGCTAAGGCCAAATTTGCTTCTAAAATTTGATCCTTTTCCTAGAAATAATAATAATTAATAAAAATTAAATTAGTGAAATCTAACTGGTTATTTATTTCAGTTCACTTTCAGTATTGACTTCAGTTGAGTTAAGATGGTGTCTTCCAACTCTGTTTTTCAACCAAATAAACCAGGAAAACCCGATACATCCGTCATTATCATTCTCAAGGTCGTCGTATTTATTATACAGATGAAATATGGCTAAAATTTTGGCCATACGAAGAGGACGATATGGCAAGATACAACTGTAATCTCCAGCCGAAACGCATTTACGCGAGGGTTATCATCAGCTTTTAAGCCACCGTCTGGAAAAGGTTCTTGGCTAATAATTATCCAAGCAGGAAGTACAGAAGAATTTGTCGTTGGAGCACGTGATACATTTAGGACTCAAAGAAAACATGGGGATTATCACTGAGAAATGAACGGTGTTTATTAAGAGAAATGGTTTCTCCATAAGCTCGGATTGTAGGCCTAATACCGACGCTAAGACACCGCTCTGAAAAATTCATTGAGTCTGTTGAAAAACGGCCCTTTTCAGGGCCACCAATTCTTTACCAAAGAGGATTAATTTGCTTTTCTAGTTCACATGAACTTATTTTCAGAATAAAGATTATATTTGTTTAAAAAAACATAGCATGACAATATTTTTTAGCTAAAATTTATTTATTATAGCATAATAGTCTAATAATAATAAAACTTGAAATGAAATACAGGCTTATGTAAAAATAAAAATCAGATAAGAAAGAATTTCCATTACAATTTTAATAATTGTTTTTAATTGTTTTTAATAAATTTTATTTATAATAATTTACATTTGAAATTTCATTCTGAGTCAGTTGAAATTTAATTTAAAAAAAGTGTTCATTTTTTTATTTTTATTGTAACTTAGATTTCTTTTAAAATTAAAAATTTTATTGCTTCTTTAATAGTTTTAATTTCTTTCTTTTCTTTATTTTAATTTTTTTTTTGAAATTGCTAAATATACAATACAAATATATCGCAATAGCGGTAATGAGAATTCGTCTGGTTTACATCGGAAAAAGAATCACACGGGAGCGGAGAGATACTTTCAGATGCTAGGTGAGACGCCACTTGGTGTGATTTGGCTCCGTAACTGTTCCTTTATTATCAGGTTAGATGTGCCCCGACTTACAGTTCGTAAGTCTTAGGCTTTGTTGTTGGAGCGAACCAAATTTTATACAAAGCGAATTTTTTATGGCTGACCGGGTTGATAATATTACAGCAAATAACACAACAATCCTCAACTGGCGGCCCCCCCCCCCCTTCAAACGTATTTTTTTAAACTCAACTATTGCTGTTTTTCACCTGAAATTGCAAATCGTCTTAACACTTCAAACGATATTACTTGGACTTATTTTTAAAAAAACTAATCACCTTCGAATAATCTTATTCCTAATAAAATAAAGACCATATAATAATATATACATATTACACATACAATACATTAACAATTAAAATTAAAACAAGGCTATGTTTCAAATTTCCAGTATTCGAACTTTTTCATCATACAAAGGAAACAAAAATGAATGCAAAAATATTGAGACGGAACAGTTTCTCATTTGGAGAAGAGTTCCGTCTTAACATGTTTGTGTTTATTTCTGTTTTTTTAACTTACGAAAAAGTTCAAATACTTGAACTTTGAAACGTAGCTGTGTTTTAATTTTAATTGTTAATGCACTTTTATACATATAATATATATCATGGTCTCTGTTTTTAATTAGTTTTTACCTGTACGTTAAAACAGTTTAATTAATCTTATTCCTACTTTAATTTCAACCAGTAAAATCACCTTGGAGGAGAAAACATTTTGAAAACGTGAAGAAAAAAACGCGAAAAAGGAGGAGGTCTTTGTTAAGTGGAGGAGGCAGAATTAATGTCCTACTGAGAAGAAAAGAAAAAAAAAATCCCTCCTCCTTATGTAGAGGAAAAGTCAGTTCATATTTCTTCTGCTTCAAATGTTACTTCGTACAATTCATTTTTTTTCCTTTCTTGAACATTGCTTATTCTTTGTGTTCTTCTTCTTCTTATTTCTTCCTTGTGCTTTTTGACCTTGAATCTTTCTTTTTAAACAAGTAAGAATTTTGTGTCATCATTGCGCAGGTTTTGAGAAAAATTATTAAAAAGATCATCAATCAGGTTTTGGTTGAAAAGTAATTGAGACCAAATATTGAATTCGGATTAAATTCATTACTGAATTGTCTAACAAAAAAAAAAAAAAAAAAAAATGCTAAAACGTCTGCCATTGGTAATATTAAAAACATTCATGTTTGTGAAAAATACAATACCATGAAGTGCAAATGAAATGAAACCTAACAGGAAATTTAAAGCAGGATGTGACATACAAATATTAAAAATTTGGGAATGATTGCCCATGCCTAGACTCAGCAGCACCCTATGAACTGTCGTGAAAGAGAAGTATAAGTAGAGGACTGTTGTGAATCCAGACCAAGTAGTTTTTCATTATCAGTGAGCTGTACATATGCCTGCTGAAGTCGGTATGCCTCGTCGACATCAAAGGGCGTCTTATAAGCAGTGGCGTAGCGAGCATAAGTGGCGCCCCCTCATCCCCTGAAAACCCGAAAAACATATAGTAATACATGTCTTGGGGACCATTTGGCGCCCCTCTGCGAGAGGCGCCCGGGGCATGATAGACCCCCTTGCCCCCCTCTCGCTACGCCATTGCTTATAAGCAAGCTATGGAGTTTGAATGAGGTTGAATGATCTGCTTACAGGAAGGAGGATTTTCATAGCGCGAAATTGTTGCTCATTCGGGGCATAATGCCACGACATCGATGCGAGTGTGGAAGCAGTGGACTGATGAGAACATGATGAGTCAAAAATCCGGAAATGGACAAATTGTGACGACACCACGGGATGATAGACACCTCATCCCCATGGCAGTGACGGACCGTTCACCTTCTTTTCGAGTGTTAGCACAACGTTGAAACACTGTAACAGGGCTGACATTGTCTGGTTCCATGGTTTGACGATGTCTGCTGCTCAGAAGACTGCCTGCATGCATTTCTTTGCGGAGGATTCCCTTGGCCCTGAACCATCGACGCCTCAGGCTACAAGGGATCACGTCACACCCACTGGCGTGCAGATTGGCACCAAGTCGTATTTTCTGAAGAGTCGCGCTTCAAACGAATATCAAGGTGAGCATTAAACGATATCGAGGTGAGCGCCATCTTCCAGACTGCATTGTCCGGTGTCATACTGCACGAACGATAGGCATTTTGGGAGCAATTGGATCTCTTAGGCGATCTCAGCTGCTACGACTTGTCGGCACTCTCAACAGCAACCGCTACATCAGAGAAGTTGTAGAGGCTGAAGTCGTACCCTTCCTTCACACACTCCTGGAGCCATATTCCAACAAGACAACATGTTTCCAGAAATATCCAGACTGTTTTCGAAGCAAGGCAAATATCCCTTCTTCCCTGGCCTGCATGATCGCCCAATATGTCGCCTATTGAACATGTCTGGGATATGGTCACTCGGCAACTAGCCCGTCATTGTCATCCAGCAGCCAATACCAATGAACTGTGGACTCGGATAGAAGCAGCCTGGCAGGCGATACCCCAGGAATATACCGAAGGCCTGTTTGATTTGATGCCACAGCGATAACAGCTCTTATTGCAGCTTTACACTATACTGATTGTTTTGCAAGCACTGTTGTTGTATAGCTCTGAAACTTTAATCATTTGTTTGTATCACTATCAGTAATGTGTATAATAAATTTCCTTCCATTCTGATGGTTCCTTCATAGTGTTGCAATTTTCACAAACGTGAGTGTACATTAAGTAGGTTAAAGAACAATAACGTTTTGTATGATTATAATGTAATTCTGCTAATATAATTCTAAACTCCATTTTTATACAAATAAATATGCATTTTTTTTTTTTTTAATTTATATATTTTGTCCATGCACATAGACTTTTGCAATGTTACTAACATGTGCTTTTTTAATTTTAGTGATTTGTCTGACTGCTGATTTATTTGGATTTAAATACACACACAAAAATTTCTAGATCCATTTTTATCATTTTTTTTTTCTTAATAAATGTATAACACATAAAAAACAAACTTCACCAAATAATGTAATGTTACAAATGGGCAAATTTTCGAAGTCTTTACGGCGACTTCTTTATTAAGCTGAAATTTAAAATATAAATGCGAAAAACAATGAAAATAAAAGAAAATACATAACAAACAAATAGGAATTAACGAAAAATACAATCATAATAACTGTAAAGGAAAATAGAAAAAACAAAAAAAAATTGAAATATTACAATAATGTAACTGTATTTTAAAAATTAATACGACGTCGAGTGTTATTTAAACGAAGTATAGTGTTTCTTGCCACAGATATTATTAGTAAAATCTTGATTTCTGTTGATGCACTCTAAAATGTGAATATATAGAGTATTCTACACTATATGGCCATTAAACACCGGACACCCCTAGGAAAATGCTAATCAGGATCTAGTATGATATCAGTATGATGTAAGTCCACCTTTCATCGCTATTACAGCCTCTACCCTTCTATGAAGATTTTCTATCAATTTGCTGTACGTTTCTGCAGGAATTTGGTCCATTGCTCCTGCAAGATGTTGAACAGCTCTGTTGTGTTTTGTAGGCGGTTGGTCTGGCTTTCAACCAGTGCTCAACTCATCCCAAAGGTGTTCAATGGGGCTGTGGTCAGGACTTTTTGCAGGCCATTCGAGTTCATCCACTTCTATTTCCTCAAATCACATGGTTATATCCATTTTGCTTTAAGAAAGGGTGCATTGTCATGCTGAAAATGAAATGGACGAATTCCAAATTTTGCGAGTGTGGGTAGCGCTGAATTGTCCAAAATTTATTCATAGGCCGGGGAATTCATGGATCCAGGCACTAAAACCAGTGGATCAAGACCATACCACGAAAAACAGAACATCCTCCGAACCCACAGTGGGAACAATACACTCCTGCAAGTAACCCACAGCAGACTCTTCCATTGTTCTAGAGTCCAATAACAAAGTCCTTTGCACCACTGTAAACGACCGGCGGCATTCCGTGCATAGGCTTATGGGCTGCAGTTCGACCATGAAATCCAAGTGCAATTGACGGGTGGTACGATCACTTACATCACTTCCTGATGCTGATCGAAAGTCTTTGACCACAGTTTGTAGCGAAGCCTGATGGTTGGACGTCAACATATGTCGGAGGTTCGAAGGTCCCGATCTATCGATGTTTTCGGCTTACCGTCTGGGTTGGCATGTTAACTCCCTCACTTTGACATTTCACCACTATATCACTCAATGTTGCGCGGGATATCTGGAACTTGTCTGAAATTTCACGGATAGAATGATCACACAGGTTGGCACCAATAATCATGCCCCGTTTAGCATTAAAACTAAGCTCTCGTCGCGCAATAATACTCACTGCTGTAGCTGCTGTACACGTGTGAACTTAACGATTAAGGTCCTTTTGTAGGAGTAGGACGTGAATGGACGATCCCGCTTACTTTCCAGGGGGTGACCGGTAATTAATGGTCCTAGAGTGCATAATTTCTTTTTTTTTTTTAATCATCAGTTTCAAAATAAAGAATTGAAACTTCCTGTACAGGATTATGACAATATGATAAACAATGTTGTACCAATTCCGATCTATCACAATCATTCCTTCTAAAATATCCTCTGTGTTCAGAAAAAAAACAGGACGTCTTCCCAATATATGAACCTTTCTTACGGTTGATCCGATATTAAACAATACCTTCTGGGTTTGGATTTGAATTATTTCTCATCAACAAATTGCTAATTTTGAAAGTAGATTTAAAAATGACATTGTAAACAAATTTATGAAGAATATTCCTTTCTTCATGAATTTGGTTATGGCATTTTTAAACATACTTCTAACATTTTCAGAATAAGAAAAATTACCAGATGAGAAAAGAACAGTTTTCTTATATTCAACATCTTTTTAGGAAATACAGTAAAACTCGCTTAAGACGCTGTTTTCCGTCGATCCCTGGACTTTTCCTATACAACTCAATGTAAAATCCACCTCTTAAGACGCTTTGTTCTGCGTTGTATTTTCGGATAAGACGCTCTTCTCTCTTTTTTTCCCCCGCTTCGTAATCCCCTCTCCAACCGTTCTGACCAAAGCAAGTATTGTACTCGCTTGTTCTGACCCCCGCAACACTTCGTTTCTTAGTTACTTTGTTTCTTTGTTACTTTGTTTCGTCCGACAAAAAGACCTTAAATTGTAGAGGCATATTGTCAGAAAGATGAAGGAGTGATTGCACTATTTTTGTTGACTCATTCCTATATCACGTAAATGTATCGAATGGTTTAGTGTTGTTTAGTTCGTTGGGAGTGTATCAGTGATTTCGTTATTGCCAGTGCTAGTAGTAAAACTGGAATAAAACGTAAAGCTTTATCGGATTTCAGACAAGCTGAACGTTTTGAAAAAGTAAGTCGAAGGATATGCAGCTAAAAAAAAAAAAAAAAAAACAAAAGGAAATCGCTAAAGAACTGGGCATGATCTCTGATGCAACAATTGTGAAGAATGCGAAAGAGGAGGAAGACGAACTGACACCTACAGTTACTGCTGGCTTGCAATACTTAAGTGGAACTGCGAAAAGTACTGTCCTCTTTGGAACGTGCTGAAGAAATGTTGAGCTACGGCAACAAAATTGATAATTTCTTTGCTGCAACACATATCAAGAATCTCAAACAAACGAAAATAGAAACTTTTTTTCCCAGCACATCAGAAAAATAACAAATTTCAATATGTATTTTTACGAGAATTATTATTTTACATTGTACAATATTTACATTGTAGGTACCTTGTGTAGTTTCTGGATGATGAGGAATACATATTTTTTACTTTTTAAGCACTTAGAGTTTTTGTTTATTTGTTTTTTTTCCCCAATTTACCCATAAGACGCTTTCCCGCTTAAGACGCTCTTTCGAGCTGGTCCCTTGAAGAGTGTCTTAAGCGAGTTTTACTGTAATTCTAATTTTTATAAATATTCTGGAGAAAAGGCTTGGGATAATCATTTGAACCTCTCCTCAATCTTCTCATTGGAAATTTCTTTCACTAGAATCAATTCTTATAAAATTTTTAACAATCATTTCTTTAAGATAAAATTTAACATGTGTAGAATTATATAGTAAAAGATACAAACAATTAATACATTAAATCCTTCCTCAGCGTCTTAGGAACGACGAAGGACATAGCCTAACTTATATAACAATTTTCCATCCAATAAAAACTGGACTGGACAAATAAAAATAAATGAGGACAATATTATTTACAATAATAATTCCTTAAATTATTCACAATTCCTATAATAATTGGTAACCTGTTCAACGGATATGGTATCATTATAAATATATTTTTTTTAATAAAATCAGAATAGATTTTTTAGCCTTACGCAAATAATGATCACTTTCTCTGCCTCCACATTCACTAAATGCAAACATTGTCGGTGCATTATTGAATGTGCTGCCGTATTATAATTTGAACTAACAGCAAAGCCTGTCGGACTACAGGCAAAAAAAAAAAAATCTGAAAAATCATTTTATTATCAACAATCAAATATAAAGTAAATGTAATCTAAATACTGTGCTAACTTGTGAACGAAGCTTCTACGGCAAAAATGGTTTTGAGTTTCGAAATCAGCGTAAACAACTGAGTAAGTATGCCAAATTTCATTAAAATGGATGCAGTGGTAACAAAATTATTTGGTTTTAAACGTATGTTTTGTTAGAATTTCAGTTAAAATTTCGTGGGAACAACATGGAATGACAAAATGAAGTAATATTTCATCCAATTTGAGTACCCTTGATTGAATGGTACCATTGAGAACCGTTGGATCTATCTTAATAGGTTAATTATATCGAGTTACAGACAGACAGAGAACTTAGCCAATTTATATATATATTTGATTCGATTGATGATTTGATTTTAAATTTTTTTTTTTAATGTTTATCAGACCTATTTAGGTGTACTTCTTACCTGTACATCTGTAATATAGGTTCTGAGAGTTTAATCTAAAGGATCATTTTCCACCCATAAAGAAAAACGAAATACCAACCATATCTAAAGTTTAATTTATCTAAAGAATAATTATTATTTTTGACTCGTAACGCCGAAAGGCATTTACAACTCACCTTTGTATAATGTAAATACTGCGCTAACTTGTGAACGAAGCTTCTACGGCAAAAATGGTTTTGAGTTTCAAAATCAGCGTAAAAACCTGAGTAAGTATGCCAAATTTCATTAAAATCGGTGGTAACAAAATTATTTGGTTTTGAACGTAGAATTTGTTAGAACGTGTTTTGTTAGAATTTCATGTAAAATTTCATGGAACCAACATGGAATAACAAAATGAACTAATATTTCATCCAATTTGAGTACCCTTGATTCAATGGCACCATTGAGAACCTTGGATCTATCTTAATAGCTTAATTACATCGAGTTACAGACAGACAGACGAAATTAGCAAATTATATAAGTTGATTCTTCGTTCTAACCATGTTCGGAATACTCCTAATTAATGGGCAGCTAGTTTCCCCAATACAAAAACAATCATGAGTTTGACGCTTTATACGATGCATTAATCATCAACAAACAATTTCTTAAAAGTCATTACTTGAGCAACTGATGCCAATACAATAATTAGCCAACAAATTCTTAACACATGAAGCTATTTTCTTATACTAATAGAGAATCACAATGTTAAGCCGTGCGAACACCACGCAACATTCCTACAACTTAGTTGCGCGATTTTGACGTCACGAGTTGATATAAACCTTTGTCAAGCGCGAACACGTTGCAACACGGATAAGCAACTCGAAAATGCAACCGACCCATGACAACGCAGATTTTAAATACGTCACGTGTGACGTCAAGAAAAATTCGGTTATGTCGTTTCAAACATAACATAAGAGTGAATGATTTGCAACATATGATAAATATTTTTTTTTAATTATTAGCCGCTATGGAATTTAATTTCATGTTATTATTTCGAATCAAAAGTAACGAATGACCAACAGCCAATAAGAAACCATGTTCCCCTGGAAACAATGACGTCATAACTTTTGCATTCTGCGTCAGCAGCCTTCGCGTTTGCCAAACCCGATGTGGAAAATCCGAAAAAATCGAGATTTTGAAACCTCTCTGATAAATTCTGCCGCATACAATTACTGCATTTCAGTATAAACTTTATTTATGCGTGAAAGAAACTCGCAATACTCTGATATTAATTGAGTATGAGCCTGTCTTCAAAACGAATCGACAGAAATCGTTTTCGACGCCATTTTTTTCATGGGCGTGGTTTCACAACTGACGTGTTCCAATGCTGCCCTCTGATTGGGGAATTCGATGCAATTTTTCGAGTTGCAGGTGTCCATGCAACTCGACTCCGATGACAAAAGTTGCAAAGAAATTGCAACTCGTGACGTCAAAATCACTCGTGACGTCAAAATCGCGCAACTAAGTTGCAGGAATGTTGCGTGGTGTTCGCACGGCTTAATGCTCTGGTTTATTCAATTTAATTTTAATTTTGATGTTAAGAAGCCCCTAGACGATCAATAATATTGTCAATAATTCCCTTCAATATTGACGGAGGACCATATTGATGGAAATATTGATCGTCTAGGAGCGTATTGAAGCATCCTATCAATATTGACGGATATTGATAGAAAAGTATATTTTCTGTCAATATTGCAAAACCGTTTGAACGTCTCTGAGGAGTTTATTGTAAATATTTCCTTCAATATTTCAGATGCCTGTGAGACCGCGAAGTGAAAATATGACTGAACCACCGAGCTCTCCTAGTGATCAGGGTTCCCATCGTCCTTTCGAAGAAAATTTTTATAATTGTCCGGTTCTGTAGAATATAAAAACTTCAGCAAATGTTCGTGTGTAAAGCGGCTTCTCAGCTTGTACCACTCTTTGGAGCAGCGTCTATTTCTCTTGTCTTTGAGTTTTTTTGTTCGCACATTGAAAGAGTCAGTGCTAAAATACCCAGATCCGAACTGGAAAACATTTCGAAATTCACAACAAAAACACCACTGAGACCGCCCCGACCATGCAACACAAATATTTTTGCCAGAATGAGTATTGATGAGAATATTGATGCGTTTTATTGAAGCATCTTGATGCGCGCTTAAGGGAATATTAACAATATTATTGATCGTCTAGGGGGCCCTTTAGACTTACGTAATCTAACCAAAGTGTCACCAAAATATTAAT
>JAFIDM010000001.1:77804453-77838916 GCA_023159025.1 Thereuonema tuberculata | reverse complement strand
AAAATAATTATGCTACAGGGTCGGGGCTGTTTCAGTGGTGTTTTTGTTGTGAATTTCGAAATGTTGTCCAATTCGGATTTGGGTTTTTTAGCATTGACTCTTTCACTGTGCGAACAAAACAAAAAAATCAAAGAAAAAGAGAAATAGACGGTGGTCCAAAGAGTGGTACAAGCTGAGAAGCCGCTTTACACACGAACATTTGCTGAATTTTTGATGTTTTACAGTACAAGCTCGGTGGTCCAGCGATGTTTTTACTTCGCGGTCTCACAGGCATCTGACATGTTGAAGGAAATATTTACAATAAACTCCTAGACGTTCAAACGATTCTGCAATATTGACAGAAAATTTACTTTTCTATCAATATTCGTCAATATTAATAGGAAGCTTCAATACGCTCCTAGACGATCAATATTCCAATCAATGTGGTCCTCCGTCAATATTGAAGGGAATTATTGACAATATTATTGATCGTCTAGGGGGCCCTTAACTGACATCTTATTAATCTCATCCTCAAAAAATTCCTGATTCCAAGCTAATATTTAAACGCCCGTGCCACCCTCATAACCGAATTTAAACCTTGTATAACGGAATTTAAAATCCTTTTGTGAGATGAAAGTACGCATCAAGTATAGAACTATTAAAATATATGGGTTTTGGGAGCCAACACTCCATGGTTTTCGAGATGTTTGACTTTTTTTTTTGTTTTTAATTGTTACAACTTAAATCAATTTTAACGTGTATTAAGAAGTTTTATCAATTAAAAATTACATTAAAAAACACAGAAACAATTTGATAAAACATAATTACATGGAGCTTTCGAATCTTAGATGAGATTCATAGGTGCCGAAGATTAATCTCATGGGATTCGAAAGCTCCATGTAATTATGTTTTACCAAATTGTTTCTGTGTTTTTTAATGTAACTTGTAAAATTGTAACAATTAATTAAAAAATCTTTTTTTTTATAAAAGTATTTCTTCAGACGAAGTAGGATTTTTGTGTGTGTGTGTTCTTCATCTTTTCACCTGTAACTTTCTCCTCCTCTCTTAGATTTCTGTCCTTCAGTCATTTCTGAAGCTTCGATTGTCATTGTTTAAGTTGTTCTTTTGTCTGTTGAGTTTCGAAATTAATCATTTATTTACGGCAGGTACGAGGAGGATGTAAGTGATTAAAATTTACGAAGAAGTAATATCTGAGAGGGTAGATACAAATAATACGTTAAAATAATTTTTATTTTGTCACTGAATTTTTATTTTTAAATTAAACGTAAGTAGTCGTTATTTTTAGATTTCGTTCTTTTGTAGAAATCTCTTCAAACTTCAAACTCCCTTTACTGCTCAGAAACCATTATTCCTTTTTTTTTTTTTTTAATTTTCGATCTCTGTGAACGTGTGAACTGTATCGAAAGCCTTTTCATAGTCAATAAATCCAATACAGGAGTGGCTTCATTGGTTCTCTCAATGACTTCTCTTACAACAGGAACGTTTTATATCCACTACGAAATCAAGCTTGTTCTCTTGGTTGGACAGAATCTAAAGTTTTCTGCAAGCGATTCATAATAACTTTCATAAATATTTCATACAGGGTTGCGCGCATAAAACCGGCCCCAATAGGCATTTCTTTTTGTATTGTGTTATTATTTTGGGGCCGATTTTCTTACGTGCTACAAAGCTGGCAAGAGGTTGATAGGCCTACAATTCCCAGTAGCTTCTCTTTCTTCTTTTTATTATCACTGTAATCTTCTAATCTTCTGATGTATTTCTAAAGTTAAAATATTTAGTAAAAAGAATAGCTACCCTTTCCTTCCATTTCTTCTTTGAGAGCATCTGCTAGGAGATCCTGTTGCTTTTTCCTTTTTTTTTCATGGTATCCTTAAATGAAAGAGGAAATTACTTTCGATACAGCTTTACATATCATTTTGCATGATTCTTCTCTATTTTGTGTAAATTGCTGTAAAATTTTTCAACCCAACTCACAATGGAATTGGGCTGGCCATGTAGCATGGCATAATGATATTAGATGGTCAACAGAAATTCTAAACTGGATTCCAAGGAATGAAAGAAGGCCGAGAAAACGTCCACAAGATAGATCGGTGGAGGATGAAATTAAACGTTTTGTTGTGTATTCCATTGGAGGAGGAAAACTTTCGACCAAAAGAACTGGTAAAAACTTGGAGAGACCATCATCCTCCAGTGAATGAAGATAATCTAGTACGCACAAACAAAGACTTTCCGAATTTCGCAGGTAAATGCCTGACCCTTTATTACCAATATACCTTTTCAAATACAGTAAAGCCCCGATTATCCGAGTTTCCGCTTTAACCGAGCTATCAAATATTTCTAGGATTTTTTTGTGGTTCTACATTTTCCATTTTTAAACCAACCGAACAAAATTCTGAACTTGATCTCGCCAATCAACGAAGAGGAGATACGTGACTGGATAAACGCTGACGAACAACAAGACATTACAGATGAAACGATCGTCAGTATCGTCAATGAGGAAAATGAATCTAGCGATGATGATTAAGACAGTGACGATGAAAATCGACATAAAAATCTCCCATCCAGATGGACTAAAAGCTATCGAAAGTGCTATTGAATATATAGAACAACAAGAAGAAGCGACACCAGCAATCCTGTTATCCTTAAAAAAATGGCGAAACATTGCTGCCGAAAAACGCCAAAGTAATGTAAAACAAAAAACAATTAAGGACTTTTTTAAGTAAAAGAACTCTTTAATTATCGTAACAATATGAATTGCATATGGTGTATCTGTATAACTTTTGTATTTGTGAAAATAGACATTTAAACCCTACACAATTTATTTTATTTACAATTTTCGCTTTAACCGGGTTTTTCGGTTATCCGAGTTAGTCTTGGTCCACATTAACTCGGATAATCGGGACTCTATTGTATTAAATAAAAATATTAAAGGAATGTTCAGAATTTGAAGTCAATAAGATAAATGTAAATACCTACACTTAAACTTTATTTTTCTAAATTAACAGTTATTAATTAAAGGGTTCTATAGTAAATCATTTAAGATTTAGAATCGTGTGTTTTTCTGCCTTATATTAATAATGAAAATAATACAAAAACAATTCTCTTCTGAAGAAAGAAAGAAAAGCAAAAATATACAACGGATTCGATCTGAACACAACGTTGTGATTCGCGCTATCGTAGATAGGTTTTTAGGTTCAATTTCTATTGCATTTTATTACATTTAAGGTTTAGCTGAAATCCCATGAAAACAATGACAAATATCTTGAAATCCGTAGAGTCCTAGCCCCCAAACCCATATTTATTTTGAACGAATTTCTAACCTTCATTTCCAATGAGAATCAATTGATTATTTAAATAAGAAACAAAGTATGGGAAACAAGATTCTTCTAAAAACTTCTTTTGTAGTTTTGAATCAAAAGTAAGTTTAAATATGTTCACCTAAACATTTGATATAATGTCACAGTTCAAAGAGCCAGTTGGTTTAGCCGAGTGCTATAGCAAGCGCTTGATGCCGAGGTGTTTTTGACGAAGTCTATAAAAAAAAGTAAATAATAAATATCAGAAAGCAGATTTAAGACTTCAAGAAGCCCATCTTAGAAGGAGTGGTCACATCCTGTATATTGTCAAAATCAGTGTTCTTTTGTGTGATGAAAGTAGACATGAAGTACTTCAAAAATATATATAGATCCTGGGTCAATCCTCTACGGATTCGAGATATTTGACGTTGCTTTCATTGATTTTCAAGTATTACTTTATAAGCTCACTGTTGTCTTAGAATAAAGGAAGTGTTGGCGTGGCGCAATGGTTAAACGCTGGCATTCAGACGCAAGAGAAATGGATTCAAGTCTGCTTTATTTATTTATTTATTTATTTATTTATTTATGCTTTTTTTTTTTTATTTTTTTTTTTTTCAATTTTTTTTTTTTTAAGATAATTTTTTTTTTTTTTTTTCTATTCGGTTATATTATGATATCAGATAGAAAACTATTTCATACTAGTAGAAATTAATAAGTAATATTCTGGGTAACTTTAGTTAGAAATACCAATTTAGAAAAATAAAATAAAACATATACATAAATAATTTCTTAATTAACTAATTTTTTTTTAATCTTGTTCTCACTTTCTACTCTTCTCTTTTCACTTCTTGTATTTAAATTATTTTAGTTGTATTTTAGTTCTATAATACTATAGTATTATATTTAATGCTTTAAATATAATATTATAGTTAATATACTATATAGTATTAACATTATATAAAGAGTTAACATATAACTTTTTTTTCCCTCTCAAAGTTGGAAAGACATCTTTCAATAATTCTATCTTTCTTTCGTGCTTTTAGTCTGACAAAAGCCTGTATTTGTGGGTATCTTTATCTCTAAGTTTCCTGTAGTTTGCTCAACATAAATGGTGCAATGTAAATTCTGGTGCAATGTAACTGTATTGAATTTAAGCCATAAAATACTACATAGGTTTATCATTATTGAAAGATAATTTTTCTCTTTTCTAGGCTGAATTGAATCCATACATTTGTACTTAATAAAATATCAGTATGGAAAATCCTCAAATGGTAAAAAAAAAAAAAAAAAAAATTCTAAAACTGTTTTTGAGTGTCGTGTGTAATTTTTATTATTCAAAATAGGCTCCATCTGCATCTGTACAATCTTGCCAACGCTGTCTTAAGCTTTAAATTCCTTTCTTGTACATATTCTTGGTTTGGCGTTGCAGGAATCCTTTTTCAGATCACAATCTTGGAGGCTGCCATGAGAAAGTTGTCCATGTGTCTGAATAGTGAAAATCTGTTCGCGAAAGGTCCGATGAATAAGGCGGATGACGCAAAATCTCATATCCAAGTTCATGAAGTTTCCTGTGTTCTATCGTATGCGGTCTTGCATTATCGTGAAGCAAAATGGGACCTTTTCGATTGACCAGTGTAGGCGTATCTTTCCTAGCTTCTGGCCAATTCAGTCAATTCTGACATATACACCTCTGCGGTAATGGTATGTCCCCGTGGAAGAAAGTTCCAATGGTAATTTCAGCCGTGGACCTGCAAACAGTCAAAAGAATTTTTCGTGGGTGAAGAGGCTATTTAGGAGTTGTTGCCATTGGCTCTTTCTTATCCAGCCAAGATGATGAACTCTTCTTATTGTACATTATCTACTTTTCGTCGCAGATTACAATTCTGTCCAAGAAAGCTCTTTTTCTTCGCGAAGATGGAGTGAAGAACAAATTGTGTAACACGAAGCCTTGTATTCTCCTGTGAGTTCATGGGGTACCCACTTGTTCATCTTCCGAACTTTGTCAAGTTCTTCCAGGCGGAGTAAAATTGTTGTGTGAAATATCCCTAGTTTCTCATCCATCTCCCGTTGAACTTTGATGTGGGCCAGACTCAAATCAGTTCTTTCACCTTCACGGGTGAAACCACTTTTTCATGGCGTCCTCTAGGAACATTCTTTACGTTGTAATCTCCATCACGGAATTTTTGGAACAACGCTGCACTGTCCTTTCGCTTTCATGGTCTTCACCGAAAACAAATACATATGTTCACCCATCGCTCCAGTCGCTGCTAATCCTCGTAAGAACCCATAAAGTATCACTTGTCCAATATCCATATATTCATTCAACTCAGAAAACTGGGCACAGATTACAGAATGAACTTCATGACCGGTCGATACCAAATGCAGTGGGAGTGATCCTTCAATCGGCAGAAGTATACACCTAAATATGGTTTATAACTTGATTTAACTGTATTTACAGTCTGTCCTCGGTGGGAACAGGAGAAGATTTTGTGGCGATAGTGAATGATCTTTACAAAGATCTCGTCTCTGAAGTCCTGACGGTAGATGGGACTACCGCTCCTATTCCTGTCGTTTCAGGTGTTCGGCAAGGCTGCCCTTTGAGTGGTATTCTTTTTGATAAAGCTCTGGATCCCATTATCCGAGCTGTTCAGGGAGTTGACCCTGCCCATCAGGTGCTTGCTTTTCCCTAGAAGTGGTGATATTTGCAGGTCAACCAAACCGACATTTTAGTTTTTCCAACCTAATTCTAGAGAGATTAGAGGATTCATAAAAAAATTTAAAATTTAAAACTAACTCGTGCTAATGCTAATAGGGTTTGAATTCCTAAAAATAATGAAAATAAACAATTAAGTTGAAGCTTACGCAGGGTGTCCCAGGAGGGAGGACAAGTCAAAATTCTGGGAGCTCATACCCTTGTAAGGAAAATAAGTTGGTATGAACATCTATCCTATTCCGAACGGTTTCCGAGATAGAGCTATTTGAATATGGGACGCAATATTATTCTTCGCATTTGCTTTAATGCGCCATTGTGGGAATCAGTGTTGTAATGTGCATTAATGGCATTTTTAAAAATTTATTTTAAACGGTAATGAAACTTGTCACTTGAGCAGTGGCTATTAGAAACAGTACCATATCTCTTTCTTATCAATAATTTGGCAATTAGGCACTCACTGTCAGATATATCTCGGAAATCGTCCGGAATAGGATACATGTTAATAGAAACTTTGTGTCTTCTATGATCTCCTTAATAATGTTTTGAGGCATCTATGTTATACTGTCGGAGTGAGTTCCACTTATGTTCACGCCTTTCTGGATTTATTATCGAGGAGGGTGGCTGATGAGTCCCAAAAAGGACGAAACGGCCATTCCCTTTGATGATAAACTCGAAACGTGTTATTGTTTATTCATGTGCAGCCTTGGTTTTTATGTTAGAATATCTAGATAAGAATTAAAACATTATAATTTATAAGAAGAACTAGTTAAAATATTGCCATGAAGTTAGTAATGACCCAACATCTTCCTCATCGTTGTGACTTAGCTTAAAGAAAGATAGTTCTTTTAATTGTAATGGTTAATCGTATCGTTTGACCGGATCGCAGATTTCTTAGACCGATCGTAGAATTTTTTCCTGTTTTTTAGTCTTGTCATGTGTTTTCATGCGCTACACGCAGCTCGATCTGGTTTCATCATAAGTTACTTTGCAAAAGACAAAAAAGTCAACTATTGCTGAGATCCTACAGCTCATCTCCAATAATCATTATTCATTCAAACACAACTTCCTTTTCGACATTGCATGTGACCTTCTATGATATCTTGTTTCTAATAAAGCTGTCCAGTTCCGTCCCCTTCGTTGCTATTTTTATAGTAGAATCTTATCATTGACAATAGACTTTAGCCTGGTAAAGTGAGTCTTATGAATTTCTTTTCCTCCTCCAATAACTTTGAACCGCTCAATGAATCTTCCACAAACATGACCTGCAAATTTATTAAACAATTTTTTATAATTTACATTTTTTGTGTGCAATTACTTACTTAGAAAGTAATGTGATAAGGTACCAAATTCCCACAGAAAAGCATTTACAAACAATAGGCTTCTATCTTAAACAAATTTCTATCTTAAATATTAATCCTCTTAAAATCTGTACGAGCTTTAATACGGTTAATATTAATTGGATTCAAGTAATTAAATAATTATTTGAGGATTTTAATTAATTTTGTCAGATGATGAAAACACTGTAGTTTTCAGATAATTTGAAAATAAACAGATTTTAAACAAAAAGCTTCTGGAGACTAATTTATTATGTAAGAAGGTTTTGCGTGCATTAATTGTAACAGGAAAACTATAGAATTCGTTTGCTTTCACGCCTTGAGCTATCATCATCTGGGACAGCTGTTTCGTCCTCATTAGGATTTAGCCTCGATGATCAAGCTCAAAACGCGTGAAGGTCTATGGATCCCTATTTCACGCGTTCTGAGCTTGATCATCGAGGCTTAATCTGGCTGATGAGCCCTAATAAGGACGAAACAACTCTCCCAGATTGCAGTCGATGATAGCTCAAGGCGCGAAAGCAAACGAATTTGTGCATTCTATAGTTTTTTATATTACAATTAATGCACATAAAACCTTCTTACATAATAATTTTTCGCATCTGCTTTTGGATTATCCTTTTATTAAATGCCTTTTGTGCCCAGCGCTTAGCGGGCTAAGGTTGGTACTGGTTATAGCGAGTTTTCTATTGTTGTTTGCTTTTGCGGGATCCCACTTCCGAATGCGTGAGAAGGATCTATACGCTTTCACGCGTTCTGAGCTTGATTATCGAGGCTAAATCTGAGATGATGAGTCTTAATAAGGACGAAACAGCGGTCCCAGATTGCCATCGATGATGGCTCAAGGCGTGGAAGCAAACGAATTTGTGCATTCTATAGACTCATTTATTGTTTGTATCTTTAAAAATAAATAAATAAATAAATAAATAAATAGGAAGTAAGATTTTTAAAGAATGTTTTTTCCGAAGCTTCATTTGATAGAAAAGGATATTGTTGACATTATAAATCAAACTTGCGTCGAAACAATTAGATGCGAATTTAAAGAGATCAATTAAATAATGCTAATTCTGTGTTACTAAAACTTTTCTATTAAGTCGAAGTCATCATCATTACTTAAATTCTTTGTTGTCAAAAAAAGCACTTTGATGAAGGATTGTATTTTTTTATAGAGAATTGTTTCTATATTGTTTGTTTCCCTCGGAGATTAATTGTTAAAAATTACAGCCGAATTATAATTCTGCTAATTTCAAATAATTCGTTATTTGGAAATTTAAATAATTTCATTTGTAATAAACTTCAAACGTAAATAAAGAAATCTGTAGACTATTACTTTTTTGTTTTTGTTTGTTTGTTTGATTTATTATTTTTGGAGGTAATTGTTGGATTGGTTACATTATAGTACCATTTTTTTTTTTTTTTATTGTAAGGGAACTATTGACGTTTGCTTTGAAGACAAGGGTGGTTATATTGGAAACAAGTCGTTATCTATATGTAGCGAAATTTGTATCATCTCCTGCTAAACTAATCAATGAAGTAAAAATAATTCCTCCCCCTTCCCTATTAAAAAAAAAAAAGGATCCTTCAGTATGTTTTAAATTTCTTGACACGATCAAAATGACTTGAGTATTACTATGATTATTAAGTAGTTTAAAAGGACGCATCAGTTTCATCTTGAACCATTCAAATTGATTATCCTGAATCTTACTGCGAACGATTAAAAATAATGATTAACAAACAGTCTATTGAAATTTTTAAAAAAAAATCCGAATTTTTATTGTTAAATTGAGAGACAAAAAGAAAAAAAAATGAAAATTACGATAAAACTACTAGTCTTTTTTTTTTATGGCTGTTTGAAAATACAAATTATCTTGAATAAAATAAAAATAACCTTTTTTAATAAATGTAAAAAAAGTAATTGAAAAAGTTTCTCAAAATTACAGTAAAGCTTCATCTAAGATGAAGCTTTAAGAAGAAAAGGAGTCGCTTTTATTATTATTATTTTATAATGAAATCTGCCAATTCCTGCGCTCTAAATTACATATATTATTTATCGTATATATACATTCTATTTTTAAAATAAAAGTTTTATTAATTTTCACTTAGAATAAATTAAGATTTTCAGTTGCTGTATTTTCCTTAAAACTGTTTCGAGATGGTAACAAGTGAAATACCTTTTTTTTTCTTCTTCTTTAGGGTTTCTTTTTTTTTTTATTTTATCTTTTTATTGCGCACGCGGAAAGGAGGGGGAGGGTTGTAAATACCTGTGCATACAATCGTGTCTACTATGGAGAGAAAGAAAAGAGCAAAGGAAAGAATTAGGAAAAAAAAAAATCCAAGAAGTAATAATAAGGAAAAACATGTTAGGAGTTTAACGTACTGAAGTGTCTTCGAATGCACCTTCCCGGGCTGCTCCATTATGAGGACAGGCCCCGCCACATGGATAAGACATTGCCTGAGCCCCGGAGCAGAATTTGCTGTTTGCTCGACGTCACAATGGTTTACCTGCGAGGCCACATCTAGGTAGTAAACGAACTTACAGACACAGTGAGTGTATGTGCAAAAGTAGAGTTTGTGTGCGTTTGGATTTTTACCCCTCAAACTCCCAATCCAACAAGCAAATGGAGATCTGTTAATACTTTTGGCAGATCGTTGGCTGCCTGGGCTCTTACAGGTGTCCGCCATCATCATTCCTTGGCGTCGGTTGAGACGCGGGAAACTCATGGGGTCCAACCCATCGACCACGACCCCACACCACCATCACTGCTCGGGGTAGAAGCAGGTAAATTCTTTTACCTTTCGTACTTGATTAATAAGATACAGCTGAGGCTTCTGCTAATTCGATTTAATTGTCCTTCTTGATCTCAGCAGTAACCTACTTTCCTTGACTTCCTAATCACTCAAAAAAAAAAAAAAAAAGTATTTTATATATATATGTGTGTGTGTGTGTGTGTATAATTTTAAAAAAAAACATGTAATATATATCCCGGATTTATAAATAGCAAGTTTTATAGGTTTTTTTTCCCCTAATGAATCGTTTCATTATCGTTTGTACGAATTTATCCTTATTTTTGGTGACGAATTAAACTTTTCTTTATGATCATTTTTATTTATTAGTTTTTTACTTTTTATTATTCTTCTCAAAAATACCTTTTTTTCCTTTTTTAAAGTTCTATTTCTCTTTATATTTTAATTTCATTGCCTCAGCTGTATCTTAAATATTAAAGAAAGCATTAAAGAATTTAGATACTAAAAAAAAAAATATTTAATTTTCAAAAATATTTTTTCAGTAATAAGTTTTGAGAGTTTTGTTATGTTTAATGTTTGAGTCTTTAAAAAAAAAAAAACAGTAACCTAATAATCAGATAATTTGTTGTTATCAGTTTTGTTTATTGTTCAGTGATTAGTGTTTGAAAATCTTACCTGTATGCTTCATGTAACTCGAAATTTCGTCTGTGAGCGCCAGGTAAACGCAGACGTCTGGTTCACAGTCGCCATTTTGGCTTTGGGGTTCATAGAGTGATGAAGTTTTCTTTTATTAAACTCAAATACTTTTGTCTAAACGTCAATATCGAATAAATATCGGAAATGAAGATTGAACCGATACAAGTATCAAAGAGAATAATCTTTGTATTGGTTGTTTGTTTTTTTAACTAAAACTTGATTTTGTTTTTGTCCTCAATTAAGTGAAGATCCAATTGCTTCGGCTTTTCTTTTCTATAGTTTGTGTGTAAGTTTATTTATTTATTTTTTTCCAATATTGATTTTCAGTTTCTCAAAACTATATAAAATTAACAGTATATTCTCCTTCCCTTGAGAAATTTAAAATGAAAACCAATTGTTATTTAGAAATCTTATTGTGAAGATATTATTGAAAGAAATCTTATTGTAAATGAATTGAAAGAAAAAGAAAATAGCTACAAAATTGAAGAATATATATTTCTTTTTATTATTATTATTATTATTAAAAAGTATAAGCTAATTAAAATAGATGTAGTTGAAAGTTATTTTCCAAAGTTAGACTCGTGATTGTATGTCTCGCTAAAAGTATTCAATAGCGGAATTTTTATTTGTTGTTTGAAATGTTTTCCTAATCACTAATTTTCTCGTGTTTTTTTGTTTTTTTTTCCTTTAAAAAAAAAAAAAAAAATACTCATCCTATTTCGTAGCAGCTACATTAAATGTATTTTCTCTTTTGTCCAACCAAAAAAAAAACCCTACAATATAAGTGTAAGATTTCTTGTTACTAAGACACGAACTCTTTTACGACCAACATAATACGAGTCCAGCTTTAGTTAAGCACAGACTTTGTAATTCCATTCGGATTCTTGTTTTTGTTTTTCACCTTCAGTGAATTCTCGATTGAGTTCATTTCTCTTAGTATTATTTGCTTCAGAAACAAGATGTCTTGAAAATAAGAGATTGTAGGAAAACACTTTTAATTTCACGTTCAGTTTTTAAACTAAATTTTTTTTTTTAAATTTTGAAAGCGATTAGAATGCAATTCTCAGAGAAGGTAAAACCTGTTGGTCAGTGAGAAGCCAGAAGGTCATCCATATTTCTCGGTGGCTGTCAGAGCTGCTTTCCAAAGCCCTAAGCAAAAGCTCTTCACCATAAAAGCCAGTTTTCTTCCATTGCTTTTTTTTCTCCCTCACGTCCTTCAACCAGTGATGAATGCTATTTCGAAAGCAGTTCTTTTTTGTTGAGAATTCCATAAATCCAGTTGCCTTCAAGTAACAAAGAATAACTTTTACAAATTATTTTCTGTAGGTTTCCAAAGTTGCTTTCAAATAGAAATTAAAAATAATTTTTAATCATTCCAATATTAATCGTTTAGAATTTTTCTTTCTTTTTCTTTTCCATAATAGCAACTAATTAAGATCTTAAATTTTATCACATATTTTTTCACCTAAAATCTTTCATTGTCATTCCCAGTGACAATTTTGAATCCAAATTGCTTCGGACCGAATTCCACAACAGTCAACTGATCTATTACTAAAGAGACTTTGGTCCATTGAGCTGAGATAGGTGAGGGGGAATCAACGCCTCAACAGGAAATTTCTGTTTGATTAAGCTTTTAAATAATAAAATGGAGGAGAACAACCCAACTGTTGTCGTATTTTATAAAAGAGAAATCTTCATACTTTCTCTTTCTTTCTTTCTGAAATTCACCAAAAAAGAAAGAAACAAAACAAGCCATTTTAATAAATGCTGTTATTTCCCTTTTTTAGTTATTTTAAATATGTTGTTAAAAATCTAAGCTTAATCATTTTTAGAAACAATCTTTCTTTTTTCTTTTATTGTTTTCTATTAACGTCCTTAGTAGGATTTGTTTGTTTTTTTATCCTAATATCCTATCACTGACCTGAGTGAAGATTGGTTAGAACTTACTACAAAGGTTGTTTTTTTTTTTGTTTTTTTTTATGATTGTCAGAGAGATACTTTGTTTAGGATTCAGTAAATATTGATTGAAAATAGTTATTAAATAATAACTATTTTAAATCAGTAACTAGTTATTAAATCATACACCTTAAATTCACTGAATATTGATCAATTGTATCTATTTCTTTTATTTGATTACCCACAAGAATAGTCTTACAGCTATTTGACATAAGGAAAAAAAATAATACAAACAATTAAGTTTAGTTTAATTTTCTTGACAATAAGAGCTTTTCTATTTAGTTTATGGTGAATTATAATTTAAAAAGCAATTTAGAAATTTTGTCGGTAAATATCAAAGGAGAAGAACTCAAAAACTTTCGTATATTTTTTTTTTTTTTTACGTTAAGTTTTTGGTTGATTTAATATTTTTTGGACAAAATAAGTCAAGGGGATGAAATAAGTACGTTGTAACGGACTGATATAATAAAGTTGAAAAGAAAAGAAAACATTTCCTTGATGACAATTATTGTTTTATTATCTTATAGGAATATTTGTGGAAATGGATATTTTCATTACCAATGACTTTTTACAATTGAAGATTTAAGTTCCGTTTCCTTGTAGATCAATGACAACCCCCTAGGTTTAGCCTTAATCCCATGCTATTTGTATCCAGGAAGTTAGTGATTGGCTGCTCCATCTTCCCTTTTATCCCTATTTTCCCACTCTTTTTTTTCCTGTTTCAGAAACATATGATGATGAATATATTAGAGCTTTAGCCTTTGCTTTTTAATTATATATATATATATATATATATATATATTTATATATATTTAATCTCATTTCAATTTGTTTTTTGTGTTCGCTTCTGATTTTTCTTTTCACTTCTTACTCGAGTAACAATTTACTGAATTTGAAATACTTATACTTATTTAGGAAAATCGTAAATAACATTCAACCAAATTTTTTAATCTTTTGCCTAAGATTTACTTAAACATTGTTTATCACTCAACAACTGTTTTATACTAAATGGATCGTCTTGTTCACTATCATTGCCCCTCGAGTTGAAGATTTTTTTTTTTACAAAATTGTTAATAAATATACCAGTGTCTATTTAATTCGCCTATTTCATTTTCGTTTACTTTCATGAAGATTCTATTGACCTCTATACGCTACCACGAAAGTTCGTAGAATAAGCTTAAGAAAAAAGATTCATGAATTCTGTCAAACTTATTTGAAACGTTTTACTATTTTTTTATAAATCTCGCCTCCATAGTCGTATCCCACAGTTGTGTGTATTTTTGTCCAAGGATTGTTTTGAAGAACATTCAGGTCTGAAGCGGAGGTAAATGAAATGTCCAACCAATGAAAAATGTTGGCTGCAACTATTTTACACGACAACGAATTTCGCAATTTTCTTTGCGATATTTTTTGGCGACCGAATTGTACATCGTCCTAATTGCGATCGAATGAAATGGTGGCGTCATCGATTCGAAATGTTTAAGAACCTTTAATCACCTAAGAGCTTTTTTTCACTTCCAGACACACTTCAATAAAAATTCAATTTTGAACAATTAACAAAATCTCCACACAAATTTGAAGACAAAGCTTGTTTCAATGCACGAAAAGCTTGTTTCATATCAATGAAGAAATTTGTTACAGTGAAATTAAATTTGCAATGACTCGTAGAACTACCATCAGATGATGGATGCAGAATTCGAAAACATATTATTAGTACTGTTTGTGTTATAAGTGTTTTACAGGGAATTATTGAGACCAACTTATTTCTTTCTTTCATTTTAAAGTGGATTTTGAAATGTTTACTTGGATCTTTCTACGGAATGTAAATAAATATAACTTCCGTTTCCGGTTGTGAACCTGACGTTGCCCGGAAACGATCGTGTGAAACAGCTTCCGAACAAGCTGTCGGAGTGTATTCCATCCGATGACATTTGTGTCGTGCGAATACTGTGTGAAACACGCATGAAACCTATTGGCTAACCAAAAATTTTATGTTTCGTGGACGATGACGCCAGTTTCTTATTCCAATCGAAGTAGAAAAGTAGTTGAGTTTTCTAACTTCTTGGAATCGTTAACAGAGAATTTTTGATGAAACTATTCCAAAAAGGCCCTCCTGGTGATGATCTGTTGGTGACGTCATTAAAATCAAAACGTTCTCTGATTGACTGGATTTCATCTCCATTCCCAAGGCACAAGATTTGAAAGCAGGGTTTATTTCAAAACCTTGTAAGTTCAGTATTTTATAAGATAGATCTTAATGTATAATTTTGTTAAAGGAAACGATTCCAACAGAAAATATGAGAAATACCCCAAAGTACTTCTAATTTACTTTCGAATGTTTAGAATAGATTATTCGATCACTATTACATTTTTATCTCTTTTCTCTTAATTCCTCTTCTACTTATTCCCCTCCATTGCTAAAATAAAATCGAAGAAGATAATGTGAATTTCCAAAAGGTTTTCAAGATACAACAAGGGATTAAAATTAACGAATCATTTAAAGGAAATCTGTAAGAATAATAATATTAAGATTATATATAAAAATGGAGGGAACTTATTGTCAAAAATTTAAAAATTGCAAGAAGAGTAATGTTTAAAATGAGTATAGTTTACGAGTTGACGTGTTACTGTAGGGATTGTAGTTGCAGATACTTTGGGAAGAACATTTACAGAACGCTTGAAACAGAATGTAACATTAATAAGAAGAAAAATAGATGGGATTGGGCGAATCATTGCTGGATGAGCGAACACAATAACTAAAATACTATTCAATATCAAAGATGAAAAATTTAGATTTATTATCGAATCTTGTAGGATAGAGAACTTCAAAAATATCAGTAAATCTAATGGAGTGAAAGTTAATGAATATTACCTGAAAGTTTGTAAGGGAATGATAGTTAGCTTAATTTTTTGTTGTAAATTGTTTTGTTTAGCTTAATTCTTACTTTGTTTACTCGTCAGCAACGGACGAGGAGGAATTTATACCTGAAGAAGTCGAAATATTCAGTTAAAACTATGTTATAAACATTAGTAGGAGAAATTTAGTGTCAAGATCTATATAATATAACTTTTACTTGTGTGTGATACTATAATAATGAATAAATATAACTTAGATTGCCCAATTTATAGTTTACTGGATCTATCTATATTTTATATAATTATTTAAAGAAAAATAAATTCACTTTTAAAGTGTCGAAGAATTGTTATTTGTTTTCGAAGTGACCTCTGCTGTGAAGATTGAAAACAAACCATTTCTAATCAGTTGAGTAGGATTCCATTCCTCTGAGTTTATCTCTTGATATTATATTTGCTTCTTTTTGTATTTACTATTTTCAGAAAAGCTAAAATAGAAAGAGAATTAGTCGATTTTTGAAATGATTTTTATTGAGATACTCCTATATAGTTAGAAAAATGTCTCTAGTGTAGATGAATCATTAATAATTATTTCTTAAGTTATTTCTAATAATTGTGATGTCTTTCAATCCTTTCAGATGAAATTATTTTTAAACATCAGTGGATGAGACCAAGTGTCTACTAGTGACATCTTAAAACAGCTGAGTCACGTGCTCTGCGCCTTTTAGTTTTTCAAAACATTTCGAAAATTCTTAAGAGGCCTGAGAAATGTTGGCACAGAACTGTTTTTAATCTTCTCTTTTATTCTGAATTTGTTGTTGTTTATTTTTATTCACTTTGGAGACACCAGATTCTCACGATACAATTATTTTCTTGGTTTTGAGCAGTTTTTAATATTTAAGCCTTTTTTTTGTTTTTTTTGTTTTTTCATTATTAGAGATTTTTTTAAACTATCTTATAAAAGAAATTAAACTCAACAACAACAAAGTTGTTATTATTATTATTATTTAATTTTCTTTGTATTAATTTTACTTTTTTTAATTTCATTTAATGAAATCTTGTATTTTCCTATTAAACACTCCTTTTCACGATGATAGTTTTAGACAAAAAAAAAAAAAAAACTCGATAGAAATGCCTTACTTTAAAATCACAGCGATTTTCTTTTAATGCAGTTTCAATATTTAATTCTATCTTAATTATTTTTAATTCTAATTTTCATTTCATTCTTTTTTTTTTTTTTATTTTCACTTTAAAAATCCTCTTTAAAACTAAAAAAAGATCAACTAATTTTCTTGGAGACATT
Organism: Thereuonema tuberculata; assembly: GCA_023159025.1. Taxonomy (NCBI): domain Eukaryota; kingdom Metazoa; phylum Arthropoda; class Chilopoda; order Scutigeromorpha; family Scutigeridae; genus Thereuonema; species Thereuonema tuberculata. The sequence goes on along the minus strand of JAFIDM010000001.1, from coordinate 77,822,020 downwards.
TATTTTATAATTCTGTTATTCTCCCTCTACTGGGAGATGGATTTTTAGAGGAATTATTTATTTTTCTTAATCTTCCTGCTTTGAATTCTTCGTATTGTTGATGGCAAGTGGTTATTTTTAAGAAAGAATAAATAATTCTTTATAAATTTTAGATTCAACTTTTGATGGACACAAACATGGTGATTTACTTGAAGTAAAAAAATAAATTGATAAACCTGTTTCCAGTTTATGAACTGATAAGAAATCCTAATTAGTGTTTTAACTGTAACCTAATATTCTTTAGAAATCTTTTTAATAAGCTTCTGAGCTTATTATTGATGGAAAGAAAACAGCTTTTGGTGAATTGTTCTTCTGCACCAAAACGAACAAGTAATAAAAAAAGAGAATCCACAGCTGTGTTTGTTTCAAAAGTAAACAATTGAATAGTTGTATTTTTGTATTTAATATTTAATTTCACTTATTTTCTTATCTTTTAACGACTTTTTACTAATTCTTCTTAGAAATGACTTGGGAGACCTTCTAAGGAATTTGGAATGGGTTACATTTTTGGATTCACCGTTCAATCAAAAACTTTTTTTTTATCCTTTTTCTGAGGGGGGGGGGGGGTTATAAATAGATAATTAGCTTTTCAACCAAAAACAAATCAAATTGAAAGCTGTTTCCTTCCATTTTTGTCTCTAACTTCTTACCCTTCTTACACCAAAGAATTACTTCCTTAACTTATATATTTTGTTTCTTTCTGAGACTGATTTATGTTGTTCGAAATGATTAGAAAATTTTTCTAGCATTTTTTTCTGATACAATTGATCAGTTTAACTTTCTGGACTAGACTATTTTCTCTCAGAATAATATTAAATGAAGTCTTGTGAATATAATGTGTGTTCGTAGAATCTCAAAACAATTTTAATGAATCCGTTCAGTTGGTTTGGTGTGGTATAAACAGACAAAGGAGAAAACCCAATCAATACGATGGAATTAGAGATATATTTTGACTGTTAATTACAACCAGGATAATTTTGCTGTCCTTTTTAGTTTGATTTAAAGCTTTGTAATAACTTGCCTCAGTTGCGGTAAAAAATACATTGGCTATATAACACAGTCATTAACTAAAAGATTGAAGCAGCACTTAACCAATTAGAACAATAAAAACCATTTTCAATCCATTCTTTATCAGTATAACCAAAAGACTAACCACACTCCTAACTTTGACCACATTCAGATAATAGACCAAGCCAAACTGTCTTCTCCATTACTTTACGTGAGTCTTGGCAAATCGCCAATTCTCCCACAATCAATAGCGAACTATCCAATCAAATCATCAGAGACTATTTAATCACAGCCCTTCCAATCCAACACACAGTTGAAAATAATCTGCAGGCAGGTTGAAACGTCCATGTCCTCTATGTTGTAAATGACGACAATTACCTTAGGTAATTTCAGAATTTTATAATTTTTGTTGGGATTCCTATCACAAGGATTAAAAAAAGATGATTTTCAAAAGCTAATATTACTGAATCCCTAGGCGATGGATAGCTCGGCGTTTATTCTGATTTATTAAGAGGATTCTGAAACTTCACATTAATAAAAGAAGCAAAGGTTAAAATTAAAAGTTTTTTTCCAGTTGATTCTTGTAAGATATTATTGAGAGAACTCTTACAATATAAACAATTATAAAATACCAACTGAAAATAAAAATATCAAAAAAACAAAAACTAAACTTGACAGTTTGAACTGTTTTAATGAAAATGACGGCTTTGATTAATCAATTAACTTGTAGTTCATCATTTGGAACAATCTTTACTATTCGTAGCAGTTAAATAGAGGTATATTTTGTAAATGCAGTTTTAAATCGAATTACACACATATACTCAAGATGACTACATATCATAAGAAAGTAAAAATTTGATTGATAGGGTATTAATAAAATCTCCAATAGTTTTAGTACCTCTTGGACAATAAGGAGATATCCTAGTACACGACACTGTAAACATTTGGATACTAATATGGCTTAGAGATAATATTTGCAAGGATATAGTACGAGTGTCAATTGCGATAAAAAAAATAATTATACAATCATTAGAAAAAAGGTAAATCTAAAGCACTTTCATTCTGCCGATAAACAAAGTTCTGTTTTGTTAATTACTGATGAAAACAATTTTGATTTTTGTAAAAAAAAGATTTTATACGTATTTATTAAGATCTTCTTCGTTGTGTTTCTTTTTACTCTGGAAAAAAAATTCTTCTCGTTCGATGTTGGTTTCAATTGATCTAAATACAAAATAGAATTAATTGTATTTGGTTCATTTTGGAAAAACACAAAGCAAATGTAAGAAGGCATCTCAAGTAAAAAAAGAAATCCACACAAACCTGGCACGAGTTCGTTTGTTGCTCAGGAAAAAAATATTTTTATTTTCTGAAAATTTTCGTAACTTTTGAATTTCTCTTCAACTACCATTAAACGGAAGGAAGGAACCGATATTCAAATTAATTGAGTTCATTTCTTTTATGTTTCGGAAATATTTAAGAATAATTATCATTTTTACAAATTTTATAATTAAATTTATCAAAAAACTTGGGTTGATTGTTAATAAATTGGTTTCGTTCCTTTTAAGCGGATCTAAATACAGAGCATATCAGGAGAACTCTGTCTGTCCGTCCGTCGCGAGAAATTCTTATCTTAAGAACGACATCTGCTAGAGACATGATCTATACCTCATTTAAAAGGTCTTGCCAAGATTAGCTCTTAGCCGTTGAGAACTCGATCTAGCTTGTATGATTCTCAAGTTAAAGATCTACAGAATTAAGTTTTATTAAAATTTGGTATATTAAAAAAATTTCTTCATTTTTTTTTTATACTGACTTCAACTAGAATTATTGGCTACAGCAGCAGCTAAGGGACTTCGTTACAAGTCGGTTTGAACAATAAGTATTGCCAGTTATCTGGTGAACCAAAAGCGTTAAAGTAACCATTTTTGTTTGATATTCGTCGTATGCGGAATTTGGTGGTTTTGCTCCCCACTCCCCAATATTTTGAGGGGAAAAACCCCCCAACTAAATATAAGTCGAGAAGCATTATTCACTTTTAACTCCCCATTCCAATCAAAATGCTGAAATTCCGCTAATGATTAATTAATTAATTAATTCATTCTTTCATTGTCGCTTTCTTCAATAACAGCAGTTCGAATTGAAGGGCATCTTTCACGAATAACATCTACAAATTCTTTTAGGTTAGTAATACCATCTCCTGTAGACGACTGTTTTTCAATTACTTTTTGCAGTCTTGTCGTAGTATTTGTCACTTCATTTATACTTTTTCTTTGTCCTTTTACTTTCTTTTTCAGATATTTTATTCTTTCTTTTTCTTTGTTCTGATAATTTTATTGGATCTCTTTTTATTTTAATTAAAGGGGCCTTCTCAGCTTCTCTCTCTTTTTTTTTACAAAATTTCTTCCTAATTAGTTTTAGGAAGAAATTTTAATTTCTTGATTAAAAAAAAACAAAAAAAAAACAACAACTTAATTTTAGTTTCTTTTTTTTTGAAGGCGCCATAGTCTTTAAATCTGTAATAAAATAATAAGCGATCAAGTAGCAAAACAAAAAAGAATTGTTGTACATTTATTACATCACTATCCTCTTGAGGGATAAGACACAAAAGCATCAGTCCCCTGTCGCCTTTCTAGCAAGGACTGACGACAAAACACTGATGAACTCAGTGAAAAATATATGCATCTTTCAAACGATTAGGCATATCAGCTTTATTGTTTGCCACATTAGAACATTTCACTAAAATCTTTTAAGCATAAATAAATTTAAAAAAATAGTTGTAAATAATTTACTTTGCCAATGGACTGACATTTTGACAAGCGTTCACGCCACAACCACGCCGCTCTCACTGATTCCAAAATGGTTGCCCTGTAGCAAACAGTTGCTGTAACTAATTTCACGGCTATTAAAAGATTGGTCTTGACTTTGAAGCGCTATTAAATACTTCGATTTTCCGAATTTCAATAACGAAAAGTGACTGAGGAGCGAAACTGAGCAATTAAAGATTTAGGAAAGTTTTTTAGTTATTTTCACTAATCATTTCATTTAGCAATATTTTAAAAGTATCTTACAACTTACTTAAAGATAAAAAAATATAATTATTGTTTTAGATAATTTCGAAAATGTAAATGTCGGTTTCCTGATTTTTGTAGTAGTGACGTCACACGCTGTGGAACTAATGTAGAAAGTAGAGATTTTGACAATATTATTTTATAAGAAACTATTTTTAACTTATATAATCAAAAAGAAAGGTCAGTTATCTTTTTAATTTAATGATGAATAACTTACAATGTCAGTTTTTAGATTAGTTATGGCTCGGGGACTTACCATCAACTTACCAATTTTCGAAGAATCGCCCATTTAATTTAATTGATCTTGATTACTAAAGAAAAAAAAAAATGTTTAAATTCCAATGGTAATGTTTTATTATTATTATTATTACTATTATTACAAAAATATTTCAAGAAGTTAAAAAAACAATGTACGAGCTTTGAGATGAGTTGCTGCTAATTCACTTGAATGATGATGTGTTTGAAAGTAGTTTTTGCTTACTTTGGAAATTGCAAAGGTTAATGAATTTCATTCCGTTTAAACATTGAGAAGCAGAACAAGGAAGAAATGATAAGAAATGCTGTTAAAAATACAGCCTCTGAGGCAGTCTTTGAAGACATAAAAGAAAAAGAAATTCTCGCTGGTGCTTTTGTTGGTTTTTTTTCCTATTGAAATATTTTTGTTACGAAGATAAAAAAAAAAAAAAGATCAACCAATTGAACTATTGATGTTTTCATCTATTAAGAAAAATTTTAATTCCTCGAAATCAACATAAACAAAAAATAAGCCAAAACAAAACAAAATAAAAAGATTTGATGAATAATCAAGGAGGCCTTTTGATGAGTATCGTGATTTTTTTTTACTTGTTCCGAATATTTTAGATGAAGATGATGTTTTAGCGATGAAATTTCTCTCTGATGGTTATTTATTTAGGGCGACCTCACAAGGTCAAAGGATTTCCCCCTTCGCTTTGTATTCCATCCCTCTAGAGAAGGAGGGAACAGACAGGTGTCTCATTTTTTCCCCCTCAGGTAGACGAATCCACTGTGTCTGGAGGGTGATAGGAAAAACATAATTCACCTGCATTGGGCCTCGCTCTACTTTTTAAAAGCAACACAATTCTTTAATGCGATCAAAATGCATTTCAGTAAAAATCTTAATTTAAATTATTATTGCAACAACCTCCAATTTTAGATTTCCATCGGTATTTTTTGGTGAAAAAAAAAAAAAAATCCAACATGTAAAAGTCTTCATTCCATTATCTAAAATTCCTTCCGAGTGTTTCTTACTTTCTTCTCATTTAAATATCATTTGTTTATCATTTTTTTTATGTAAGCAAATAATGAAAATTTTAGCAATTGGCAGTGCAGCGAGAGAGAATTGGAAAGAATCATTAGGAAAGAAAGATAAGAGAGAAAGATGGATCGTTAGAGAGGATTTCATGAAAATGGATTAATATGGGATTAATGATAAAAGTATGGATTTTTTTAAAATGAATATTCGTTGGTGTTCAATTAAAACTCAAATCATTATATTAAATTTTCTCATCATTGTGACAATCGAAAGTAAACTGTTTCAGGGTTATTAATCATCATCAGTGGATGGTTACCCAATACTAATATCTCTTGTGACGAGTGGTTTTCTTACCAATGCCCTTGATTCTCATCAAATCGAATTAATGTGTTTTTTATAGGTTCCAATTGATAAGTAACACTTGTTAGATTAATCGTTATGTACGATAGTCTATATAAATTGAAACATTAATTATTTCCTGGAGGGGTTCTTTTTTTTTTTTTTTTTTTTTAATTTGGAGTTTCATAAAAATAGATTGTATTAACAAATGAGACTGTTTTTCTTTATAAGGTATAGTGAATATTGTAGAATAAAATTTTTGAAGAAAATTATTTTTTTATTTCCTAGATAAGTAAACAGCATTAAAACAAAGCCCTCTTTCCTCGAGGATTATAAAACTTATAAAATTTAAACACAACAACGCTAATAACGATTTGTTATAAAAACTGTCTAAAACTTCGATTTATAAGATTTAAATACAGAAAAAATAAAAAATCTAAGGTTTAGGACTTTTTGGTTTCGCGTGCATTCTTGTTTGAAAAATCATCCAAAATACGAAGATAGTTGCTACTTTGAACGAATATTTAAGTTTTGTAATGTTAGTTTCGATGAACCATTTTTCTTAACATTATCTACGTTTTTCTATTTTTCCCATCTATGGAACAATCTATGGTAATGGAATGCAAATGCCTAAGTGCTAGGCCGAATTATGCCTGAGGAGTTTTGAAGGCTGTGACCATGGCTTTCCTGTTGTTATCACGTGACTCAGCTCTTAGCCGAAACCCATAATTTACGACGAGAACCCTCTCTCCCCACTCTCCTTATATGGATGACCCTTCCATGTTGTTGCGGTCGACGGAGGAGTTGTTCAGTTCAACAGTAACTATTAGTTCTGTGAAATTAACTATTTCTTGGACCTAATCACAAAAACCCAATAACTGTATTTATTTTATTGAGATATTAATTAACAAGTAAAAAAAAAACAAATAAAAAGAAAGAAAAAGCTGAAGAATCAATAACTTTGTTTCAAAAACTAAGCCGGTTTACTCCTGCTTTTTCAAATAATTTAAAATTTAATGAACACTAAAAATTTAAAATATTAAAAAAATTAAAATTAGCACGACCTAGGTTTCGGCCTGAAACGACAAGCCTTTTACAGTGCAAGACTGGTAAAATAGCTATGAACAGCGCACGTAAAAATTTTATTACTCTCAATCAATAACTTTGTTTACTAGTAACTAAATTACTATTTAAAATTGTTAATGTTAATTTTATAATATAAAATATTTTATTTAATCAATATTTGACTTCTGAGATAACCAATAGATTAACTTCGACTGAAATGTTCAAAAATTAAAATTTCAATTTTGTTTTAAATACTTTTGATGATTTTATTTTTCATTAACTGTATAAAGGATATATTAAATAAACTAGAAAAAAAGGTGTTTCTCTGAAATTCAGTTAAAAAGCTGATGTTATTTTAAGTTGATACGTATTGATTCTTTTCCACCGAATATTAATAGCTATTGTCTTTTCTTGGAATTTCGCTCGCTTTTTCTGTACCGTGAGAAAAAACCCGCCTCGTGCAGGAGCAAGGCTTGGCTCATCCTCTGCTCACCCCATATTTAAGCCACACACGCAATGCAGAGGACAACTACAGTAGAATAGAAAGGTTCTACAATAGTTCATGAGAGTTATCCTCTGGTAAGACTTACTGTAACTTTGTTTATTCTGTCTTATGAAAATAATCTAAACAAAACGAGCAGTTTTATTTTGTTTTAAAACTCTTTCAATTAGATTGTTTTACAGACTCCGGGGGGAAAAAAAGACAGATGTTGAAGCATATTAATGTGCACGACATTATTTTGGAATCGATTTTGAAACTCTAATTGTGTTGTTAATTCAACAACGGGTGAAGAAAAGATTGTTCTTTTCGTTCTGTTTTGAGATAGAAATGACAAAGCAATGAATTAATTCCACCCTTTCGCTTCCCTTATGAATAAAAACCTTATGGTTCCATTATTTAATCTTTTTAGAAAAAGAAGTGGAGAGAACAATTGCTTAATCCATCGCAATTTCATCAAAACAAGAAGCTAAATGATCAGCATCATGCTCTAGTCACTTTGCCTAGGATTACTTTTCAATAGTGCTTTATTCATAAGAATTTTTTTTTTTTTTTTTGGCAGGGAACAAAAAACATTTTGATGGGAAGTTGATGAATAAACGAATGAATTCCAAGATATGTTGGTTGTGAATTGGATTTTCTTTCGTTTTAAATGAAAAATACAAAGAGCAAAGTTAATTTTCGGAATTCAACTTAATAATTCCTTTTCTATTTCTACGTCCACTAATGCATTCTATTGAAACTATTTTGAAATAAAGTTCAAAAGAGTTTCGATAGAATGCATTAGTGGATATTAGAAATAAATATAAATTAACTTTTAAAATATATACACTGTCCGGCCACTTTATTAGGTACACCCCTGCTGTGCTCACGAATGTCTGGTCGTCGTGTCTCACAACTACTCTTCAAGCCGGTGGGACAGTATAATGGTGTGGGGGAATGTTTTCCTGGCACACGTTGGGACAATTATACCTCTGGAGGCCCGTCAGGATGCTAGAGCGTACCTTAACATCATAGCTAACCATGTGCAACCGTACATGTTAACAGTTTATCCTCATGCAGGTGGCTACTTCCAGCAGGATAATCCGCCGGTGCACAAAGCCCGCATAACTAAGGGATAGTTTGAGGAACATGACGATGACTTTTCCTTGCAGTGGGCCCGCTCAGTCCCCAGATCTCAGCCCGATTGAAAATTTGTGGGATGAGCTGGAACGGGCTGTTTGCTGCACACCTCCATCAAATCTTCAGGAACTGCATGACACATTCATGTCTGCATGGCACAATAGCTCAACTACGTTTTCAGCATCTTGTAGAATCCATGCATCGACGAATTCAGGCTGTTTTGAAGGCTAAAGGAGGCCCAACACGACACCCGGTAGATGTACACCTAGTTAATTAAAGTGGCCGGACTTTATATATATATAAAGAAACCAAAGTCAAGCAAAATTCAACGTCCATAATAATATATAAATCAAGAAAATCAAGTGAATATAATTTTGTGCTAAATCATAACTTTAAAGGCGACCCATAATAATAAAAAAAAATTAAAATTAATAATAAAAAAAGGAAGTACATTAACGTAAGAAAAAATAAAAAAAAACGTTAGGAAAATAAGAAAAAAAAAAAAAAAAAAACACCACACACACACTTTCAACCCTGGGGGGGGAAAAAAAAAAGATTTATAGATTTGAACCGACAAACCTCAGTGTATGAGTCCGAGACCTTACCGATCAAGCTATAAGTAGCTGACAACTGAAATGAAATAGTTGCATTTCTAACATTTAAGCTAATAGATGAAATCCAATGAAAACAATGCCAAATATCTCTAACTTTGGGGGGGGGGGGCGTTAGCCCTTGAAAATACCCCATTCCGATGTCGCTTGGGCCTCTGAACACGATGATGAAGTTCGTTCAAATCCGTATTATCTATCTATCTTTTTTTGTTTATTTTTTTTTCTCAAGGTCGGGGTTTTTTTTTTTTTTTTTAATATTATTTTCTTATTTTCCTAACTTTTTTTATTTTTTCCATACGTTAATGTACTTCCTTTTTTTATTATTAATTTTAATTTTTTTTTATTATTAATTTTAATTTTTTTTTTATTATTATGGGTTGCCTTTAAATTTGTGCTTTAGCACAAAATTATATTCACTTGTTTTCTTGATTTACATATTATGGACGTTAAATTTTGCTTCACTTTGGTTTCTTTATATGTATTTTCAAATTTAATTTGTATTTATTAGAAAAGCCACTGAGTATTTGGAAATATTTTTTTTTTTTTTCCTCTCTTGAGAAATTGGAGAAATTCATAAACAACACTTCGATGATCGTTTTTATTTATCTTCTTAGAAAAAAACAAACAAAAAACTCGAAATTATTCTTTTTTTTTCTTTTTATTAACTGTTTATAATTAAAGAATATTTCTGAAATATTGAGGCACTTTTGTGACCTTTCCTTTAATTTATTTCCTGCCCTCAGTTTGTCATTCTGTTAACAAAGAATGTTTTTTAATTTGTAACTACGAATTAGTTTTATTTTAAGATTCACGCAGAAGCTTAGGAAAAAAAAATCATAGAAAAAAGTATCGTGTATTTTTATTCCTTATTTTGTGGTAAAATATTTGACTAAAGAATTGTTTATTTCAGTTGTGTGGCTTTTTGGAATGATAAAAACCCAGAATATTTTTTGGTGGAAGATTAGGAAATTAGCTAAATTAAATTTCATAAATGAAGTTAACCTTCTGTTGTTCATTCATCAAATATTGAATAATGTAAATGTATTTTAATGTTATTGAATCTAATTACAAAATTGTCTTACCTAGCTATTTTCTAATTCAGAAAGTAACAGAAATTGATATTCTAGAATCATTACTTTCTAGGGAAAATGTTTTTGGAATAAACTTAAAATTTTAAATGCTTATCATTATTTATTTCCTTCTACTACGTAATTATCTATTTAGGTAATTTAACTTTTGAAGTAAAATTTAATAACATAGCAAAGTACAGTAGTTGATCACACTTTCATTGGGGAAAAAAATAAAGCACCGCCCTAACGTAGCACCGCCTCGTCAGTGAATAATCTTTTTTACTGAATTCATTACTTCTTCTTTTTTTTTCTAATTACTTATTGATAAACTAGCAAAAACACCCCATACTTCGCGCTAGTTACAAAAAAGAGTTGTGATGTGGACGATGAAGAAATTGTAATTGTGTGATCACTTTTAAACTTTTCCAATTGGTCAAATGATAGTTACAAATTAATGTTGTATCCTATTTTATAGCTCGATAAGCCCTAGCTATCAAATTAATATCGAGATCGCAGAATATAAGACTTTCCACACCTTTCTGCCCTTCTCCACATCCCTATCACTTCAAACCTTCACCAGTTGGTTTAAAAAAAAATCACGTGATTCTTTTTTTGTAACCTGAAAACCCCGAACAGTGCCGTTCAATAAAGATTGCTTCCCCCCCCCCCCCCCTTCGTTTATACCTCTTAGCATGCGAATATTGAAAATTCATCGAATATGTATGCTTTAGATTTTGACGCAGAAGAGTCATGCGAAATTTCGTGTTTCCAACTAAAGTGGTTTTAGATCTTTGCGGAACCTTCAAGAAAGTTTGACCCCCTGTTTACACCCCTTAGTCCGGATCCAGGTTTTCATTGTTGTTAAATTAAAAACATTTAATTAAAGAAAAAGTTAAGAAGATTATTACTCATTTCTAAATAATAATAATAATAATAAAAAAGAAAATTCATTATCGTAAATAAAGAAGAAGAAAAAAAAAAAACTTTTTTTATCCCAAGCAGATTTGAACCCGGTAACCATACCTCTAAAGGCCAGCGTTTAACCGCTGCGCCAGACCAACATTTCGAGTACGGAGATACAATAAGCTATACTTGAAAATTATATAAAAGTGTTCGGGCTTCATTGTAGCTTGTTTTTTCCGCACGGAAAAATAATATAATAAATAGACATTGAACTTTATGTCTCAAAGTAGAGTTGGAGTCAAAATTAAGCAATTTGTATTAATTAAAAATTTAAGATTAAAAAAAATATTAAAGTAAATTATTATATTGTTATGTCTAAATTAATCGAGATCCTGATGCAGTTGCTTATTATCTAGTAATCAGCAAAAATACCCATGATGCTTTGCGGATTATAAAATAGACTTGTTCTGATGTGGATGACGAAGAAATTGTAATTGTGTGATCACTTTGAAACTTTTCCAGTTGGTAAGAAAGGCACGTAATTACAAATTATTTTATAAAACTGCTACCTTGCCTACTTAACGTAAAAAACGCTTTATTTCTTCAAAAACAGCAAACTACATCAAGTAAACTAAAAGCAAAATAAAGAACACTCTTGTCAATTTCATGTTTGCAACTCAAGCGGTTTCAGAGATACGCATACCCTTGAAGAAAGATTGCACTCCCCCGTTTACACCTCTTAGGATCCGAATATCGAAAATTCCCACATTCCTGGTCATTCCCATACGTCTGGAGTTCATCAACCAATAAAACTAAACGGAGGAACCGGTAGAGGATACCAATTTTTTATATTTAAACTGATAGTGCTCAGAGCGATGTAGAGGGGATCTATTCGACAAATCACAACGAAAATTGGTGGATATCTTAATAAGAACATGTGGAAGAGAATTTTCGAATTACAAAAAAAATAAAAAATAATGTTCATCATCCACTGCTTCTATAATGTTTACATATATCTGTATGTTACCTGAAGATTTATCGTATAGAAATACATATATCATAACTGGTTTACTTTGTATGTGTATGTTTGACTGAGTGAAGAATATCCAATAAAGAAAAATGTTCAAAAAATAAATTAATCGAGTGAAAAAAAAAAGGTGATAGTTGGCTGGCTATGAGGAAGGTGGAGGCCAGATAAAAAAAAGAAAAGAAATCAAGACATATAGACATTGGGTCAGATTATAATTATCATAATAATTATCAGGGGTTTCGTGTTTAATGGGGGAATGTCAGGGAATTTGATTTCCATTGTTGTGTGGACACCCTGATTGTAATTAGTTACGACCAAGCGGGTGCTTATCTTGGTGTTTTTCTTTGAGAAAGATTCAAAAAAGTAATAAAAAATTATCAAACGCATTTTTAAGACATCAAGAAAGCCCATCTTAGGGTCCCCCCCCACCCTAATTTTTGTGAATTTTAGGAGAAATATTAAGACAAAAAAAAAAGCTGTGTTTTTGCATATTTTGAGGTTTGGACTGGCAACAATTATAAAATTATTTATTCTTTTATAATCCTACTTCTGAAATACGTCAGATCGGTCCTTTCGTTTGGAGAGTGACTTTTGAGTGAACCAAAAGTGATCGCTTTGCACAGCGATCTATGGCAATTCGAACCTCAAAAATATGAATAAATATTGTCTTAATATTTCTCCTGAAGTTCACAAAAATAAGGGTAAAAAAAAAAAACTCTTTTAAGATGGGCTTTCTTGAAGTCTTAAAAATACGTTCTGATAATAAATTATTATTTTTTAGGGGTCTTGCTCAAAGAAAAACCCTAGCAACGGAGCCTAGCAACAACTGTGACATAGGTTGTGATGACTCCATTTAAACGGTCCATTCAAAATTATCGGGGGGGGGGGGGTTAATCTTTTCGACTCTTTCCTTCTTGTAACTACACCTCCCTTTAGCTCACATTGAAGCAATCGGTTTTTTTTGGAAACATGTAAATAATAAATAAACAGTATCATGTTTAATTCTAAATAAAGTGACTCTTCTTTTTTAAAATCTTATTAATACAGAATATTCTAACTTCACTATTTAAATAAGTTAGTTCCTGTAAAATCTCTTTTCTACATTATTGTTTTTGGAGCTCTTTCATCCTTCAATGGAAATTCTTTCTTTTTCAACTTTTATAACTATCAGCAATGTTTTATGCCGTTCCAGAAAAAACTCCTTGAATTTCTAAATTCTTTATTTTCACAGCTTTCGTAATCTATAGGGAAAGAAACTGTTTATTTGTTTTTTTCCTCTTCGTGTTTCTCCATTTAAATCTCATTTCCTGATAAGTTAACAAAAAACAAAAGAAAAAGGTTGATTTGTAAATCTGTAATAAGAAATAAAAAAGTTATTTGAAAGACATTGATTCTGAATTAAGGCCTTTTAGGTTTGTTCAGAATTTTATCTAGATTATTTGAAAGACATTGATTTGTAAGTTTATAGGAAAAAACAAACAAAATTCGAAAAAAACTTAAGACTACATTGAAATTTGGAGGAAAAGTTATTGCACTTGTCTTAAGTGGAGAAACTACATTTGGAAATCACATGGCCCTAGTTTTCGTCTTAATTGATCGTTCGATTGTCACCAGATTTATCATTCAAATTGCTTTAGAAGATGCAGTAAACATTAGCGACATTCATTCAAAAGGTCAGTCAGGATTGGCGAAGCTGTGACTTATAAGTAAACAAAGAAAAACTGCAACATTTCGACTGAATGCAAGGTTATTGAGTGTCACAGTCAGGAGCTTATCCTCTTTCGGAAAATAAACATTATTTTTGATAAAATAAATTCATTCTAAGGAAATTTTAACGTGTTATCTTATAATATAAAACATAATTACGTCACCACACGTCAAGTATAAAACAATGTATGTTGTATATATTGTAAATAGGATATACACTGTCGGCCACTTTATTAGTACATCCCTGAAGTGCGCAGAAACGCTGTATCTCACAACAACTCTTCAAGCCGTTGGGGGCAGTGTAATGGTGTGGGGGATGTTTTCCAGGCATACGTTGGGTCTATTGATACCCCAGGAGGCACGTAAGGATGCTACAGCGTATCTAAACATCGTAGCTGACCAAGTGCAACCGCACATGTTAACAGTTTATCCTCCTGCAGATGGCTACTTCTAGCAGGATAATCGGCCTGTGCACAAAGCCCGCATCACTATGGGATGGTTTGAGGAACATTACTTTTCCTTGCTGCAGTGGCCCGCTCAGTCCCCGGATTGAAAATTTGTGGGATGAGATGGAACGAGCTGTTTACTCCAGGCCTACACCTTCAGGAACTGCGTGACGCTCTCATGTCTGCATGGTACACAAAAGCTCAACAACGTTTTCAGCATCTTGTAGAATCCATGCATCGACGAATTCAGGCTGTTTTGATGACTAAAGGAAGCCCAATACGCTACCAGGTAGGTGTACCTAATAAAGTGGCCGGAAATATGGGTCAAGATAAGGTATTTTCGTCATATTTCCTTATAATGTCAACATTCCAACTGAAGATTGAAAGGTAAACAACGAATAAGACTCCACATGTTTAGATCGTACTTTGTACTATAATATTCTGTTATAGTAGTTCTTCTACGAACAATTTATATTGTGTATAAAATGTGTTAATAAACTTAATGCATGCACAGGTAATTTCGTGATATTAGTTAGGTATGTTCGTTATAATATTTATTAAAATCGTACGTAATGTAAAGACAAATGATTAACAGTGAAAATAAGAACAGTAAAAATAACAGTAAACTGAAACCAAGAACTGCAGTTTTGCAGCGTCTAACAAAGAAGCTAAACAAATACTTTCTAGTTCTTACAATGAAGCAACAATAGTTTGTAGTCAACTTAGAATGATGTACAGTTCGTGTAACTTTCAGTCTTCATCAGAGCTTGAATCATTAGCTTAATCATCGCATATAAAGACATGCAAGCTGTCGATCTTGCTTTTGACATCCGACGTGGTATGGCACGATGCAAAAAGAACACTGTTTCCACTTATCACCTGTATTATGTCGAACATTTTGTTATTGGCTTTCACCATAAATGCCACATTTCCAATCGTCATTTTTTTTACGTTTATTTTTCATATTTTGAGAAGAAGATGTAGATTGTCTGGCACTTCAGTAGGTCTCCACACTGGCTGTTAGGTCGACGTACTTCATTTTGGTCAGGAAAAGTTTCGTTCAGACCTTTTGCGAAGGAATCTCTTTTGTTTTCAACATTTGGTAACCAATGGATCCTAGATTCTTGCAGTAGAAAGTGTTAGTAAGGTAGCTACTGGATCAGAAGAGTTACAAGTATCTGTTGTTTCTAGTTCTTGCTGATGTTGAAGATCCAAAGGGCACATTGTTAATCCAAGATGGGGCAAATGCTTCTATAGGAATAGAGTTAGGGTTCAATGGATATATTCTTGTTTTCTTAAAAGAAGCAATGATGTTTGAAGGTGAAAAGCTTTTATAAATGCAGAATTAAAAATCAGATCTGTTTGATTTGTATTTTGTTTGTATCTGTTTGTATAATTTAAGAGCACAGGTAATTTTTTGATTCCATCTACGCAAAAAATAGCCTAATAATTAAATCTCATTCATATTAGGCTACCACTTGGTACCACGTTAACTAAAAATGTTTCAAGTAAAAACAACATCTTTTCATCTTCTTAAGCATAGATATATTTTGCAGGTTTAACACTTTACCTGCTTCTTCAGAACATTCTATGAATGTTCCGTATTTTATGAAGAACATTCTATGTATCGATAAGCCTGAAGAAGCAGGTAAAGTGTTAAACCTGCAAAATATATCTATGCTTAAGAAGATGAAAAGATGTTGTTGTTTTTACTTTTAATAATAACTTTCACATTTGTATTATATATTGATACGCCTAAAAATGTTTCACTTTCAGACGCGTTTTTAAACATCGAAGTCAGAGGTCGTTTTAACTCACGCAAAGCTACGCCTGCACATTATAAAGAATTTTATAGGGGCTCATGTCTTTAATGTTTACAGATATATTACTATTACAGAAAATTAAGAGTAACATATCAGTTATGAAACAAAATACCAACAGTGACTGACATCCTTGATCTGTCCTCAGTAATTTGCCTCAAATACACGATGTCAAACAACCTTTGGAAATGGCGAACAATAACACTTCGTTGTGTTTTGACACAACCAATCCACCCAAACAACCGATCCACCTATTGAAACTGTTTCAGTTAGACAGAAAGCGAGGATGTAGTCTCCATCTCGTGGCGAAAAATGAAAACCTCAGAAGCTTCAGTTTGTTAGATACAATTGATTAAAAAATTCTCATGAACTTATCTGTAGCACGAATATACCGGTACCTTATCTTACCCTACATTATTTTATATTTGATGTGTGGTGGCCAAATTATGTTTTATAAATTCATTCTAAGAGTCTTTTTTTAAAGAGATTTTACATTTCTTGTTAAAGGCGTGGATTTCAATTAGATTCGAACAGACTGACAGTCATTCCGCGGAAATTGCATTCATTGTCTAAACGAAAACTTAAAGTGGAAGGATTTTCATCTCGTCTAAAAGGTTTTAAAGCAAGATCCAAGATTGGTTGTTAGCTTAAATGGTTTTAAGAAACAGCCAATCACATGAACCGTTAAGAAATCACATGACCTTTTGATTTTTGTTGGATTTCCATATTATTATCAAACACAATGATTATTTCAGTGAATCAAAACAATGTTGAAAACGAAGATCCTGTTATTAGAGCTTGAATGATCAGAATTACGACGAAGGAAGCTCTAGGATCGTGTGATAATCAGAAAGTTCATTTTCTTCAGTGAAAAAAAAAAAAAAATACTGAAACATTCTCTCGAACATTCTTTTCGGTCAGGTTTATTTTTTTTTATGGAATGAAACAAACAACTCGTAAGTAAACCTTAATAGGTTGGTTCAATAAATAATTAAATTAAATTAACATCATATTGTTTTCCTTCCAAATAAAATCAACTATGTTTCATAATGACTGTAGGAACTGTGTAGATTTAGGTATTTCTTTATCCATAAAACTGTTTCCTGTAAAATTCCTCTCCACAACATTACATCCAACATTAGAAGTGATGAGTTTATTGTTGATTCTTTTTATTTGAGCAGGATGTTGTACCAACCATTACGGTTTCATCGGTGAGAAGAAAAAGATTAAGCGCATGCCTCTCAATCCTTTCGTCCCATTGTGATACCTCAAAAACTAAAACATTAGTAAACATTATTCCATTGAAATAATGCCCTGTTCGTTTAGTACATTTTGGAGAGGAATTAGGAGGAAAAACAAAAAAAGTTTTCAAAATTTGAAAACTCCTGTAAGCAGGGCCGTTTCTACCATTAGGCAAGACTAGGCGTCCGCCTAGGGCGGCAAGATTTTAGGGCGGCCGAAGGACGGATTCCGTTTTTTTTTTTTTAGTTGTTAAAATAGGATTGCTTTTTTTTTTCTGGTTGTTGAATTGAAGATTGTTTTTTTTTTTTTGGTGGGGGTGGCATTT
>JAFIDM010000001.1:77716307-77790203 GCA_023159025.1 Thereuonema tuberculata | reverse complement strand
TATTGTCTTATAATTGCCCTAAACCAACTCAACACTTCTTATGGATTGGATCAGAACTAAAATAAATACTTTGTGGATATAAGGGGTCGTCTGTTAATTATGTGAGGTCAAAAGGGGGAGGGGGGGTCCGGCAAAATCTCACCAAATCTCACCAAGGGGGAAGGGGGGGGTCAACAAAAATATCACGTCAACTTTTTCATTCAGAGAATATACGTATTATAATAGATTACAACATTTTGTAATATTGACTTTTTGAAATCTCACGTGAGGGAGGGGGGGGGGGGGGCTCCCACCACATCTCACCAAATCTTACCAAGGGGGAGGGGAGTCCAAATTTTTTTAAAAAAACACCTCACATAATTAATGGAGGGCCCCTAACATTAATGTTGTATTATATTGAACACTTGTACATTTGGTCCATAACCAAAATTACTTTATACTTTGAATAGTTGTTAATATATCATAAATATCTTATGCTTATGAAATGGCCTATTAACATAAATCCTATTCTTATTATGAAAGGCTTAAATAGTAATGTAAATAATGATGACAAATTGTACGAAAGGATAAAGGCAAAATACTTCTTATTAATAGAAATCCATGTTATTTAATCCTTTACACAAATAAATATATCAAAATACATTTATATTTAACGATGCACGTCCGCCATAACTTCAGAACACTTCCGTTCTTTTATTGGTCCGTGCCTGTTATCTACATTTGAAGGTCTAACGTGTCAGCTTCCAAATCTCAACCCTTTCGAATTAACTGCTTATTAGGACATGGTTTTCTCAACAGCTATTATGATCACGTCCGCTCAACTAAATTTCTATTTCGATGTATCTCTTGTCATTAATCCTACAGGCTCATCCACTTGGATTTCCTTCTAGAAATCTAACAGGCCTATACCACAAGCTCCTCTTCTTGGGTCTTCTGATCTAATCTGAATTCTAAAGAGGGTACTAATTGGCACCATAAACAGCCCTAATTTGAATAGCCCTATTTCTTTATACTTAACATTATACTACCGTAATGGAAGTCGCAAACCTATCCCAATCTATTGGCTCCAGACCAAATAACAATATTAAGTATTTATATTACCTTTCTTCAAATACTGCCTTAGATTGAATAGTTGCTTGACGTATGGTACAAACTAATGTGCGATGCCTCCTGCATACATCCCGGTACCATTGTCCTTCTTCCTATCAGTAGGGTTAATTCCGGCACTAACCGAATAGCACTTCAGACTGATTACTTCAGTTGCCAATCCACTTTTCTGCTCCAACTTCATAGATTTCTCAGTAGCTCTTATCGACGCTGTCCTTCCATCGACATTCTGCATTGGGGATACTTAGACTACCTCCCTGGCTGGAGATCTTGCTTCAACTACCAAACCTCCGATGCCAACAAGTGAACTACCGCATTCTTCACGTTCACATTGTTAATCCATGCTTCATTGCTTCGCGAGTAGACTTCCTCGCTTACTTCAGACTCCTAAACTGACTTCAAACAAATTTATTTCAAGTATTATTAATCGGAAATTCAAACAACTTTATCCATATTTCCGTTATTAGCTTAAATGTTAGAAATGAAGCCATCTCATTTCAGTTGTCAGCTATAGCATGATGCTTAAGGTTTCGGACTTATAGACTGAAGGTTGTCAGTTCGAATCAGTTTTTTTTTTTTTTTTCCTTATGTTATTGTACTTCCTTTTTTTATTATTATTTTAAAAGTTTTTTATTACTATGAGTTGCCCTTAAATTTATGCTTTAGCACAAAATTATATTCACCTGCTTTATATATAATTTTATAAAGATCACACATTATGCAAATGAGGGTTATAAAAAAATAAGATAAAGGCTGAGACTCTGAAGTAATATAAACTCCAAGAATTCAAGACATTTATTGGTTGAAACCAAGTGTTTACTAGGTGACATCTCAAAACAGCTGTTTCATGCTTAATTGGCAATCATCAGTTGAGAGTGGTCACCAGTAAATAACAAGGTCTCAATACGAAGGTGAATAGAAATATCAATAAGAAAAAAAATATGGTACCTCCCCAAATCTAAACTAAAAACAAGAAATACACATTAAAAATAAAATAAAATAGAAAATAAAAGAAAATTCACATGCTTTTGTTTTATTTAAATGCACAAAGAAAATTCATTGAGCACATCAATTTTCTTTATTTTATTTTCAATGTGTATTTCTTGTTTTTACTTTAGATTTGTGGAAGTACCATATTTGTTCTTGTTGAGAATTCGAAACGTTTGTTTAGGGAAGAAAAAAAAAGAGAAAATCAGACATTTCCGAATTGGTGGGTTCTGTGAATTACTGTTGCCTTACTGTTCATATACTAACCTAGTTCGTACTAGGTTAATATATAAAGCATATTGTCGTTAACTTGGGAGAGTAATTTTATCGTGCCGTGATTGAAGTTATTATTTTTATTATTATCTCGAAAAAGTTTCAAACCATGGGTTTCCCCAGCTAAGACAAAAATTAGATAACGTAAACATTCATATTAATAGATGTGTTATTAATTCAAAGAAAAAAACTATAATGAAACGCTATAAGGTATAAGCGCCCATTTATTCAAAATATAATAAAACGTGTTAATATTACTTTCTCTATTAATTAATAAAATTGTCAATAAATTAACATTTATAATCGTTAAAATAGAACTAAGCACACTTGAATTTTATGGACATTTACTAAATTTTCGGTCATCTTTACAATGGCCTTCCTCGGACGGGAATGAAGGAGAAATAATAATGCCGCTGTTATAAAGAAATTATCATTAATTAGCAAGCAATCACATAACATAGCAATCAAATAAACATATTATTAAAACCAGTAGACAGTCAAGAGGAAGAAGATTGGCCATCCAATTCTTCTTGAAACAAACTAAAATCTGATGCAGTAACAGCCATAACAATAGCATTGCTTTTAAAACTGTTAGGGCGTTGCGACTTTTCACGTATCATAAATCCCGCATTAGAGGCCTTACTAAATGATAGAACAAATTCTAATGCCAAGTATTGCACAAAAACATCCAAAAACCGTAGACTCTCCTCTTTACAAGTGATGTCAGCATGAATACTAGCATTTTAAAATGACCCAAAATATTGTTTGAGTCAACAATACTATTACTCACTATAAAGGAATCATTAACGTATCTATTGTAACTTACAATATTCGAATTTAAATCCGGAATCGACATGAACTTCGAATGTATAAATGCCATAACTATTTCTGCTAACACCGCTGAGGAGGGTGGGGATCCTATAAACATTCCCCGTTTTTGCACACGTTAATATTTGAGTTGAGTTTTATGTTTAACGATTCATAGTTTTAAACATTTGTAGTTTGTATGTAGATGCTATTAGATACTTAGCCCACTTCAAAGTATGTTTAATGCTAAAATGTTAATATTGATTTTATTTCCTATTTATTCATTACGCAAAGTCGTCAGGAACGCATCTCTCATAAAACGAATTTCCACTACACTTTGTGCATGAATTTCCACTTTTTATTTGTTAGGTTTTTATATTTATTGGTCTACTTTCGTGTAGCTCACGTAATCACTTCGTCTGTATGTGTGCGTTTGTCCCTAATAACTTTTGAACTCCTTGATGAATCCTCTTGCATCCATATACGTGAGAGAGATGCTCTGAATTTTCTATTGAAAACTTCCTGTGTAGGTTTTTGCCGAGAAATTAGCTCCAAGTGAAAAAAATTCCAGTAAAAAACTGTAGACATCATTGTTTCAGTTCAAATCCCTTAGTAATCCACGAAGTCACACTTGGATATGATTAAAAGTAATTGGGTTTCTGGGGCAACTGAAATGCTAATATCGATTTATTATCTATTTTTTCCCCCCACAAAATGAAATTTTCAACTGGTTTCTATTTTAATACACATTAAAAATAAAGGATCTTTTCGTTGGTTTCTTCTTCTTGACTTAAAACAAATAAAAATCAAAGCAGAAATTTTTAAGAAATTTATATTTTGGAGAAAGTAGACTTCCAGTTCTTACATGAATTTTGTATTTGTGATGAAGCCCTCTTTTGTTTTGTAATTTTTCTATTATTACGAAAACGAAATTGAAGTGAGATCTTTTCTAACAAAATTGATACTTTATCTCAACTCTTCGAATCTCATCATTATCATCACTTATGAACATGTGCCATTATTAAATATTTAACAATGATGATATTAAAAAAGGATAAAGACAAATTTCGAGTTACACGAGGCATCTGTTTATATTTTTTTTTCCCTTTATAAAGCATTCCTTTTTTTTAATACAAATTTTAGGTTAAAGACGAAGAACTAGTGGGTGCTTCTGTTATTATAAAATGAAGAATGACATCCAGTGAGGCATTGGATTCCCAAACTGAAAATGATGAACTCCAAGAAACAGAAACAACTGTCCCATTGTATAGGCTACCAGTGTGTACGATGACAACAAAGTAATTTTTGTAAATTCCAGTCCAGTCCAATGCCTGACGACAGGGGCAGAAGATCTACAGCCCCAGAGCTGGATTTCTAGAATAATCTCCAAGGACCAATATTACTTTTTTTAATAAATAGAACACTTTCATCATTTTCCTTTTTGAAGAGGTTTTATAAAGTTCGATTCTGTGAATCGAGTTCTTGTAAATATTACTTGATGGCGTTACTTAATTATTATATCCTTTATATCAGAACTCAGTGGACTTATGGAAGGCCTAAGTGGCTTGGGGTCACATGGTCTGTCCTTCTACTTATATCTGGGGTTCATGCCATGGTTCATGCTCAACCCCCAAAAATCGACAAAGAAATGGACCTAAGCAAAGAGAGAAGTTAGTATTTCATTTTAACTTGTATCTGCTGATAAAAAATTGGAAAATGATAAAAATATTACCTTGGTTTCACTTCTAACATAGAAAGAAAGGAAAGAGGAGTGAAGTATTGATTTTATCATTAGATAAGCTTGAAAATTGCCATTTAATATACAGAATATGTTATTTTTACAGTTGCTAACAACAGAATCTATTTCATTGTTACTAAACACATGCCCGTCGCTTTGCTCACATATGTAATGAAAGAACATTTTATTTATTTCAAAAAAACAAAAACAAAAATTACATCAAGTAAACTAAAAACTAAAATTAAAAATAAATATAAATTTAAATTCTAACGAATACATGCAATACAATATTGAAATCCATTTGTAATAGTCGGAAATTGGCAGTTTTGACATGACTATGCCACATTACTCTGTTATCTGGCATCTGCATTGATATTCCATTGTTGCAGACAGAGTTGACCATGCAACAATATGCCTGTTGTCTGGCTATAAGTTTCAGTTCCTGCAGTGACACATACAAACTGTTTTTTTAATAATAAAGATTAGTTCCTCCATAAATGTGTGTATTTAATCGACATGTGTCGAATAGAGAAAGACTTAATAGTAGTCAAGAACTGGAAGGAACTGGATTTCATAAAAAGAAAAATAACAATGAAAAATGAAGCCACAAATATCTTTCTTTTATGTTTAAAAGTCTTTCAGCTAAAATCTTTACTACTAACAAACTTCTTAATATAATATCCTAATTTTATTCAAAGATGTACACTCATGCTTGTGAAAAATGAAACGCCATGAAGGAAACATGCAAATGAAGTGAAACTTACAGGAAATGTAAAGTAGGGTATGATATGCAAATGATTAAAATTTGGGAATGATTGTGCTTGCCTAGACTCAGCAGCACCCTCTGAACTTTCATGTAAGAGCGTAAGTAGAGGACTGATATGGATCCAGACAAGTAGTTTTTCATCATCAGTGAACTATACACGGCGTACTGGAATCAGTATGCCTTGTCAACGTCAAAGGGCACTTTATAAGCAATCTAAGGAGTTTGAACAGAATCGAATGATCAGCTTGTGGGAAGGAGGATTTTCTTACCGCAGAATTGCTGCTGATACAGGGCATAATGCCATGACAGCGATGGAGTGTGGAAGCAGTGGACTGACGAGAACGGGATGAGAGACATCTCATCCGCATGGCAGTGACGAAGCTTTCAGCTTCTGCTCGAATGTTAGCACAATGTTGGAACACTGCAACAGGTCTGACATTGTCTGGTTCCCTGGTTCGACGACGTCTGCTGAGCAGAGGACGACGTGCTTGCATAGCTTTGCGGAGGACTCCCTTGGGCCTCAGGCTACAATGGGCTCACGAACACTTACACTGGCGTGCAGATTGGCCCAGGTAGTGTTTTCGGACGAGTCCCGCTTCAACCTGGATTATAATGATAGCCACATAAGCATTAGATGATATCAAGGTGAGTGCCATCTTCCAGACTGCATTGTCCAGCGTCATACTGCATGAACGACAGACGTGTTGGTTTGGGGAGCAATTGGTATCAGGCGATCTCAGTTGCTACGAATTGTGAGCACACTCAACAGCAACTGCTACATCAGAGAAGTTGTGGAGGCTGAAGTGGTACCCTTCCTTCAGCACACTCCTGGAGCCACATTCCAACAAGACAATGCCCAACCACATGTTGCCAGAAATGTCCAGGCTGTTTTTAAAGCAAGGCAGACACCCCTTCTTCCCTGGACTGCATATTTTTTTGGGTATTTTTATTATTTGGTATTTCGCCCAATATGTCACCTATTCAACATGTCTGGGATATGGTCACTCGGCAACTAGCCCGTCATTGTCATCCAGAACCAATACCGATGAACTGTCCATTTGGATAGAAGCAGCCTGGCAGGCGATACCCCAGGAACACATCCAAGGCCTGTTTTATTCGATGCCACAGCTTATAGTAGCTTTTATTGCAGCTCGTGGAGGCTTTACACCATACTGATGTTTTGCAAGTACTGTTGCATTGCTCTGAAACTTTAATCGTTTGTCTGGGTATCACTATTAGTAATGTGGGTAAATAAATTTCCTTCCATTCTGATGGTTCCTTCGTGGTGTTGTAATTTTCACAAACATGAGTGTATATAGAGAGATGGAAAAGTTATGTTAAAAAAATAACATTGCAATAAAATTTTATCTCTATCCAATCGAAGCAGAAAAAAATGTGATTATTGCAAAATACATTGCAGTTTCTTTTGTATCAGATTATCCAATGCAACCTATTCAAAACAATGTGATAATTGACCTGAAATAATTTTAAATGTCTCCAATCCTTTCATTGGTATCAAATGTGAATCCCATGATTTTAATACATATTCTTATTGCTAATATACAGCATAATTCCACTACTTAAACTTCAGTAACTTGAAAGAAATGTAATTAAAAATTTAAAAAAAAATTCATAATAATAGTATGTTTGCATGGGGAATAGTAGCACTGAAGTCCAGCCTATTTTTTTGTTAATTAACATTATATGGATTTTTTTTTTTTTAATCCATAACGATGTTAATGACTTACCAAAAAAAAGTACACTTGATTGTAGTGCTGCTTTTCATACAGCTAGACTATTTAAGACTAGACTATTTTTCAAACATTACATTTTGTTTATGGGGTGCTATTACTGCAGTTCTGAATATTAGTGATTTCTTACAACATGTTAAAAACAAATAACTTTTTCGTTACTCAGTTCCAGTTATTCTATTACAAAAGTTCTATTTTGTGGTTAAAAGTACTTTAATAGTAATGACATTATTTGTTACTTTCCATTTCTATATGTATGCATATATGTAAGTACCCATGTATAAAAAAAAATAATGTGACAAAAAAAATTGAAACACCATTCAACTTCCCATTATATATGCAAATGATTAAAGTATAGCTGTGAAGAAACTTCATCATCACCTCTCCCCAACATAATGGAAGTACCCATCTTGTGATCCATATAAGGGCTCTCACAATCTCACTAAGACATGTTCTGCTTTGTAAATGTTTCATTCTCATCAGTAAAATCCTCAATGACTTGCTTGAAGACCCTATTAGCAATTGCAGGATTTCAAGAAGCTTCCTCTAGAGTGATGGCCTGCTCTCGTATGGTCTCATATTGTGTTCAGTAATGAGTGCTGCTTCTGTCTTGCAGAAGATGACCATTCATATATGGATGAGGACTGTGCAACTCTCAAATCCTAGCAGTATTGCCCAAAGGCACACAGCCATGGAGAGCTATTTCTTGTGACAGCAGATTCCTTTTCATAGTGGTTCGAGGAACTTTAAGGAGATACTGCAATCCATTGTTTTGTCCTTTGTGTCAAATATAACACAACAAATAAAATTTCAGCTTAAAAAAATATGTAAAGTTTATGGCAATTCCAGTTGTTTTTAATAACTGGTATTTAGGCATCCATTGTAGAAACATTAAGTTACAGTATTTGATGAGCAATCTACATGACTTTGTGTATGATGAACAGACGTTTATAATCTACATCTAATTTATGATATCTCATGGGAATGTAAGTTGTGAAGAAAATGGTAACTATTCCAAGAGAGAATTTGTTTAAATTCTTAAATTGAACCTTGTGAGTCTCAGATAACCAAAAGTGAGGGGATATTTATGGCAGCTTTGTTGATTTGAACCATTTCATATTCCAAAGCTGTTCCATTTTACTTGAATTTTTCTTTTCTTTTTTTTTGTGTTTTTGTTTTTTGTGGTAGTAGTTAAAGCCATAAGTCGTAACAATAAATAAAATTGCAGTTAGGTTTCTTTGTTTTTCTTCTTAGTTTTATTCACATTATAATTTGATTAAATTATACAACAAGTAACTAATACAAGCATTGTTTTGCCAACAAGGAAGAGATTCCACATTTGTTCATTTTTGATGAATTGATCATGTCATGTATTTATTGTGACATCTGGTGAAGATTTTAAATTATGTGAATTTAATAACTCAAAAGAAAATAAGTAATGTTCGAAATTCTCATTAGAAATTTAACCAACCCCAAAATCCTTATTATTATTAACAATTTTTAATTCTGTCTTATTCAAAGTGCTTTTATTAAAATAATATCAATTATTTTTGAGTTTTGTTTCCATCGTTAAATTTATTTCTGTGTGTATGGGAGAATGTTTCAACTTTATTTTTTTTTAATTGAAAATCTTCAAATTGTTCTTATTCATAGATTTATTTTGCTTTTTTCTGGATGAATTCTTAAAATATTCAAAACAAGGGGTTAATCTGAAAGACAAGTCCTGAAAGTAATATTTAGGAAATCTTTGAAACTTCAAAAAAATCTTTTTGAAGTTTAAAAGGTTTCCTAAATATCACTTTAATCACTGCCATTGGAAGGAGCAATAATAATCAGTGGTTATCCTCAAATTCTCTATGAGATGAAATGATTGCCAGTAAGAGTCTTCTACCTGAAACACATGAGCTTTTGCTTTCTTCCAATTATCTGATGAAATTGATTTAACAGCAGCTGCAGTTACTTTTTCTGTATCTGTAAGCTTAAAAGTTTTATTGTGCTTGCTTACATAATCCTCGACTTGCACCCAAATTAATTCGATTGGGTTGAGTTCACAATAAGGTGACAGTCGTACAATAAGGTGACATATCTGTATGTCCGTAGCTGACACGCAGATATCAATCACATACAGTTTTCTATCTACCTTATGATGTTTCACAATATTGTACAGCTCACCTTTCAACATCTTCACATCTAGGAATTCCTTGATGGGTCAACCATGCAATTAAATCTGCTTTCCAGCTGCTACTTGCTGGAGCTTTTTCGAATTGGACAGAATGATACGGTGTGTTATCCATTTCAATTATGAAATGGAAAGGTTCGCTTGGCAGTAGTTGTTTTTCAACTCTGCCATCCCCCCACCCGATACTGTCATCTTCGCTGTACCATTGCTTCCCTTCTTCCGAACGTAACTCTCTGATTTGCCTTAAAAACCTGTGTCAATGAGCTATACAATGTCGCTCCTTTCGACATAGAATTTCCTCATGTCATTTCTTCCATATTTTCATCCTCAGTTTCACATGAAGAATTCACCTCAATAATGTTTTTGCTCCCTTCAAATCCAATTTTTGCTTGAAGTTTTGAATGAATTAAATCAAATGTTGGATATTCATTTTCACAAAAAATTTCCATAACAGTGCCTCTTATAATAAGAAGTTGAAATCATCCAATATCTAAAACTGGCTTTGAGTGTGACTTTTTCTTTCCAGAAGTGGAAAAAGTTTTCCCATCTACCGTGACACTAGCTTTTCCCTCGCTAACTATCTGCTTTAATGTGGATTTGGATACTATAATGTGGATTTGGTCGCAACAGCAGTTTTCTCTAATATTTAACCATGTCCTCACTATTACTTATGAAGTAATTGAGAACAGTCCAAATTATACTCCTTGCTTGACTATGAAGAGTATCTTCTTTCTTGTTGATCGTAACATGTTCTCTCACAGACGTCATTTTGAATTTACTGTGATGTAATGAATTCTCAGAAAAAAATCAATTCATCAAAAAAATCCTATTGTGAATCCCTTCTTTGTTGGTGGAAACAATAATAGAAAAGAATAGTCTTTAAAATATTTTGGAAATATATTATTATCTTATTCTGATGTTAATAAATCTGTTTTTACAAAAAAATAAACTTATTTTTTTAAAAGGATTTATCTTTTCATCTCAATTTTTATTATTTCATTAAAATGTTTAATTTTTTTTGTCTTCTTTGAAATGATTTAATTCAATTGATGACAGAATGTTTATCATTTATAGAAAATTAAGCAAATTCCCATTTTTAATAATTAAAAATAAAAAAGCCAACTATAATATACTTGGAATGATATAAAAGTTTATTTGTGGTTAAAATTTAGTAAAAATCTTGATTTCTTTGTAATTTCCTATAATTTTTTTAAATATTTCTTTGTTTATCTTTAGTCTGCATCGGAACAACTGGTCGTATGTCAGTTCCCTCCAATCGAGACCATCACTACAGAAATGTCCGTGATCGATATACCAATTGTACTTATGTTGATGGTAATTTAGAATTGACATGGCTTCAGGTTAGAATTATTTTTAATTTTATTAATAATAATGTACATTACTTTCTTTCCTGGGGGTTGTGTGGGTGCTGATCCTCAACTTAATCCCAGATTGAACTCTCCCATTGGCCTGTGGTGGAGGAGGCTTTAACTTGCATTTGGAGCGTAATTGGTGGTGATAAGTCTGCTGAATAAAAACTATTAGACAAGTGCTTTGTAATTATTGTTAAAAATTACATTGTATATTTACATTAAAGAAAAAAAAAAAATGGTTAATTTGTGTTCATTCTTTGATTTCTGTTAAAATTAATACTTAATTATTATCTGTATCCCATTAAGAAAACAAAAATTAGAAATAGGTCATTAAAATTATTAATTTTCTTTATTATAGACTCAGGTTTTTAAACTCTTTTCTTTAAATTATTAGGACGAGACATTGGATTTATCCTTTCTTCAACATATCAGAGAAGTCACTGGCTATGTCCTCATTTCCCATGTGAATGTAAAAAGATTAGTTCTTCCCAATTTACAAATAATTCGTGGACGTACACTTTTTAAACTGAATGTTCATGATGATGAATTTGCTCTCATGGTAACACTTAGCAATATGCATAACCTGGAGATGCCATCACTCAGAGGTAAGAATAAGTATACCACTTTAAATAATTTATATAAATTATATTTTTATAATTAGTGCCCAGGACAAGGAATTTGACGGTGCATTTACATTGTTGTGTTGATTTGTTGGTTTACCACTTCAGTGAGCTGAAATGGTATCCTTAACTTTGTCTTTAAGCGATCATCAAGAGTAAATCTGGCTGATGATGCCTAATAAGACAGAAACAGCTGTTCCAGATTTACTCTCGATGATAGCTTAGGATCCGAGAACCTTATTTAATTGTGTGCAATTTGATTTTTTTTTTCCTTCACTTCTTTATGCATGTTAAATTTATTTTTATTGAAATTATGTTTTTGTTTCAGATTTTTGAATTATGCCATTGCAAATTAAAATCAAATATTAATAAAATGTTCCTCTCTCTCCCACAGCAGTCAGAAACACACTAAACTTTATTTCTGAAATAAATATTGAATTAATATTAAAATACATTCTGCTATTTCTTTCAAGTTGTATTCTTTATTTTACATTTGTATAAAGAAGGAAAAACAAAATTGAAGAATTAGTTTTAATTGACCCAATATGACCTTGGTAATGTATTGATGGAAAATCTAATCCCCAGTTTTTCTTAGAAAGAATTTATTTTTTTATTTTTATTTTTAAACAGATACTTTTTTATATATATAAAATTCATTATATCAAACATTTTACAAGTTTGTCTTTTTGTTAAAGTGAATGGTTTTGAGTGTATTTGTTACATTTTAATGTGTATATATGTACAATGTGTAATTATTTAATATTCTGTTTCAATGCTTAATAAATTAATCAATAATATTTGGAATTCAGGATTAACTTTGCATTTAAATAAATTACTATAATATATTATTCATTGATAATTAAATACCGGTACTAGCTAAAAGCAGGGCTTTGAATAGACTCGCAAACTGTTAAAATGGCAAACTGTAGGATGTTTTGATTTGAGTTAGTCAGAATTTGATATTTTTTTTTATATAATAAATCGTTTATTTTTATTACAATATAAATCTTTGTTTTATTTGGATCTTTTCAACAAATGATGGTATCCACACCCTCGCACTTCAGATGTTAATCACATGACATCTTTGGTTCTTTGGCTTTCATTCTCTGCCTTGTTGTATTCAATCAATTTGTCAAACAAATGCTGGCCATTTCAAAAGTCTTGTGTATATTTTAATGTGTACATTGTTTTTTATCTTAGAGCAAGTGTGTTGGCCTTTCTATTATTTGATGTTACACACTTTGATTTGTTTAAATTTTAAAATTATATTACAAAAAAGGAGTTTTTAAAAATTTGTTTCAAAATAGTTTCAATTTTGAGCTGGTGAGAAATTGACACATTTTTATGCTTTTTTTTTGTAATAAATCGTTTATTTTTATTAGGATCTGTTCTTATTAAGAAAGACAATGAAATGTCATATTAAAGTGCATTTTTATTCAAAGAAGGATATATTTGAAGATTACGATGCTATAGCATTATTAGAAAAGTTCTTTTGCTTTTGAAAGATAAGTCCTAAGGGTGTTCTACGTTGTTAAAAAAAACAACAAAGAAATATTAAAAAAATTAACAGTTTTAAGGATTGAAAATATGATTGTGCACTTCTATATAGATTTGTACACGGACATGGAAAATTTCATATTTCTAGCTACTGTAGATTTTGAATAAATGAATCACAAAATGTGTTTGAATGGGCAATGAGAAAGACTTGCTTCGCTCATCTAATTATGCAATTGATCTATTATATATTATATTATGATTTTCTTTTTAAGAATCCTTCAACAAAAACATCTTGAATTAAAACTAATGATACTTTTTTATTATTTTTAATAGATATTTTAGCAGGCAGCGTTGGACTTTTTAACAATTTTAATCTATGTCATGTCAAAACAATTCGATGGGATGAGATTATCACAGGACCGAATGCAAAACATGTCTATGTCTATAATTTCACTGAACCTGAAAGAGAATGTAAGTAGGCAAATATCTCTTCTATTTCACTGCTGTTTTGTTTTAGGACTTTTCTGTTCTTCTTCGAAAAGTAATAATTAATTCCATAGCATTTGACTTAACTGGAATTTCAGACACCTTCTTAAAATTCCATGATTCATTATTTGAAAAGTAGTGGAATTTAAAATGGATAACTTATTTATCTGACCTACCACTTAAGTGAAATGGTAACTATTACGATTCTATATTTTTTACACTCTTCAGTGTCTGCTAAACAATAGCCTAAACTATCATGTTCAGGAAAGCTTTTTAAATTTTACTTTTACTTGTATCTTATCTTTTCAACTAATTTTCTTTCTTTATTATTTTTTAATAAAGTTTCAATTTTTGTTGACCATAGTTGGGTAGCATTAACCACACACAAATGAGCTCAAAGAATCAGAATGAGAAGATTTTCTCTTATGTAAAAAGAAGAAAATCCAAAATAAATAACAACAACAAATTTATTAAAATATACAATATAAAGACAGGTATCCGATAAGAATCACAACCGAGGCCTTGTTTTCTTCGTAATTTACTTAAATACAATATCGAACTACATGAAACTTAGTTGGTTGCTCAGAGATAGCTACAGACTTACAAAATAACACTTGAATATAAGTGGACATGCATGAGAATAAAACTAAATTTTTAATAATCAAAACAAAACACACATACATAAAAATAAATAAATAAATAAATAAAAATAAATTTCTAATCAAATGTAAACTCTTGTATGCTCTTGTTATATAAAAATACAGGCGATCCCCGGGTTTTACGGATGAGATACATTCCTGAGAATTTTTTCAGTTGGATTTGTATGTAACTGATGCTCAGTGCATATACGGTAATAATAATAATAATAATAATATCAATAATACTATAATGGCTCCTGTAAAGTAATAATAAAATACAGTGTAATACTTGGAGAAATTAGATCTGAAGGGTAACAGAGATTCACAAAATCGAATAAAACAGTTACCGGTAAGACAAAAGTAATGCTGTGTTTAAGCGACCATGTAAACAATGAGACTAGTTGCTAAAGTAAAGATGCTGTGCCAATGAATCGCTTATGCCATGCGAGTTTGTTTATTTGTGCAGAAGAAACTAGTGCCCGAATTATTAATTTAATTATAAATCATCCTTATGGGGAGCCTTGGGAGCCTGTTGGTAAGTACAGATCGCTTAAGTTGGGTCATCTGTAACCCGGAGACCGCCTGTATGCAACAAATAAAACAGCTACCGTTATAAAAACATTGACATTAAAAATAGTAATACTTAAGATTCACTTCACTTAACATTATAACAATTACAGTAAGAAACTACATATCTTTTTTATCATATCAAAAAATGTTTTCCCAACAAAAACTAAATCTTATTTTATAAAACTTATGTTCATTCCTTATTGAACTGTGTAATTTTGAGGTATGGCTACTTTTCATGTTTGCTTTTTTTGACTCGACTCTAGACAAAATTACTGGTCTTATGAAAGTTCTGCAAATTAACCATTTACTTTTCACCCTAATAATAAAGGGTAATGTAATTGAAACTGTGTTAGCTTTTACTGTCTTCATTCTTCAGTACTTTAATCATTGCTATCTAAATATTTAAACGCTTAACTTTTTCAGAACTATAGTTTATAATATTAAAATTTATTCCTGCTGTTCTTAGCTTTTTAATTTCCAAATAGTTTGTCTTGTTTTCATTTATTTTAAGTTCCATGTTTTCAGCTACTTTTCCTAGTTCACAGAAGACTTCTTTAAGTGATTCAGGTTTCCTTGCATTAATGACGATATTATCTATATATTCTAAGATTAATTTGGATTTGTTAAAAATTGTGCCTCTTTTATCTAATGCAGTATCTCTGATTACTTTTTCTAACGTAAAAGAGCCTTATAGTATTCCACAATGACTTAAAAAAAGTCAGACAATATTCTATTTTTCTGCAAATCACTCTTTACAATGTATTTTTTACCAATTACACCTATTTAGTTGTTCTTCCCATAAATCTAATGTATTGCTGAACACAACTTTTCTCTTATGATGCTGTCAGTGATGCTGTCAATAAAGTCAATGAACAGATAATAGATAGTGATATCATATTCTTTTGTTTTTGCAATAATTTGTCTAAGAACATGTATTTGATCTGAAGTGCTGTTGCCATCTCAAATGCAGCTGGATAGGATCCTAGCTTTCCTCTATTTTCGATTTAATCCTCTCATAGAAAGAAAGAATATTGCTGCTGCTTCAATTCAGGTTTCCCTTTGTTCTCACCTGTCTGTAGGCGTTTCCTGTATTTCATCTGACTGAGAGACTGAGGCTTACTCTGGGAATCAACATTGTGGAAATCATCTCCAGAGCTTAAACAAACAATTATGAAATGTCTGTCAGGATTTTAAAAAAATCACTTGATTTAGGACAGAAATGTTAATATTAAGAAACTTAAGTAAAGTTTCTTTATATTTTTATTAAAAAAGAAATAATAATAAAATAATGAAGTTATTTTAATAGCCTAAATGTTACATCTTTCAAACCTGGCTTGTAAAGATCTAATATACAAAATCTAGCATTTTCCTCCTGTCCTTTAGCATTTGATTTCTGTTGTGTACTTATGTTTATTTCTTCCTATTTTATTTATAAATAAATAAATATAAATAATAAATAAATAACTAATAAATAAATTATCACTATTTTCTGTATACTTCATTTTCCGCCTTTGTTAATAAATTTGTATGTCCTAATAATTACTTAAAAAGTATTTACTATAATGGCAAATTACATTAATTTCTATGTCCAAAATTCTTTTTTGTTGTATAAAATTTATGTTTTAGTTAATTTCATTGTCCTATTACACTCAATAACTGTAACTTTTTATATTAAATTTTATTTGTTAATTAATGTTTTGCAATTAAAACACAGCCAATGTCATGTTTACTTAATTTTTTTTCTTTTGTATAACAAAAAAAGAAACCCAACAAAGAATAATGGAAAACCTATAGGAAAGTGATTAGATTCACTTAAAAAAGATTGGAATTAAATCAATAATTAAAAACAAAATATTATTTCTTGTTGTGCAGTTACTTATTATAAGTTCACTATATTTAACTAATATTTCCTTCCTAGGCCCACCATGTGATAATTCCTGTGCAGAAGGATGTTGGGGTGAAGGTCCACAAAATTGTCAACAGTTTTCTAAATTGAATTGTTCCCCTCAGTGTCACCAGGGACGATGCTTTGGAACTCAGCCTCGAGAATGTTGTCATTTGTTTTGTGCTGGAGGTTGTACTGGACCTAAACAGAGTGACTGTCTGGTAAATCCATTCTCTTGCCTTGTTTTTAGTTTAAGTTATTTTCGTAAGAAGAGGTGGGAGGGAATTAGATTTGTTCTTCTGATGCTTTATTATTATTTTATTTACTTCAACAAAATGTCATTTAGTTACTGTTTAGTTTTAGTAATCAATAGAAAATATAAAGGATGTGATTGATTTTGTATAAAATTTTTACATTATTCTGGAAGGGAAAAAAAGACAAAAACTTTTATTCCTTAAAATTAAATAAAATTCTGAAATATTAATGGTTCGATTGAAGTCAGGGATCTCTAACTGGATGTGCTTATGTCATATGTTGCCAGCAAAAAAAGGCTATCTGTGGCTTACAATAGAGTTTGTAATTAGTGTTTTAAGGATCATGATGTACTTCAAAAATTGGTGTTCTATTTCACCAACTTACAACTTTGTAATTATAGTGATTCAATCCATTAAATAAAGTGAATTTTATCATCAAAGGAAAAATGCTGTCATTTTCAAGAAATGATTTAGGGAATTTATCATTATTTCAAAAATACTTGTTATAGTGTTATAGTGTTATTATTTCAAAAATAATCTGTGATTTACTAATTCTGCTGTGTAGTTGTGGTCTTCAATAAGTTTGAAATGCCTTCTTATAGCTCTGAATGAAATGAGTTTGAGAACACTGGTTTATGCTGTTAAAGAAGTAGCCATTGATTTTGGTATAAATCAGACTATAGGTAAGGAGTAGGGGCCAATTACTTACCAGTTAAACTCACAGTAACTCAATTGTAGTAGGTCAGGCTATCCAATTCATCACTTCTTTTCATAATTCACATCAGCCTTTACATAAAAGAGCTAAAAGTAAAAAAAAAAAAAAACTGTTTATAATTCTATTAAAGGACAGTGTTGCAGCAATTGGAGGCTCTAATGAGACCTTATTTCTGTAATTGGCCATTCAAGTATTATATAAGAACATTTATAGTCATTTTAGATCCCCCTCCCTTGTGCTTACGTAAGATTTGCCAAATCATTTCAGTAAACATCATTGAACAATAAATTACAACTGTCAAAATTATATCAAAGTTTTAACAGTTTTAATAATTAATTTATTAGTTAAATAATAATCGTAAATGTTCTTACAAATTTAAATCGTATATTAGGAATATATGATGTTCACTCTTGAATTAAAATGTAACAAATTGAAATATAAAAGTACACATGAAATGCTAAGGGGGAAAAAAAAAATGTCTGTCTTACGTAGCATCGGAGCATTGCTCCGATCTCCCCCCCTCTCCTTGTTGGCAAAAATAAGCAAACCTTGAACCCTCCCCCTTTAATGCTTACATAATAATTGAACGGCCCCTAAATGATGGAAAAAGATGCACTGATGGATTTCGCTTGTATTCCATTTGTATAAAATGCTAATACATCAATAAAAAAGAAAAAGACAAAACTATTTGACACCAGGGGCCAAAACCTTTAATCATGATAAATGACAATCATGATAAATAACAAATAATTCTCCCTTCTTATCCTGAAAAACTAAACTCTTTCTTATCAGAATAAAAACAGTGACTTCCTAATTATTTTGGTTCAAAATGGGTTCACGGGTGAGGCAAAAACAACCCCAAAACTGGCTGTTATCTAATGACTCCCGAATAGCTTCTGTCACCAGTTGACAATTATCTAAATAAGCTACAAGTTTCCTTAAAGTTTTGATTCTCTGTTTTTTGGTCAAATAGTTATTGATCCAATCCAGTGCTGCTTTAAATTTAGTTTTATGCAAAATAAAAATAAAGCAAGCAACATTTAAGTCATTTGCTTAAAATCGTGGCTTTTAAAAAGCTTTAAATAAAATTGCTTGAGTGAATACAGGAGGAACAGCAAAAAATAACCTCTTCATATATGGCTTTTTTTTTTTTTATTTAAATTTTAAATTTATTTCAGGCTTGTCGGAATTTTTATGATGATGGTGTTTGTAAGCAAGAGTGTCCTCCTATGCAGAGGTATAATCCAATCACCTATTCGTGGGAAAGTAATCCAGACGGAAAGTATGCTTATGGGGCCACTTGTGTGAAGGACTGTCCAGGTAAACGCCTCTATTAATGCAATTGCAAATATTTTGATGTGAATATTGTGAGTGATTTCAGTTAAATACTTAGTTCAATAAATTAAAATTTAATTACAGTGATAAAACCTCCAATGGAATTATCTTATTTAATTTCAAAGCATGTTATTTTTCATATTGTGTTTCAGTTGTAAATGACTAATGTTAACTTTCTGGAATCACTAGATTTAGAAATGTGATAAATTGTTACGTGGTTTACTGAAAGCAGGAATTGTTTGTCATTTTTGTAGAACATCTTTTGAAAGATAATGGTGCTTGTGTAAGATTTTGTCCACCCAAGAAGAAGGCTGTGGCAGGCGAGTGTGTTCCTTGTGATGGACCCTGTCCAAAGAGTAAGTTTCATCACACAATTGAATTGAATATTTAGTAGATTTTTAAGAATTGCCTTTGGGATTGGAACAATAATTAAAAAGAAAGAAAAAAAAACCGCACTTTATTGTTAATATTTATACTAAATTTAGCACATTTTTAACCTAGAAAAAATTCATTTTTTTTGTGTCTTTGAGCTCAGATATCCTTTGCAGTTTAAATTTTAATTCATTCATTGATTGATTAATAGACGTACAATAATTATTATATTAGTAATAAATTAATATTTCATGTAGGAAAATTAATAGAATTGTCACATGAACTGTTTTTAATTTTGTTGTGATACTGTTGTTTTAGTATATTAAAGAGTAAAAAAATGCTTTCTAACTGAAATAAATACACAAATGTAAACAGGGACTATCATTAACAGTTATGAAAATTGAAAACATTGCTCAAATTTAATAACTGAACAGTTCAATTGATAAATAAATGTTTACTTTTTAAAAATATTAATCAAGTTCTGTATTTATTACTATTATATTTTTGATAGGTAAATGTCTTCATGAACAGGACATTTCAAAAGACTCTTTGTTTAAAACTATCACTGCTTGAACTAATCAAAAGATATTAATGTAATCAAAACCTTAAAAGACTTCATAAATGGTTGTCCTTGAACATTTTAGAATTCAATGACAAAACATCTTTGCTTTTAATAAAAAAGTTTAACGTGCCTTGAATACAATATTATTCAGCCTACTACCCTGGCACTTGTCAACATATTTATTTATATTTTTAGCTGTTGACAAGTGCCAGGGTAGTAGGCTGAATAATATCTTTGCTTTTAGTTTTTAATTCCACTTCACTTGAGTTAGGAGATGAAAATTATAATAAATATTTTTTTATTTATTTATTAAATTAATCTTTCATTTAAAATAAATTAGTAAGCTAATTGTTTTTAATTGTCCTATCTAATATTTAATGCTTTCTTGTAGAGGAACTGTTTCCGTAAGTAAAAAGCAATTAGTTTATTTCATAAAAACAAATTCAAAGATACTAAGATTTTTGCTAATTATTTAACAAATGGTATTTATCAAGGTATTCTTATTGATGCAATATTGATCTTGCTTAATAGCCTGTGTAACAGATGATCAGATTCATGGTGGGAATATTGAAACTTTCCGGGACTGCACAATCTTAGAAGGATCTCTTACCATCCTTGAATCTACTTTCAATGGATATCAACAAATTTATACGAAGTAAGTTTGAATAAAATATTTGGCTAAGCTCTGGCTTTCTATAATTTACTTTTTTCATGAAGTTAAGAATATTTCGGTATCCATACTAAGGAAATGTACTTTAAATCTGAATTACTGCAGAGTGTTAATGCTAATTACAATGTTCTAGTTTCTCCTTTGGGCCCCGATATGGTGCGGTCCACCCAGATCGATTGGAAGTGTTCAGCACATTGAAAGAAATAACAGGCTTTGTTAACATTCAAGCTTATCATCCAGACTTCAAAAACTTGTCGTATTTTCGTAACCTTGAAGTAATTGGAGGACGATCATTGACTGAGTAAGTTTTTTTTTTTTTCCAAACCACATTAAATTGAATAACTTATATTTAACAATATTTATATGTAACAATAAAATTTAACAGTTGGAAAAATTCTAAATTAAGAACATTAATATTAGACTGCCTCTTAATAATTTTATTTAAGGAATGCATAAATACAAGAATAAATTTCCAAAACTATTGTTTTTGTTTATTTCTTAAAGTAATAATATACATTTAAGGTAAGTATATATGCTTTTATAGAGATCACAGATAAAGTATGAAGATTTTCTTGAACTAAATGTTTCGATTTCTCATTAAATTGGAAATGTCTTTATCCATTTAACCTGTTTTCCTAGGAAAGTTACTTTGATCAACTCATTCAGTCTGTATGTCTGTCCACCTGCTGTATCTAGAGAGTAGCAATTCAGATGTCATGCTATGGGAATGGCAAAATGACAAGTTTAATAAAAATTAAAATCGCATTTACTAATTACATTCTCCTTATTTTGCTAATTGTACTTTAATTCTGTGAGATTTATGATTAAAAGTCCATAATGTATTTCGTATTTGTGGTTCAACATTTTCGTAGACTAGGCTTCTTAATAAATGTATAGCGATAACCTTATTCAATTAATGTTTCTTATCAAAATACCAATTAAAAATCTACTTATAACGTTGATCATTATCTAAAAGTTGATTTGTTAAAAATGTGCCACAGGTTACTTAACATATTAGGAAGGATTTTAGTAGCTACCTCTGAAAGAAATCAGATTATTCTAGATTGGGTTTCATTTTATAATAAAACAATATTGAAATTAAGATGAACAATATTTAATTTTTAATATTCTTCCTTTGTCCTCCATTTTCTCACATCTTGGAAACCTCTGCATCATTCTCAGTGAAATAGCTAAGGACTAAGATTTTTTTAAAACATAAATTTTGCAATGAAAAGGCTGTGATTCAATGTTTTTCACATAACAGGGATCAAAAACGAAATCTATAAATAACTTGTAAATGAACAAAGGAAGATTTTCTAGACTGAGGAGAACAACACTTATTTTTTATCTATTCCAAGCTATATTATTTTATTAATGTGTTGACTTACTTGTTGATAAATAATATGTAATATTTAGTTTGATTTTTGCACATGATATACTTACGGCCCAGATAACAAATGCAAGAATAGGCTCCCTGCTACATTATGATCAAAGTCATAGATTATATGAAAGTAGCTTATATAGAATGTAGACTTATAAAAATATAAAAGTCTAAAAATGATAGACTAATTCATATAAAATATATTTTTTTTGGTTAAGACTTCAGTCTGAGCCTAGTTACTGGAGGCCCTTGATATATTGCAATGGCTGAATGAGAAGTGGAATTGAAGAAAATGATAACAGTGATTAAAGAAAATCTAGAAAAAACAAAGTTCTAAATAATATTTAGAATTGGAGGGGACCCAGTTAAGAAGGAAAAATGGTTTTGGGAAAGGAAAGAAATTAAAGTAACAAATAAATACCAATATTTAAGAGGATGGTTTACAACTCAAAACACTACGGGGAGAAATTTCAGAAGAAGAATACACTTGATTTTTTTCCTCCATTGGTTTCAAGTGGAAGTTTTTACCTTCTGAAGCAGTTAGTAATCAGTTTTAGTAAGAGCAATATTAAAGATTGTTATTTTGGTTAAGAATGGTACGTTCTGCCACTGTGAGTGGACTTTTTCAGTGAAACTGATGAATCATTCAGGACAAATAATGATATTCCCTCCCCCCTCCCAAAAAAGAAAGAAAGAAAGAAAGAAAATTAGAGTTATCTCCCCTCGCTAAAACATAAACTCCAATGAAGATGCCTCTAGTCATCTGGACAAACCATTTCATTTCAACAATCTTATATCGAAATAAAAGATAAATTGTATGCGTCAAAATCAATAGAATTATGTTAAGAATCTGCACACCACTGAATAATAAAGAAAGAAAATGCTTTATGGATTCATTAACAAGTAAAAGTAGAGAAGTAGAATTGAAGGAAATCTACACTCATGTTGATGTTAAATAGCAGATTAATAATAATAATATTCTGATAAGAATCAGTTATAGAAATAAGCTTTCATTGACTATTCATCAAGAAAGCAGTGAATAGATTATGGATTAAATTAAAGATATCAAAGGAGACATATTAGAAAATAAAAGCTATATGGATAAGAGAACAAACGATATCTAACTATCAACTTGAATAAATAAGCTGAAAAGGAAACAAAATGATCATTGTTGGACTATGAAATTGTTGCTTATATAATTGATTTTACTGAAAGAAACAATTTGTGTTGCTTATTATTTTATTAAATTTTGGATGTGAAATGTTGCTATGCTTATTTTTACAGATAAGAATAATTTAAAGGTATATCACTATCAATATCAGTTTCAAGGGAAGTTTTTTCTTGGACATCTCACACTTTACTTTTTCCTTTAGTTTAAGAGAAATGCTGGAAATCTCTCTCCATTCATTCACAAGATATACTCGTACCAATTCTGTTTGTAGTTCCTTATTTTTTTTTTTTTCATTAATGTTGAAAAATCTTCAGTACATTTCCTTTGCTTCTCACCTTGAAGAGATTATCCTGCTACAGAATGGAAGAATTTGATTTTCTGTAAACTTGATTTTCCTTTTATCACTTGTACAGTATGGCCGAAAGCAAACGACACTGAACAGTTTGACCACATTGAAACGTGGCACTGCGAGATGAACACTTAGGCAATTGTTGTATTCGGAACAGGAATGATTATGGATGTGAGATTAATCAGTGTTGCTGTGAAAATAGTATTAATTACCGAAGTTTATTGTGGAGCACAATTTTCGATCATACAGACCGTGGCATGGACCTAACCTGCTACATGTTGCTATGGAATTTTGGGAGCATTTTAACCGTCCAGCACCCATGAACAAGGGTATGCTATATGTCTTCGATAAATTCCGTCGAACTGAATGCTGAAATGCTTTTTCAAGGACAACCTCCGGTAAACGTTGCTGAGCTGCGAGAAAAGATTGTGACAACTCTTAGGGCAATGGAACAATCTCTCTTCCGGAACATGGTGGGCCACCTATGCAACCAAGTACTGCTTAGAGTACCAAGGAGATCACATTGAACATGTATTTGTAAACAACCACCGTTGATTATTCTGTC
Organism: Thereuonema tuberculata; assembly: GCA_023159025.1. NCBI lineage: Eukaryota > Metazoa > Arthropoda > Chilopoda > Scutigeromorpha > Scutigeridae > Thereuonema > Thereuonema tuberculata. Next base: position 77,766,152 of record JAFIDM010000001.1, on the reverse strand, counting down.
GGTTGCAGAGTTTTCTCTTCAAAACGGTTCAATGTCGTTTGTTGTGGACCATACTGTATTTGTCCAGTTCTCACAATTGTAAGTTATCATTGTTTCTATCATCACATAGCATTTTAGTTGTTTGGAGATCAGCATCTTGTTTTTCAGAGGTTCTTTAAATCATCCTCCATATCTGATATCAACTAAATTTGATAGAAATATCTTCAGTACAATATGAAATTTCTCAAGTAATTAAAGCTGGGAATGTTTTGATTGTTGTTAACTCTTTCACATTTTAGATGGTTTGAAGCCTTGAACACCTTGGGTTTGTGTTAGATTAAATTTTCAGATTAAGCAAGCCGAAAGTATTGTAGGCATAACTTCTGTTTCAACAAATATAACTTGGTCATCAGCAAAAAGAACAGAATCCAAGGATTTTTTCTCAACTTTAAATTATCAACTATTGAATGATGAGAATCTCAGATGACTGCAAAAGAAATGAAATTTTTAAAAGCATATAAATTAAAAGGTTTCATTAAAAAAAAGACTTTAAAGTATCTGTTGTATTCTTTAAATCTAAATTGAAAAGAACTCAAAAGACTAATTTTTTTTTTCTTAGATATTTTTCTGCACTATATATTGTTAAGACCAACTTGTCTTCTCTGAATCTCCGTTCACTGAAGAAGATTCGAGCAGGAAGTGTAGCTGTTTTGGAGAACAAAAACTTATGCTTTGCTAGTGCCATTAATTGGACAAGGTTAATGAAAGCTGGTCACAATATTCTTCTTTCCAACAACAAACCAGCTCCAGAATGTGGTAAGGAAATAACTTTCTATTTATTTATTTTTTTATTTATTTAAAATAAATGGGTAATTAACTGTCTGATGTGTTTGGCCATCTATTTTATTTTTATTTTCTAGAAATAGAAGCCATACGAAGGAGGTGAAGTAAGGGGATTATTTTAGATAGCATTTGAAAAAAGATTCAGAAAGTATCTTTTCTTTCTGTAGATATAAATTTTGGTTAAAGGTTTTATTTTAATGTACAGTCGGACCCCGATTTAACGAACCCCTATTTACCGAATTTCGCGATTTAACGAATTTTTCTTTTTCCCCGAGTAAAATGAAGGCAAAAACCCCTATTTAACGAATAATTAACCCCGAATTAACGAATTATTTCAACAGCCGAAAAAAAATAATTTTTGTATTAGTTTAGGTAAACAAACCTAAACATACCTAATGCAGCAGGATATAAATGACGCTGTATTTTCTTCACTCCATAAAGTTGAAAAAGAACTTTTTCGAGTCAGGAATCAAGAGTCAAACATTACTCAGTACATATTTTAAAATTTCAAATTAACTAGTGCTTAACTATTCGCTGTATAATAAGCTGCTGAAATAAAAATGTACAATTTCTGATTGGATATTTTTGTGCAGTTGCTTATTAGGGCTGTTCCATAAGCACAGAAATTTTTTATTTTGGACCCCGATATTACAAATAAACCCCGATTTAACGAATAAAATTTTTGGTCCTGATGAATTCGTTAAATCGGGGTCCGACTGTATATAATCAGTTGAATGTCACTCTTCCATATCACATGAAAAATGTTTTTGAAATAGAGTAGAGCCCCGATTATCCGCGAGGGCCGCGAAAAAATTTTTTAGTTACGAATCTCAAAAAAAACAATTTTAATCCAAGCCAACAACAGGGAAAGTACAATAGACCCTACAGTGCGAAGGTCGAAAATTACTATCAGGTTTATTGTGCATCGTAATCCTACAGGCCTTCTCGGAATTTGTGGATGAGTGGCAGGCTCTTGCTCTGCAGAAAGGTTTCTGCTTTACTGTACATATTTTAAAAGTTTTGTATATTATATTTTTTGTTTAATAAAACGTAGTTTTTATGCTGAAATATTTTTTTCCTGTATACACCTCATTTTTAGTCTTTTTTCGGGTTATCCGTGATTTTTACTATCCGCGGTACCCTTTCCACCCAATTCCGTGGATAATCGGGGCTCTACTGTATTAATTATAATTAACACAATAAATGCTTTCTGTTTTTTTAGAATGCTTTCTATTTATTTCTGTAGCAGTTAATAAGTATATAAAAATATTTTTATAAAATCTATTGATAATTATCTTGAAATCTTTTTATAAGTTTTATTTTGGAAAAGTTTTCTTTTTAAGTTCTGGCAAACCTCAATGGAAACGATTCAAAATAAAATAGGTTCAAAGTCAGCCTTATGGATTTTTTTTTTTTTTTTTTTGGCAACTTTAGGTTTGAAATGTAGCGGAACCCCATTTATCCAGCTCAAATGGGACCGGGCCCAATCCGGATGACTGAAAATCCGGAAAATTCGTTAATGACATAAATAACAATGTTTATATGTATTTTATTTATTGCACATTTTATATACTTTTACAACAATATTAACAGTACAAAACAGAAGACATATCTACATACAGTATAAGTTCCATTTCAATTACAACACTGAACATCATTTCAATTAATAAAGAAGTCTGTGAGTTTCTTTTGTTTTAGCTTTGGTGACGTATACTTGCTGCTTGATCTCTGTCATGGAAGATGTAATTTCTTTGAACAATAATAATAATAATAAAAAAAAACTCTGCTATCAATTTTGTCTCAGAAATCTATAAAGCCAGCTATCCAACCAAAAGAAAAGATGTACACAGAGAAACTACACTCTGTTACTAATATATAGTCATGGTTCTTACAGAAATAACAGAAAAAAAAACCTGATCAACCCGTTAAAAAAAATTAACATGAAAATCCCAAATATCTTAGTAAGATAAAAAGGAAAGCTGAACATCAAAACAGATATTCTGCTAAATAATTCGAGTTCAAATTAACTAAGATTAAATGTAAATAATTAAGCAGTCAATAGTGCTGAGCCCAAAGAGTAAATATCGAAGCATAACTGTAGAAGATGAATGTAAGATAAATTTACATCAGGCAAAATAAATGCAAACATCAAGATAATGAACTTATTAACTAAAATATCTACATAAATCTCTTAAAATTTGTTATCAAAATACACACAATGATTCAAACACATATATAAAGAAAAATGTTTAAAATAATGTGATCATGGTTATGATAGCTTTCAAAGTTCTTTACTATCGATGAGTTCGCAAGGAGAATTTTTCTCGGTCTCTTTGAACTGCAGTTTATATTATAGAAAAAGAGTACTTACAGTAGAATAGTAGAATCACCGTCGCACATCTTATCGTTTCATTTGGAATCCCAAATTTGCGAAGAAGAACACAAAGCACATTTTTCACTTATTTCTAGTGCTTAGCAGAACTGAAATAAAATACACTTATTTATTTCACCGTGCATCCAGACACATCAGTGGAATGATGAAGCATACACCGCTGATCCGAACTTGCCGGCTTTGAACACAAGGCTGAATTCGGGAAATGCATCTGAAACACTCAGTATCCAGTAGTTTATTCTGGAGATCACTGCTGTTCTCTGCCATCTCAGAAAATCTTGATGTTCCCCTCGGTACTTTGCAGGTATAACAAGTCTGTGATTCTTCTGTCTTCTAGTCTTTTACGAACTGTTCAAAATGACGGGAATTGGCTTTCTTTTCCCATTCCACTGAGAAAAACAACCGATGTATCCAATGTTTCCTACAACATATAAATTTCAATTTGGGCTGATCATTAATCACAATGCGACCAATCCAATAAGTAAAACAACGAAAGCATACGATGATTTACAATACTAAAATAAAGACCAACAGCAATTGAGAGATGGTGATTAAGGAGTAAGAACTCTCAAAAGTTTCTGTCCATGTTGTCATTCTCAAATCTATCTGATAAAATATCTGATTATATAGACATGACTACGTCATCAATACACATAAAATTTTAACCAATAGTGGTACAGGTGACTTAAAGACTGACATATGACGTAGGAAGAGTTAATTGATAGATTAATGACAGGGAAAAAATAAACTAAATGAAAGTTCTCATGTAAACAGAACAATAAAAAGAACATACAAAGAAACAAGAAGGGTATTAAATTAATTAAAGAAAACGAAAAACAAGGTGACAAGAAAGATTAAAAGAAAGATAAACTTGATTGATAAAATAACAATAAATCTAACACAAATTTTCAAAACACTAAGTCGAAATTAATTAAAACAAAAAAAATAAAATGTGAACTGAGAATAAAAAACATGTCACGGGAATGAAAAAAAAAACAAAAAAGTCAAAATAAACCGTGACATCTCGTAGATGCTTTACCATCATGAGTTCATGCCCTTTTAAGTATATTAACACATTTTCAAGCATTGTTGTTGCTTCATTGTGACTGAAATGTCCATCTTTTGGCTTGATACTATGTCATCAGAATTACCATCAATCTCCACATTGCCATTAGTTGAACAAGCTGCAATAATGTCTTCCATTAGTTGAACAAGCTGCAATAATGTCTTCCATTAGTTGAACAAGCTGCAATAATGTCTTTATTTGTTAATTGAAAGTCTCCATCATTGTCGTGCTGCAACTATGATTTGATGTCATCGATCTCTACTTCTGCACCCATTTCTATATTTCAGAACATTCCAACAAATTCCGAAAGGTCAATATATACCCTTGCCCCCAGGATGAAGCAGCCATGTAAATTACATCCTTGATGTTGATTGATTTCAAAATGGAGACTATGTCTCTTTCTTCATTTTCTTCAACTTCCTGTTCAATACGTTTGCTGAGCAACTGCTTTCTGTAATGGCACTTTAAAGCTTCAAGAACTCCCTGATCTAAGCTGTATTAATGCTGTTACATTAGGCGGAAGAAATTTAACTTTGATATGCTCACTAACCAGTTCCTCTGTTGGGCAAGATGGGCATTGTCAACTAACAATATAGTTTTCTTTAGCAAAATTGCATTTTTTTTAAGTGACTCTACATTTGGCATGAAATTATGAAAAATACGATTCCTTAAAAATCGCACTATCCATCCAAGCACTTTTCTGGAACTTATAAACAACTGACAAACATGGCTTAACAGATTTTCCAACCAATATAAGGGGCGATTTATGTTTCCCTGAAGCTTTACTGCAAGCAAGCAATGTGATCCTCTCTTTGCTTTTTTTTTTTGTAACCTCTAGCCAAATCTTCTAATTTTGAAGCTAAGGTCTTTCCTGGAAGCATCTTGTAAAAAAGACCAGTTTCATCGGCATTATAAATTTGATCTGACTTTTAGCTTTTCAGACTCATTTATTTTCTTAAGTTACTTTTTAAAACTTAACTTCTACAAAGAAGTTGAATGGCTTTAGTTTTAGTCTTCTAATCCAAATTCCTGTTGATTTTTTATTTTATTGTAGTAGTTTTAATCTTTGTTGTTTTATTTTCTCTATTTCCAGAGACAGAGGGGCTTGTTTGCCATGTGCAATGTGATAACCAAGGTTGTTGGGGACCAGGAGATAATGAATGTCTCTCTTGTAGGAATTACCAACTGGAAGGCAGATGTGTGGAAAATTGTTCTGTTAATACTGGGTGAGTTATTTAAAATATTTTTCTTTGGAATTGATTTTTAAAATATTTGTATATGTCTCTTCTACTCATTATAATGTAACAATCTACAAAAATAGACGCCAGACTAAATTTTTAAAATGTGAGTAGAATTTAAAAGCTATATTTTTCTTTGTACAGCACTTTTACATCTAAAAGTAGATCATATTAATTTATGATTATATTATTTATTTATTTATTTTATTTTATTTTATTTTATTTTATTTTACACCAAATATTTTTTATAAAAAAATTAGGGAATTTATATCAATTCTCTTTTTTAAATGTGAATAGTGTTTTGAGAGCTTTTTAATTTTGTTTTCTTGTATTTTCTGTTTTATACATTCTTACAATAGAGCTTTTCATACTTGTCTTATATCAATTTTCTTTTATGAAGTACTTTGATGACAATTTTACAGTAGGGTCTTCAATGCAACCACTATTTTATAACAGTTTAATTACCATATTTGGATATGTTTTACATTGGTTCCAGTCACAACAGAAAAGCTAAATTATATTTTGATTAATCTCAGGGAGTTATTGCTTACGCTTGGATTTGCTGTAGCCAACTTAATAACTAGATTGTAAATGAACAGCTGATTGAAGAAAGCTATCAACTACTATCACATACAATATCCACACTTAATTCACAAACTGAAGAATTAAGTGAGGATGTTTCAGAGTTGGTTGTTGATATATATATTTTTTAAATTCTAATCCTAAATTCATGATGTCAATCGGGCAGGACATCTTCCTTTTATCATTAAACTCATGCCACCCCTACACAAGTTCCAACATCATAGTTTATTTCTCAATTAAAAGTTTTGCCTTTGCCAGTGTCTTTGGATCAGCTGGACTAAAATTTCACAGAAAGAGACCATCAGTACCTCAGTGCAAACCTTTTATTTGTTTATATTAAATGGCATCAGAGATCTCTCTCTGAGACTGCTTTATTAGGATGGTATGGAGGATGCCTCTACAAATCCTTCTACATTTCAGCCAATACCACCACCTCCCCACTTATAATTTTTAATTTTAATTTTAACATTGGCTTTCATAATTTGAAGCTGTAAGGGACTTCACTTCAACATCCCAAAGTTAAGGCCCTACTTCACACTTATCTTCCTTGCTCTTCGTAGATATTTGATACTAAGCAAGCAGTGAACAGAGAGCGGAGAGAGAGGAGTATGTATTCTCATCCTACATGATATTTAATTCTTTCCAAATATACTTAACACTCCTTTGCTGCTCATTTGTGAACAAACAGATTATTTACCATCTGTAGCCTGTGTCTTCCCGAATTGTATCTGCTTCATCTACAAACATTGACATTCTCGTTGACCGAATTGCCACCTTCTTTTTTATTAGTTGGAGACTTCAATGCTCATGCTCCAATCTGGACAAATAATAAAGGAACTATTATTGAAGATCTTTTAGTTTGATGCAATCTTTGTATATTCAGTACAGGAGCATCTAAGCACTTCACATCCTCACCAATTTTGTTCTTGGCAACCGATTTAGCACTGGGTTCTGCTTCACTCTTCCTCTACTTCTCATGGAAGGTTATTACAAACCAGGCAGTAACCATTTCCTGATCATTCTGAAAAAACTCTCATTCTACTACTATTTTTTTCTTGTCCTCAAGAAAATTTAACTCTATGATTGGATCCACTTCACTAGTTTATGTAATCTTGAAAGTCATTGATCTATCTAATATTACAGTAAAAACTCGTTAATACATAACCCAGTTGTACATAGTTCTGGTTTGTGCATAATTGTTCGTAGGTCCTGGCTAAAATTGTATTTAATTACATATAAATTATTTCTGAGATATATGTAACTGAGTTACACATAATTTGCCTTTTATACGTAGTATATTTTTGAAAACGAGATTGAATTGTACATATTTCCAACTATAGATATTCCACAGATGCACCGATATACAGCTTGGTGTTCTGTATCAATATTGTCACGTTCGTGAGGTTTCTGGGCGGCTTTTAATGAAAGTTCGGTCAGAGACAAAAACTGAATGAATTTTAGCATTGATGAAACGTGTTCCCTTTATTGGCCATATACACCTGGGTTGCTCTAGCTGTATGGCTTAACGCCTTATCGTGATGAATCCACACTTTCCTTTTGTCACTGCCATACAATGCAGGAATATCGTCACGATAAGAGACAGCTTTAATCTTGACCTTTGTAAATACCTTCATCAGCGGCAACTTTTCTCTGTAGTTGTAACCCGCAACAATCGTGAATCCTCTCAAAAAGTTTTCTTTGCAATTGCGGTACCACTTAGATTGTCCTGTGGCATCAAAAGGGCAATTAAATATTGCCCTTCGCTTCTTGGTATCACTAAGATAGATCCATGCCTCGTCCAAAGTAGTGACATACTTCCATTTCTCTACCGATAAGTGGTGCTTGTAAAGCTTTCAGCTATTGGTCTTCCTTTCAGCAACATGTCGAGGAAGTAGGCTATGAACGCGAGCTTTACAATGCTTTTCTAATCGCAGATCACGCCTAATTATCCGTGCAACCATTGGCTGAGAACTTCTACAGCCTCAGCAGCTGCCTTTAGGGTGCTAGGGTTCTTGCCGACAATCATAGTCTTCACTTTCTTAATAACATTAGGAGTTCCTGCCGCTTGTGGGTGTTGTTTTTGGGCCTGTGGCCTTCCCTGCTCTTGGATGATGGGCTTCCTACAACTTTCTGCTATTACCTGGTTGACGGACTTGCAAACATGAAAATTTTGGTGTTTGTACATGTCCACAATTTTTGAAGTGACATATTTAGCATCGGAAAAGGCAACTATGTACCCCTCCCACCAATTTGTGATTTTTGGCGGCATATTTAGAATGCAACACAATTCCAGCTACCAGATAATCAACTACAGGCTTATGACCTCTTATTCGAACGCAACAATGCTGCGTCACGTGCACATGCAAGATAGCGTGAGACCTTGAAATCTATCGAATAAACATGAATTAGCCCTCCGTATTTTTAATAAAATTTGACTGAGCATTTTTTTCCAGATTGTTTGTATCTAGCCATTATTACATCTTTAAATATTAAATCTGGCAAAGACAGCAGTAACGTGAATAACTATCATCCCAGAGCACTTATCAGCTGTCTGTAAAAAGCTTGAACAGATGGTGAATTTACTACTTGTAGGCATCTGGAAAGCAACAACCATCTTTTCTCTTTGCAGTGGCTTTTGCCAGCACTATTGAGCATCTATTGGCCATCTTGTGCATTTGGAGAGGACAATTCACACAGCTTTTGTCAAAAGAAAATATTTGGTTTCATCTTCTTCAATTTATTGGAGAAAAGTTTTGATTGCACCTGTATGCTTGGCATTTTGAAAGATCTTTACAGGAATGGTCTTTGTCGTCGCATGTCTATTTTCAATCATGTTTTCTCATACAGCATGGGATAATGATCGCTTAATCTTATAAAGTATTTACAAAGCATTTAATGAATCATAATAGTTATAGTTCTGCATGTATGGCTGTACAATTAGATTACATATATGCATGGCTGTCTGCCATTGACATACTTGATACTGTCCATCATCAGGCCTTCGTTTTATATCCATGCTGTTTTGCATTTCTCCTGTTCAAAGCTTATATGCAGAGGAATAAGAACCATCAGTGTACCTCCATTAGCAGTGTTTATCTCTTCAATATTTTATGGTCATATTGCATCACTTCCTTGGAATCTAGCTTACCATTCTGTTTGCTTTCCTCAACAAGGACAGCTTTTTGTCAACTGTCCTTCTGTCTTTTCACCTTTGAGCCATCATTGAAAATATTATTTGATATTTTGACGTAAAGTCAAAACTGTCTGACATAAAGATCTCTACATGCCTTCTCCAACATCTTTAAGTATTTTAAGTATTCCAAAGCTATCTGTGGTATTTCACTTTTGAAGTACAGATAATTACATACATCAACAACATTCTTCAGGTCTCAGCATATGGAATATTTAGCAATGTCATCAGGATTTTTACATTGTTTGATTGATGGTTCCAAAGGATCTTCTTATGTCGGAGCAGTTTTTTAGTCATACTTTAAATGACACTGTTCATGTTTCTATGGATAACGACCTCATTATCCCACCATTTTGAAAATCTGCTACGATTTTGTCATGCAAGAAACATCAAATACCATACTCAATGGTTTCAACTGGATAAAGCCACATAACCAGAAACTCACTCACTTTTTGAACATTTTGGAACATTTTGGGGGAATGCAAAACTTCCCATGGAATAAATTTTCCTTACCCACCACATTCACCTGACCTTACACCACCTGATGCCTACATGTGGGTATGCTAAAGGAGTCTGTTTTTAAGGAGAACCCACCAACAACATTTGACAAATTAAACGAAAAGATAGTGGCGTTCTTGCACCAACTGCAGCAACCTCTAATTAGCAACATGCTTGGGAATCTATGTGAACATTATGGCAATGGACATCATTTTGAAAATTTTTTTTATACAGAACATCATCAGTAAACATCAATATCTACTTTCAGTATTTTTTGTTTTGGTGCAGAATGTACAACATCCCTTTACTTTTAAAGATTCAAATCTTTTACTACTATTAGAGGAGAAGGTAGGAATATGAGATAGGGTAGTAATATGAGACACCGTAGTTTCGAACACCGTAGGCTGGTGACATCTACGGAAACAGTTGGAAATTACTTCTTATAGCGCTCTTGTGTTTTCATTTCTTGTGTTTTATAAGTAATTTCCAACTGTTTCCGTAGATGTCACCAGCCTACGGTGTTCGAAAACCACGGTATCATATTACTACCCTATCTCATATTCCTACCTTCTCCTCTATCAAAGTTTATTCATTATGTTGTCTTCCAAGTTAGAATGCTGTCATCAAAGTTGTCTTCCAAGTTTTCATGATTTCCTAAGTCTTGTTCAACATTTCCATCTCTTTATACTGTTATTTTATTGCCATTAATTTTTTTTTGTCTTATATTTTCTGATTACTTTCTGTCTTTTTTTTTTTTTTTGCCTTTCATTTTAAGATTTTGTGAAGTAGTAATTTCTTGGTTACTATTTAAAATGTATTAAGTCATTTGTTGTATGGATTTTATTATTTTTTAATCTTTTACCTTTGTGGGCCACTGTTGCTACCGAACAAATCATGCCTTTTTATAAATATTGATCACCAAAGCAAAAAGCTATCTGTTGGAAAAAAAAATACTTTAGCATTTCTGTAAATTAAATAGATTCAAAGACTTTTCAGTTTGCCCTCAATTGTAAGTTATTTTAACAGGTTTCTAATTTTTGTATTGTATTTGAAAATTATTGAATAAAAAACAAGATTAAAAGGAAAAGAAAAAAAAAATTATTGGTATTTCAGAAGGATTTTTCCTTTTCTTTTTTGCCACTTTTTTCCTGTCTTTTTTTCAAAGTCACTAAAGTCACTATTTTCAATATTTTGTTTTTGTTTTTTTATTAGCCTTATACATATTAAAAGTAATGAAAATTGTTTATTACATCAACTCTGCTAAATATATATCTGCTTTCCAGATAGCTCCTAAAGATTGCATTTGCTAAAAACCTTTGGTTTCTGTTCCCAATTGCTTTGTTTGTATCTGAAGTTGAAACGGACAGAATTTCTGTTGTTTTTATAAAAGTATTAATTCAAACACACAACATCTTTAATTGGTTCCATTATCTAATATCATTGTAAACTTAGTTACCACATTTACTTAAATATAACTCACACTTTTTTCTCATGATTAAATTTAAAAAATCATGGTGAGAGATATATGCAAGGATTTTCAGGAGAAAAAAAATCATGAATAAGAGATATACTCGAGGACAATTTATGTTCGAGTAAATACTATGTTAAGTTCTATTCACATTTGAAAAAGGGTTTTGGATAAAAAAAAAAAAAAGAATCTGTAGAATCCATGTCCAATGTTTATCCAATGTCCAATTTTACACTAATGTCTGTTTGTCTGAGGATATTTTTGTCAAAATGTTTAACAATTTTAATGCTATTTAATTACTCACATTTGTCGGGCATCTGCCTATTTTTGCTTATTGGGGGGGGGGGGGGGGCAGAATAGTGCTTATATAAGACAAACAAACATACACTTTGATATAATGTTGACTGTTTTAACTTATCGTTCTGTGGTATTTACTGTTTATGATTTGTTAAATCTTATGTAAGCACAAGGGAGGGTGTCTAAAATTACTAAATATTTGCTTACATAATACTTGAACACCCCTTTTGTGGATTTTTGGTAAATTTTAAAAAGTGTTTTTACCAAATGCAATTTTAAAAAGTGTTCTATCTCTTTGTTTGTAAATACTGATAAAACATATTTCTTTTCTTTTTTATAGAATTTACAATTCAGGCGATAAAGTTTGTAAACTCTGTCACAGTGAATGTGAACATACTTGCTCTGGTCCTGTAAGTATTCATTACAATTCCTATTTACTGTTCATCTTTATTTTTATTAAATTTTGATGAAGATTTGAATAATTGCATTCTAAATTTTTGTCTAAATTAGGGTCCTGGAAATTGCACAAAGTGTAAACATGTTCGGGATGGTCCTTATTGTGTTGCTGAATGTCCCCAAGGAAAATATAACAACAGTGGAGAATGTACAGAGTGCCATGAAAATTGCGTTGGAGGGTATGCTATAACAGTATTTTACTATAAATCAAGAATTTTGATAATTAGCTGAAATAAGATTGAACTAAGTGTCTATATGTATACACAAGGGCACCTATTTTAATTCCATGATCCCCTAGATTAAATTTTTATCCACTATTGGAACTAGGTCATACCTCAAACAAAATATAGCAAGTTATTGGCCACATGTAACTAATGACGTGAGTTCACTTGCAATACGCATGAGGATGGAATGCCTTCAATGAGATTAATTGGTTATCATTCAGCAAAATGACTATGTTTGAGTTTAGATCATCTATAAAATTTTGTCAACGTTTTGGAAAAATTCCTACTGAAACATTTAAACTTTTGGAAGAAGCCTGCGGCAATGGATGTCTAAGTAGAAGCAAGGTATTTGATTGGCATAAAAGCCTCAGAGAAAGCCGTGAATCACTGGAAGATGATCCTCGACGGCCAACGGTGAAAACCAAACAGGTCATCGAAACAGTACGAACCTCTTTACAGGAGAACCCAGGGTAAACACCAGAGAAGGTAGCGCTATGAATCGGTGTGTCAGCCTCCATGTGTCTCGATATTATCAAGTGTGATCTGAACATAAGGAACATCTGCCAACAATTTGTCCCTCATCTGTTAACTGACATTCAGAAGGAGGATGGAAAGGTGATGTATGGGAACCTCGTTGATGGTGTTGACAGAGGTATGATCGAAATAAACCACATTATTACCAGAGATGAGACGAGATGATGCTATCTTTATAACCCTCCCATAAAACGAGTAATCTCTCTAGTTAGCTCTGAGGTAGAGAAAACCTACTAAAGTCAGATGTGACTGCAGCAAAGAAAAAGTATGTTCATGGTGTTCATCAATGTTTGTGGCTTCATATATTACTAGTTACGATCCGTGAAATATTCACGGAAGTAAAACAAATTCCACATTTTTGAAAAACACAAGATTGAAAAAGATGTTCTAAGCTAATTTTTAAGAAGCTATGACGTCCATAACAGCCCACATGTAATTTAAATATCGGCTTATTTGTTAAAATAATATTATAATATTGTTAAAATAAAAAAAAAAATTAAAAAATTGATTTACCACTTTCGTAGTAGCCAGCGCAGCGGCTTCTCATTATGAAACATAATGGCAACCTGCTGCCCTAAAAGAATAGGCTCATCGAAATTGAGGCAGTATTAACGGAAGTAAAAGAAATGCCACATTTTTGAAATACCCTGAAATTTTTGAAAAACACAAGATTGAAAAAGATGTTCTAAGCTCATTTTTTAAAAGCCATGACTTCTGCAACAGCCCACATATAATTTGAATGACTAAGACAAATTTTGTTAAAATAAAAGAAAATAAAAAATTGATTTACCAGTTTCAACAATAACAATAACGAATGTCCAAGAGCGAATACCAATAATCCTGTCTGGGCAACAATGATGGCACGTGTTCCCCTACTTCACTGAGTAGTGAACGCGCAGCTACATAGCCGAAATTATGTAAAAATCGAGGTTTTACAAACTGATAAAATTTGACCCATGAACTTCATGCATTTCAGTGTAAACATCATGTATGTGGGAAAGAAAATCTTAATATGCTGGTAATAATTGTATAATCGCAATCCATCGTGCTGAAGTGGGACGAATATTAGAGACGCCATGTTTAAACATGGGCGTGACGTCACGCCTGACGTGTTCCAACACTGCACTGTGATTGGTTATTTCTCCGACTCTGCTTACAAATTTACAAAGATCTCTACAATTTTTGCCTATTAATAGTATGATATATACCTTTCTGAAGGCCACACTGTGACTGGCGTTGGATATCTGGACATTCTGAGATGACTGAGTGAGGCTATTGTAAGAAAAGATCTGAGATGTTCAGAGAAAATTCCTGGATTTTCCAGCACAATAATGCTCCTGCCCACAGGTCCATTGTTGTTACATTGTATCTTGGTCAAATGAGCACGCCGGTTCTTCCCCACCCTCCATACTCTCCAGACCTCATCCCATGTGTCTTCTATTTCTTCCCAAAAATGAAGTAGCTGCTTAAAGGACGATGATTCGGAATCAGAGACGACATTATCGCAGCTACGATCACTGCACTGAACAACATGTCAAAAGAAGGCGCCCAGAGGTGTTATGAGGCTTGGTACGACCGCTGGCTGAAGTGCATTGCTGTTAATGGGGATTATGTAGAAGGACAATAAATTTTTTCTGATAGTCTGTCTCATTTCTTGTTGTGTAGGGAGTCCCGGAATTAATAAAGTCACCCTCATATAGACACTATAGAGAGAGAGAGAGAATTTTTGCACTTGAAAGGTTTCTGTTTCAACAAACCACATTCACTTGTAAATTAATTATTTTTTTATTGCAGATGCACTGGGCCTAATAATACAGTGGGAGAAAATGGTTGTAATTCTTGTGAAAGAGCCATTGTCCGAGGATTTAAGGATCGATTTATTATTGTAAGCATTTCCTTTTACTATGAAGAACTTTAGAACTACATCACCATATAATAGTAAATTTATAAATAAGTTTCTATTAGAATATATTAATAATTTGATATTAGTTTTAAAATAAATAAAAGAAGTTTTACTACTTCCCAAACTGTTTATGATAAAAATCATTTATTTTTTTTACTCTGGGATAAAATATCAACAAAACTTGAAACCAAATCAAAATTGATATTAAAAATAGAACTCGATGGAGAGGTGAAGAGGATTAAACAAGTACGTACTCTGGGAAAAACTAATTTTATCTTAGATCGGCCAAGAAATTCATAATTTAAAGCATTATCTTGTTTTTGTTTTTTTTTTCCCTCTAGAGTTTGTTTGTGATATAAGTTTTATTTAAAATTAATAGAATATTTTTTTTCTCTTTGGATGATTTTCATAATTGGAACTTTATTTCATTTAGGAACGCTGCTTAAGTGCTGACACGCTTTGTCCCAATGGCTATTATCTGGAATGGATTGCACCACAAGAAAATGGAACATTGAAATCATTAAGTGGAAAATCTGTAAGTATTTCGCCATATTTCCTTTTCAATCTAAAATTTTAATTCCAACTAAGAAACTAAGAAATGCTTGAGAAGAAGCTGAACAATTCATCATTGCCATCCGGAGGTGTCTATCATCCCATGGTGTCGTCACATTTTGTGGTCCACTTCCAGATTTTCGACTCATCCTGTTCTCATCAGTCCACTGCTTCCACACTCGCATCGCTGTTGTGGCTTTATGCCCCATACGATCAGCAATTTGGCGGTATGAAAAGGCGAGCTTTGATGTCGACGAGGCATACTGACTCCAGTAGCCACGTGAACAGCTTACTGATAATGAAAAACTACTTGTCTGGATTCTCAACAGTTCTCTACTTATACGCTCTTACATGACAATTCAGACGTTGCTGCTGAGTCTAGCCATGTGCAATCATTCCCAAACTTTAATCGTTTGCATATCATATCCTGCTTTACATTTCCTATAAGTTTCACTTCATTTGAATGTTTCCTTCATGGTTTTGCATTTTTTACAAGTATGAGTGTATTTAGAAGGATCAAAAGATGTCAGTGGTGGCCTTACAAACTTGACGAAAAGCAGATATTTAAGGGTATCAGTTAATGTGGCAGCCCTCTCCAGTGCTACAATTAGGTTCAGTGCTCACAGTCACTTAAGATATAGGTATGGTGTTTAGAATGTGTTACATCATTGAAATGGAAATGTATGACAAACAGTGAATGACAGTCATTTGCTTAGCCATGTTGCCAATTTCCATTTGTGATCATTCACACTTATTTCTTAATCAATCTGATGTCTTTCTGCCCTAGAATGGTATTGGAAAGGTAATGCTGTCCCTGCCAAAAAAAAAAGCCCCGATTTATTAAAAACTTCTGAAATTTCTTCCATATATGTAGAAACAACAATGAAGCTGCAAAACAATCCTCTGTATTATAGGTAGTGATTGATTGTTTGTTAAAGCCATTATTCCCATTAAATCTGTTTGCCACAATGAAGTATTAGGTGAAAATTAGCAATTTTATTTTAGGCCTTTTGCAGCTCGTGATATTTAAGGATCTCATAATCAATATACTTGAGATTCTTCTTGATAAATATACTTGATAATTTTCTCAAATATAGAAAAAAGAAGCGTCAGGTTTCTTATTAATTAACACAAAAGAAAAGAAAAAGAAAAGTTGTTTTTTTTCTAAAATAGTGTCTCAAATTACTGACATTTTCACATTATTTGCATCCCATTTGCAAGGATTTTTAGAAGATTACTTAGAATTGACTTCCTGCTGCTAAAGTTTCCTCAATTAATCTGATTAGAAATCTTCCGTAAGATGCTGATTCCATTATATCTTGATTTTTTTTTCAGTAGCTTTACAAACATCAGATTATTCTGGCTAAAAATGAATTCTTTGAAGTGTGTATGTGTTTTTTTAATATTAATAATTATGTGTGTGTGTATATTTATGTATATTTTCATACAGTAAAGCCCCGATTATCCGTGAGCGGATGATTCGCGAGTGCTGCAAAAATTTTTTTTTAATTACGAACCTCAAAAAAACCAATTTTAATCCAAGCCAACAACAGCTAAAATACAATAAGCCCTACAGTGCGAAGGTCGAAAATTACTGACAGGTTGATTGTGCATTGTAATCCTATAGGCCCTCGGAATTTGGGGATGAGTGGCAGGCTCTTAGAGCAAAGGTTTCTGCTGTACTGTTGTGTATTTAAAAAGTTTTACATATTACGTTTTTTGTTCAATAAAACATAGTTTTTATGCTGAAATATTTAATTTTTTTTTTTTTGGTATTTACACTTCATTTTTAGTCTTTTTTCGGGTTATCCACGATTTTTGCTATCCGCGGTGCCCTTGCCACCCAATTCCGCGGATAATCGGGGCTTTACTGTATATATATGTATATAAATAATAATGATTTGTGTAATTTTTGATTTATTTATTTATTTATTTATTTATTTATTTATTTATTTATTTATTTATTTATTTATTTATTGATTGATTTATTTTCTTAGATTTTGGTTTAGTTTATTATTATAATATTATTTATTAATATATGATTTACTTTTTTTTTTTTAACAGATTTAACTTATTGCTAATACTATTATTATGGAACCAATTTTAAATGTTATTAATTTCAGTGCATGAATTGATGTTTTTATTTTCTAGGTGTGCAAGCAATGTGATCCTCGTTGTAAAATTTGCAGTGGCCAAGGATTGCATATAACTGTTTGTCAGGAATGTACTAAATATAAACATAAAGAACACTGTGAGGATAAATGTCCACCAGAATATTATCCGGATGAGGAGAATCATTCATGTGAACGCTGTGCTAATGAGTGTAGAGAGTGCTTTGGACCAGATACTATTCATTGTAAGGCTTGCCGCAATTATAAAATGTCTATGGGCGAGAATTCCACTTCGGTAATTTCCTTTATTTAATTCTATCTGTGGTTGTTATAATATCTTACTTTTTAAAATTTGTAAATGGCTTAATTTTTTAAAGTTAAATAGTGGAGTAGGGCTTTGGAGCATAACTTGAAGCAATGGGATTTTGTTCAGAGCTGAAACACTTCTTGACCACTAGACTCTAATATAGATATAATCAAATCACTTATAATTGTTTACTATATTTATTTTTAAAAGCAGATAAAGACGACATTTACGATACGTTTCTCAGACTTAAGAAATGAGTCATTTTGTTTGGGTGGGTGGGTAGGTGTGTGTCCTCAAAAATTTTATGAACTGAATGGATCTTGAAGCTTGTATTTAAATATTAGAGATAATCTAACTTTTATATTTAGATGGAATGGGTTCTTGATGAAAATTATTGACCAAAACATCACATAAAAAAACATTACAACCTTAACAATGGATTTCAATCTCGTCTTAAAACCAGGGTTGGAGAACATTTTGTTATTGGAAGGCCACTTGTTATGTAGTGGAGATGTCATCAGTTATATTGTGTGTGGCATATATTCACATAATTCAACATTGGAATTTTTACGAGGAAAACAGATTTAGTGACACAGTAAATTAAGCAAAAGAGTATTTATGCTCTCCATATTTACTTAGTAGTTATAAAGTAGTAAATATTAATTTTCTAAGACTGTATCTATGTATATATACTATACAGGGGCCTATGGAAAATCGCTGTTTGTTTAGCAATGAGTAAGTTTCAACCTCATTATGAGTTTTCAATTTATTTATCCTTTACTGTTTGTAAGCTTTCTACTGGAGCCACATATGAATTTGATATTGCATGCGAAAGGCTATATCACAAAAGATCACAAACCTTTGTTCCTCATCCCTGTCTTAAACAAAGGATATTTCGCTGCTTAGGAATTCTATTATTGTCTTCACAAGCATAAATGCAATTGAAGATAATTGGATCCAAACAATTTAAGTAGGGAATGCCCAGTAAAGTAAATATTTTCAAAAAATGAAAAAGTCTGTAACATTTGTGTTCAGCAATTTACATTTAAAAAAAATGGAAGCTTTTCATTTTTATTATTTTTATGTCTTGTAACAAAAGAAAAAAAGCAAGGTTTTATGTAAAGTAGGTTTCTTTCAGGAACTACTTGTTTTTTTAAGCAAAAGAAGAAGAAAACGATTTTTTTTAAGTCGTCAAGAAGTAGAATATTATAGCACTGTAGACTACTAGCGTAACAACTGAAAAACCAAAATGTTCAACTATAAATGCACAAAATTGTACTTTAGAATGCTGTGAACTAGATCAAGATGGACACTGGGTTAAGGGGGTGTGAAAATGAAGAAAAAAAACAAAAACAAACATGATAAATTTGGAAGTAAACGTTTGAACACTGGTGTGGTAAGTTTGTTTAAAAAAACAGGGAACTCATTCTAGGAAAGATTCCCTCCCATTGACTGTTTTTGTTCTTTAGTCTTTTATTTAATGGTTCCATTTTTTTCCAAAATCAATATCCCTTATATCATTCATGAAAGTTTCAGTTTTGTAGTTTTGAGTTAGCTTGAATCACAAACAGCAATTGCCCTTATTTAAAAAATCTATATCAAGTTTCACCTTAGTGGGATGTATAGTTTTGAAGCATTAGGATTTTGTGCCTAGCTACTTAGCTATTGGTTCTGTAGCTGCCAAAATAAAGATCGTGCTTATAAAGCCTATGTTTCTCTAAAATTTAAGAATTCTATGATATATAATTTTTGAGTTGAATGTATCAAGGCATAGATGTTTTCTGAATCCCTTGTGAATTAAGCAGTTTTTATCTTAATCCAAATCCATTTTGTTAAGTTTTTATTAAGTTTGTTTCTTCTTCAAGACTCAATATATGGTTTAGAAATTTTTTCTCTTTTCATATGAATAAAGAAGCAGATCACAATCACACAATACCTTTAAAAAACTGCATTAACAAATTAAAATCATTACATGTGTCGAAGTGAATTCATTTTAATTCATTTTGATTCATTTGAGAAAGAGGACTGCTGACCCTCAAAACATGTAATGATTTTAATTTGTTAAAACAAACAATTTTTTTAAATGTATTGTACGATTGTAGTCTGTTTGTTTATTCATATTTTACTCCGCATGTTAATACAGTGAAATCTGCTAAGTTGACCACCCAGTGGTTCCACGTTTTCGTGGTCAACTTACCAAGAGTATAACACTTACTTTTGATTTTCATATTTTCTCATCTACGTACTACTACTATGCATATACACAGTATAGTACTACAAAATTAAACAAAATATGAAATCAATATGATACAAAATAGGAATAATATTGCTTAGAGGGTTAAACATTAATTATACATACGTATTAATTATTGGATAATTCAAAGTTACTACTGTATGTACTACAGTAGTAAGTTGAACAGAAACAAGTTAATTTAATTATGAAACTCAATTTATTATTATAGTAATACATTTTGCATAGGTGTAATAAACTTAGTGCACATATTAAGGGTTTTGTACTTCACACATACTGGACATTTGTACTTCCCCCTAGTTGTCGGCGAAATTCAAAGTAGGTTTCGTCTGTGGAATGGACGTTAAAACGCTCCTTAACAATCTTTCTTTAGAAAATTAGAAAAAAAAATACAGTATAAAAGTTGTTAGAAAGACATAGAAAACATTCTGGAAGTGGTCAACTTACAAAGGTTTTGAGCTATGCTTTGTGACAAATTCTATCTAATTACCTGGTCAACCTACAAGTTAGACAGGTGGTCAACTTATAAAGGGTTCACTCAATGTTAAGTAATTAAGCCATTCCGTTCCTACTCAATTAGGTCAACTTAGACAGGTGGTCAACTTATAAAGGTGGTCAACTTGACAGGTTTCACTGTAGTTTCACTCTATCTTTCTCTTTTCATTTCTGTATATTAAAGGTTAAATTTTTTAAAAGTTCCAATGATTCATTCAGAAGGTTAAATTTAAAACATAGGCAGGTTAAAATTATTATATAATTTAATTAAATAACTTTTAATTGAGGTTCCTTCTTCAAAGAGATTTCAAAACAAAAATCAGATTTCTTTTGAAACAAAAGTTAGATGAATTCAAATGAAGACAATGCCCAAATTCCCCAAGGAACCAGGGTTCCAAAACAAGGATTGTCCGTTTGTCAATTAAGAGGTGTGTGTCCAAGTTCCTTTACAAATAAGTGAAGAAAGATAGTAGTTGGCTTCTATCAACTCTTGAATAGAAGGATTAAAATAAACACAAATTTCAAGACTAAAAAAAAAAAGGTGGGAAAAAAAATCTTTCATCTTCCTTTGACAATTCTTATTATTATTCTTCGTTATTGCTATATTTGATTGTTTTCTACAGTCTGTCTTTTTAGATGAATTCACCAAACAGATTTTTTTTTTTCCCCTGGGCTGCATTTTTCATCTGTTAACTCACATTTTTTCTAAATTGAATAAACGACAACAAGGTGTGAAATAGTATTAAATGATGCCCATAAAATGCAATAGTTACAAAGTATGTGTCAGCTAATGAAGTTGAGATATTAAAGATAATATCGTAGGAAAAATAAATGTAATATGATAAGTAAAACTAAAAATTCAATGTCGATGGAACTTGATTATTGTTACTTGTATATGTTGATCTAATGTGTAAAATATATGCAAGAAATATGGTAAATGCAATGTTGAAAACAAAATGAAATAATTTTTCATTTTTACATTCCAAATTGTAATTATCCAAAATATCCAGAAATTAAATGTTCATTTAAGATTCCATCCTTTTATTGGACAATTGGATACAAAAGAGAAGGCAGCAAGATTCCTGGCTCGTGCTGACCCATTTTTTTTATTTTATTTTATATATATAACACAGAAATTTTCAAATTCTATAAAAATATTTTGAAAATCCTAGTTATCATATTTAGATCAAATCTCTTTTTAAGTAAACCCAGTTCCTTTGATTTTTTTGTTTATTTGGAATTACATTTTATTATTTTTTTTTCCTTATTTATCACATTACTCCTAATCTTATTACTTCTTAGTAAATCTTTTATTATAAATCATAAATATAATTTTATAATCACAAATATTATAAAATTATATAATTAATTTTTAAAAAATTATAATCTGTAATTTTAATTTATAAAAGTAAAACTAGTGCAAAAACTACTGAAGTAAAATAAATTTTATTCATTTTATTGCTTTTTTACCAAAATTGTAGAAGAGATTATCTACATCAGTGATACTGAAAGTGAATTGGAAACTGATCACTAATAATAATAATAATAATAATAATAATAATGTTGTAAAACTTCTCAATTTATCATAGTGAACCCCTGGAGGCTAAAAACAGACTAAAGTAAAACTGTTATTTGAGGCTATTGAGTTACCAAAAAGAAATCAAAGTTACTTACAAAATTACATCAAGTATTCTCACTCACTCCATCAAAAATTATTTTCAGCTCTGAAAATAATATGTATGAGATAGGCAATAATTGGCTGTCTGCAATTTTTTTTATGGAATAAATAATTATAATTATTATTTTTTTTTAAATCGGAGCATGGATTTAATAATAATTATGTTTAAAATTAAACTGTTTCAAAGCAGTTTTAAAAGAAATAAGTAATTCGGTCAGAATCAACAGGTGAATCAACACTTCTAATGAATTACATTTTAAGCTACCTCAAACTCTTAATGTATCTAAAGTGATAAATTTGTTAATTGTGATATCAATTTGTTAATTGGTTTCAATAGTGTTCATTTTCAGCTGGACAGGTATTTCATTGAATATATACTGTTAAACTTTGTAATTGATTTCAACAAGTTAAAGAAATGCAAAATTTACCCTTCTGATTCAAAGTTTACAAGGTTAAAAGATTTTTGTTTTTTTAAAACAATGACTTGAATTGGGTCAAACTAAGTACATCTTTTATTTCTTTAAAAAACTGTAAAAGAAAGCATCATTAATACTTAATTATTTTGTTTCCCATAGTTCAATTGTACGGCTACTTGTCCCCCTGATAAACCTTATAAATATTTTCCTGAAGAGAATGGAGATCCTTCATGTACAGATGAACTTCCCACAGCAGCAATGCCACTAGGGTAAGTACTAGATTTACTTAATTTTACTTTTCAACTGTATCTACAATATTAATAAAATATAATTTTTTTTCCCTCAGTTCTACTGAATTTCTCAAAATTGTTTTTGGATAAAGAAAGAAAAGAGAATGAAAGACCCTCTGATGTATCAATATATCTGTGTTCATTTGTAGAATTTTTTTTTCCACAATGCTATTGTCAATTACTATTTTAAATACTGTAACAGTATTTCTAAGTTGGTTCTCTTCTAGACCCTCTTTTAACCTGGGCAATCCTTAACAATTCCTAGTTATACTTATTTTCAATCAGTTCAGTTTCCTCTAAAACCAATGCTTAAAGATTCACTTTTTGGCAAAAAAAATCGATGCATCCTGAAAAAATAATCCGAAAGTAATGAAACTTCACATGCACAAACCTTTCGATCGAAGATACAAATGATCGAAATATACAAATGATTGAATATACAAAAATTCCCACCCAATGAATGAAAAGCCAGAGCTATAGTGCATAGGAACTGAGCATCATGATGTTGTATATCAAGAGCGAATCTCTCTTTCAGGAACAAAACTTTCAGTGGGTTGCGATTGCATTTTGCTACCTTGACTGTAACAATGCCTCACCTGCGAATTCACGCCCACTATGATCATATGACAGAGTTTGAAAGAGGACTACATGAGGCTCAAACTGACAAATTGCTTAGCGTTTGGGTCAGAGCAATGTGTCAATTAGATATGATGCTGGCAGGAATGGGTCCTGAAAGGCAGATTTCAGTAACAAGAGGGCAGCAGACAGTCTAGGAGGACAACAGAATGGGAAGATAGAGCGATTGTTAGAGGAGTTGTTACAGCACCAGATCCATTGTTATCAACCATCCAACATGTGACCACACGAACCATTAGTAGAAAACTATGGGAGCAGAATCTATGCTTGCTGCACCCATTACAACCACTAACCAGTATGCACCATCAAGAGCGATTGCAGTAGTACCAGGCATGAACAATGTGGAATTGTGCTGATTGGAAACAATTGTCTTCATTGATTAGTCTCATTTTGGACTGAGCCCGACGACTAATGCAGACGTGTCTGGAGACAGCTTTGGACATCATCAGGATCATCTCACTCTTGCTGTCGCATACCACACTATCCGACATCAGGAAATTATGATCTGGAGTGCCAATTCGTTTGATAGCTGGACCCCTTGATAGTCCTCTGTGGCACCAGTATGATGATGAAATTCTATGACTTGTTGTGTTGCTGTTCCTTTCACAGCATCCTGGGTTTACTTTTCAGCAAGGTAATGCTTGGCCACACAAGGCATGCCTCTCCTTTGATCGTCTTCGACATACTTTCTTGGCCAGCCAGATATCTCTCCTATTGAGCACATTTGGGATGTGGTGGGGTGTTGCCTGTGACCATCCCAGAATGCTTGCCAATTAGTTGTGCCAATTGTAGGTAGTTTGGCAAGAAATCTTGCAGAATACAATCCGCCAACTGAATCAATCAATGCCAGATTGGGTAACAGCTTTTATCCAAAACAGAGGTGGACTAATGCCATACTGACCTGCTCACTTTATTTAGCTCTTTCTGTCCAATAAATCATTCAATATTTCTGAAATTCTAATCATTTTGTTTTCTGTACATGTACATTAAATGTATCAAATTTTGTCTCAATTGGATAATTCCTTCTTGGTACGTTGATTTTTTTTTTTGTCAAAGTGTGATATCTCATAGTACAATTTAATCAAAAAAAAGGAAATTTTGGGAATTTGGGGTTAGGAGATGGGCTTAGGGATATTTTTTTTTCTGTTTAATTATAACTAATTCATAATTACACAAATGTATTACTTTTGTAAAAATTTGTTGCCACTGAAAATACTGTAGTTATATATTGTGACAATACTCATATGTCGATTTATTATAACTATTAAAATATTAGAATATTAATATTATTATTGTAAAGACAAAAGAAATGTCAATTGAGAAAAATAATTTCAAAGTAATTATTTTGTAAAAGCTAATGGCGAAAGACTTCGTTAGGGACAGTTTTAATTATTGTCAGTGATTTTTATTTTAGTTTAGGCTTTAATTTATTTTAATTTAGGATTTTAGGAGATAAATCTTTTAAATGTAACTTATTAGGATTTAATGCAATTTAGTGATAGAAATTCAGGTGTTTTAAGTAGTTGTGTAATTTAAGATTAGTTGAATTTAAGGATTTTGATAAGGAATTAATTTTCTTTTTGCTTTAATTAAGCTGAGTTTATTTGAGTTTGGAAATTTCCTATTCTTAGGAATTTCCTTGTGGCCATCATTCCATATTTGGAATTGTTGTAAGCATTGTAATTCTATTGGTTAATTAGCATTATCACTCCATGTGAGGTAATAATGAGGTAATCTCCCTTATTTGGGCAGATATGCAATCCTGCTATCCGTATGGTCTGTGCGACGCGTGACGTCACACAGCGGCGCTCTTAAAGTTTATAAAACGGGGTGTTCGAGTTAGATTTCTCTCTCTCGCCGCAGTTTCGCTCTTTTAACCTTTGCTACAATGCACCCGGCCTCGACGATCGCCGTGGACGATGTATTGGCGGCCGCGTCTCAAATTCTCGATGCGTTTGTTAGAAATAGGGTGTGTTAAATCAAGTTATCGTTAGTTAGAATAGGCAACCCGTGGATAGCCTACAATTTATACAATTTATTTGAGCGAAACATTACTGAAATTAATTTGCAAAATAAAACTTGCAAATTCTGTGTCCAACGCACGTGTACACCCGTGTAGGATTCCACAAGTTACTTAGTGCTTCGTAAGTAAAATTTGTGCTTCGTAATTTAGTTATTTAGTGCTTCGTAAGTAAAATTTGTGCTTCGTAATTTAGTTATTTAGTGCTTCGTAAGTGAAATTTCAATGCGTCGTAATTTAACTTTATAACTTCAAGAAGTTATAAGCCATAGCTTCGCCGAAAGTATTATTCTTGCAGTGTTGTGTCATATTATTATTTCGCAGTGTCGAATAAAAATGGTTAAGTTTAATTAATGTGGTGAATGCGTTGTGCTTCTTTGTGCGTGAACGTGAAGTGTGGCTCCCCCACGCTCCGAATGGATTGGATTAGTCAGGGCATACCATGTAACGACTTTGGAGGGGGTAGATAGAAAATTCACCGAACGGACTTTTCGGTTGGCGCCCAACAAAATACCCGAACAACCCCTGAAGGACTAAAATTATCACGTGGTACCGTTACAATATTGATTGTAAGAAAAAAAGCAAATCTTGAAGTAGCCAAGCCAGGGTAAAATGAAGAATTTAGTCTTCAGTTTCACTGAAGCTTTTTGACTGTCCAGATGGTGCTGTCGTTGCTGATGCTTCATTTCCTTGGTGAGAAACTTCTGTCTTCCAGTGAGCATTTTCTATCTTCAACACATGATTACAAGCTTTTTTCAGTTGATGGCAATTGAATAGCTGGAAGGTTTTCCAAAACAGTTTTAGGCTTACGTGCATATTTTTTTCATCTATCCACAAATTAATTTGATAGGCTTGATATCACAATTATACTTTTGCAGTTTTAATACTGCATGCCCATTAAGTAGTGCTATGGTATCATATGTAGTTTTTTACCTATCTTGTATTGCATAACACTTATTTTATAGCTCTACCTTCAATGTTTGTGGTTGATGAGGAATTGCTTTCCTCAATCAAGTCAATTTCCTATTGTTACTTTGAAAGCTTTTTTCACTTTCACTGAATTGTTCATTACAATGGCAGAATGGGTTGGAATATTCAGTAGTAGCTGTTCTACAAACCACTTTGACGGATTTGGTTTTCATCTTATTACCATAATTGAGGAATCCTTGCTATTTCCTACATGACTTAAAATGAGACGTTGTCCTTTTCCAATTTTGCCCCACTCTCATCTCTTTTTCTTCTCATTTATGAGAGAGGTAGAATCCTTTCTAATACCATCTTAGGAACTGTATATTGGCTCCAGAGCCATGCTTTAGCGAGAGTATAGACAATAATGTGCAAAGGACATCATTTGAAATCCTTTCTCGTCTGATACTCAACTGTATTAAGGAACAAAATGTAAATTTTGCTTAATTTTTTTAAGATATTATAACTGATATTGATTTGAATTTTTGGCATTGTTTTAACTAAATTTATAATAAAACAAACAAATTATGTACCAGAAATAGATATTTGTAAGTCTCTTGACAAAAAGGAGTTAAATGGCAGCTGTTAAACAAGCGTTAATCAATAAAATACTGAAGTGGAAGAGAGAATCATTACTCTTTCTAATACATGATTCTGATCTCTGTGGTCTTCATTCATTCATTCTTGATTGAATCCTCTATTTTATAAATTTATTAGTGATATGCTGTGAAATGCAGAGGAAAATTAACTCGAAGCAATCCATAGCTGCATGTATTAAATATATGTTACATTTTATTATACTTTTCGTAACATTGTAACTATTAACTTTACACATAAAATACAATGACAATAAAAAGTCTAAATAAAGGTTCTGAAAAATAAAAAAAATAAAAAATCTATAAAATAAATTTTAAAACTTGATATTGCAATGTAAAGTTTTTAAAATACAAATATTTAAAAGGTTAAAAAAAAAAAATTAAAGATTAAAAATTTAATATAAAGTTTTTTATAAAATTGCTAAGCATTATAACACAGCAACAGAGTCTGAAACAATTAAAGCTTTCATAAATGTA
Organism: Thereuonema tuberculata; assembly: GCA_023159025.1. Lineage (NCBI taxonomy): Eukaryota > Metazoa > Arthropoda > Chilopoda > Scutigeromorpha > Scutigeridae > Thereuonema > Thereuonema tuberculata. The sequence goes on along the minus strand of JAFIDM010000001.1, from coordinate 77,738,687 downwards.
TATAAATAAAAATATGAAACAAAAAACAAAACAAACTAGTTATATAACTAGGAAGCAAAATGTATTAAAAAAAGTGAATGTTTCAACCCTTTAGAAATACCTTTTTTGAGGGGGGGGGGCAGTCATTAAAAAAAAAATAACTGTGTAACGACTTTTTTTGTGAAAGTAATGTAACTCAGTTATTTTTGGAGGGGAGTTACTGTAACTCTTGTTACTTTTTAAAAGTAATTTTTACATCCTTGGCCTTTTATCTGCTTAAGCCCAGTTATATAAGGAACACGAATTTCTGGCCTTCAGAACACAGCTGTCATATTTGCCATAAATACTTGTGATGTCGGCCTACAGGTCTTTTGATGTAAAATTTTCACATGTAGATTTTCCATACATATTTTAAAGGTTTAATTACAGAATACAGTACTCTGTTGCTTTACTTCTGGTAAATTTTACCAATGATATTTGATTGAATCAAATTAATTGTTGAATAATCATTTTCTGGAAAAAAAAAATCCATTGATGGTAGCTTTGATGAGATGAATCAAACTCGTTATATTAAAAACAAAGGGACACTGCTTTTTTTCCTGGAGAACAGGAGTCACTGTATTGGTGGCTGAATGATATCTGGTATTGCTGCCTTTTTCCCCACCAGTGTTCTATTTTTGATAGCAGAAAGTGATACATTGATTGCTGTTGCCATTCTTTTCTAACAGTATAGGCATACCTGTGCCATCCTCTTGCTTCTTAAAACAATGGAAAAAAACCTACCCCTAGCTGGCTAGGCTATGTTGGTCCCCCACCTTTTTTTTGATTACAACTACTTCTTGATTTATCATCATTTTTCTTCAACAGCTGTTGTACAGGCTTCTAAACATGATTAAAGAATTATGCCACATTTTCTTGTTTGGCAAACTTTCATTGCGAAAAGAAACTTTACATAATGATAGGTCAGTGCTTTACATTTGATGTTTAACTCTGCCGCCCCCTCCACTGTATTGTATTGATGTCAAACTTGTTAATATATTTCTAGTCAAAGCACAGAAGTTCAAAATGAAGAATTTAATCTAAATGGCATCTATATTATGTTTATTTATTCCATTAATAAATGATTGACTGGGGAAGTTTAATATGCACAAATATAGAAACATGAAAAAAGAAAAATATTGAGATTATACAACTCCTTGAGCTGTTACTTTGAATCTAGAACAGCTGCTTCATCCTTGTTAGGACTCATCAGCCAGCTTTACGTATTGTTGTTCATCTTCAAAAGGCTATGGATCTTGCTCTCGCTCTTGGGAGTGAATTCTTCCAGAAATAACAAACAATACTAAGAAAATTACTGTAATGGGTACAATATCAAAACCTGCCAGAAAACTGCTAAGGAATTTCATTAAGGACATAACAAAACAAGGATCTGTTTGGTTTTAAATGGGCTGATGAGTCCAACGAGAGTAAAACAACTGTTCCAGATTCCTGTTGACAATAGCTGATTGTCCCTTTTTTCATATTTCTATTTCTGCACATTAAACTTCTCCATTTAAGAACACATGGGTTCTTCTCTTATTTTGTCCCTTACTTAAATGCCTTTTTGGAAGTTAGCTTCTATGGTTTTGTTACTGTACAGTTTACAGTGATTTTTTGTTGTTGTTAGTTTTTTGGGAGGTCCCACTCCTGGGAGCAGAAGCAAGATCTATAGCCTGTCACACTTTCAGGTTGATCATTAATGGGTAAATCAGGCGGATGGGTCCTAACAAGATAAAAATGGCTGTCCCAGATTCAGATCTTAACCTATTGACAATAGGTTAAGGTCTGAATGGAAAATTGTGCATTCTAAATATTTTTCTTTTATGAATGATTGACAATAAAATAATAATCAATTCAAGATTTCTTTTAATTCTTTACTTATTTATTTTTTATCTCTAAGGGAAGACAGTCAGTTTGCAGCTATTTTAGGTGGTGTACTGAGCTGCATTGCTTTGCTTGGCATATTCTTAGCAGTATTTGGTTACTTGTGGCGCCAGAGAGCTAAATCCAAGGAGAATACAGTAAAAATGACAATGGTAAGAATAGCATTAATTTTGTTTAATAATAAGTTATCATTTAAAAAATGTAAAAGAAGAGAAAAAGATACTACTAAGTCTTTTATTTTTTTTTTTTTTTTTTTATATAGCGTATGACAGGATTTGAAGACAATGAACCTTTAAAACCAAGTAATGTCAAACCTAATTTGGCTAAACTACGAATTGTGAAAGAAGCAGAATTACGTAAAGGAGGGATTCTGGGCTATGGTGCTTTTGGAACAGTCTACAAGGTTAGCTCCAATATATATGTAGTAAAGAAAATTGAAAACCAGTGTTTCTTTATTTTCATGTTTGGTTATTTAAAATTGGTTATACAAAATCGAACCTCTCCAAGATTTTTTTTTTAATCAAGCAGTTTATCTGAATTTTATCAAGCAGTTTAACATGTTCACTGCCGACTACATGGGTCCATGTAGATGGTGGTAGTAGTAGACATGCCAACTACATGGCACTGTATTATGTGGCTAGGCAAACTATATTGATCATTACATTGCTGGTGCTTATAAGGGGAACTTGTATTGTGTGTTGCATCTCTATAGACACCTTGAACTGTCGTAAACAGTTGTTGACCCTGAACTTTTGTGTAATTGATTTTGTGTAAATTTTTTCCGAGAATTTATATGTATTTTGGAAAAAAAATTTAATGGGCTAGAGAATGTTAATAAGGAAAGAATAAAGATAAAAACGCACACAATTAAAGATTCACTGAGCTAATTTTGAAATTTTCATACTGGGAATTTCCAAAATAGATTGCTTCACGCCTCCAAGCAATCATCGGTTGAATTCACCCAGTACTCAAACTCCAAAAATAGCTCAGTGAATCTTTAATTGCACACATTTTTATCTTTACTTTCTTATATCTATTTTATTAATAAATAAAAAAAATACATCCTTTATTTTATCATATTTGACATTTTATTTTGATTTCCTTACTGCATCATTGACAAAAACATAAAAAAAAGTACTAAAAATCTAGTATCAAGGAACCATATAAACGACACTTAGCGCAGCAGTTTAACCAGAGGTGCCTCCTTTGTGAAGCCATGACAGTTGATTTGGGGGGGGGGGTTGAAATATTACATGTACTAACTTTTATATTTTGCAATATATATAATAACTTAAAATAATCTAGTGGCTCTTGAGGGTTGCAAACCCTTACAGTAGCTAATGACTGTGCTAATGGAAACTCCTGTTAAGTTTTATCACTTGTTTCACATTAGGCTAAATATAAATTATAGAACTTAAAATGTAAAATAATATTTAGAATACTTAAATAATATTCAGTGAAATATTGTGACTTGATTAAAAAGTCTTTTAACTTGCTGATGTTATAGCTGAAAATTTGTTGTGATGATATTCTATCACTGTTCATGCATGTCTAAATTTTCTATTGTAGAAAGGCTTAACTTAAAATGATTTCTATCCTATTTCTACAGGGTGTTTGGGTACCTGAAGGAGAAAATGTTAAAATTCCAGTGGCCATTAAAGTATTACGGGAAGCTACAGGAACAAATACAAATAAAGAAATTCTAGAGGTAAATTACATATTTTGGAAGAAAAATGTGGTGTTTTGTAAAGCTGTGTGTTTGATGGATATTCACTAATTCACAGACTAATTTTGATGTGAACAATCAAGACAATATGTTTTTTATATATACAGATGTATTCTACAATGTGCTGTCTATAAATACAAATATTTCAGCCTTTACCAATTCATAAGTAAAGAAATCATTAGTTGTTTCCATTGTTATATGTGCAGCATTTTGAATATTGTATATCAATTTACACATTTTTTAAACCTTTACAACTAAATCTGCTTGTTGTTCCCACTTTATCATTAAGATAGTTCTTGCAAACTCTGAAACTTACTTTAGATTAACTTTTAGATGCTTATTAATACTTTTTTTTTTTTTACACTTTTTTAATGTTTGAATATTTTATAGGAAGCGTATATCATGGCTAGTATGGAGCATCCGAATCTACTACAATTGTTGGCCATCTGTATGACTTCCCAGATTATGCTGGTTACACAACTTATGCCCCTTGGTTGTCTTTTAGATTATGTCAGGAATAATAAGGATAAAATTGGATCAAAACCTCTTTTGAATTGGTGCACTCAAATTGCTCGGGTATGCTTGATATTGTCACTTCATCTATTTTATTGTTCTTGTTAATAAATGCAATACCAGGAGATAAGATTCTGATTTTGTTTTTGTAAATAGGGTATGGCCTACTTAGAAGAACGCCGTTTAGTTCACAGAGATCTAGCAGCAAGAAATGTGTTAGTTCAGACACCTGGTTGTATTAAGATTACTGATTTTGGCCTTGCTAAATTACTAGACAGTAATGAGGATGAATACAAGGCAGCTGGAGGGAAAATGCCAATAAAATGGTTAGCACTGGAATGCATCCAACATCGTATCTTCACTCATAAAACTGACGTTTGGGCATTTGGTAAGTTTAGAAAATAACTTCATTAATTAAGCTCAAAGATTGCTTTGTTTTCAAAAGATTTCCCAAGTTGTGAAATAAAACACATTACTCTTTTCTTAAAAATAAGTAATTAAAAAAATCCCAGGTTTATTTGTTCAGTCACAGTGTAATTGAGAGGAATTCTAATGATATCAAGGTTGTGGAAAGAAACTAGATACAGGAATTGTTTCTGTTTAATTTTCCATGGGAAATTAGTCTCTGCTAATAGAGGCCTGATAATAAAATGTCACCTTCAGAAAGAAAAAAAATACAAAAACAAATCCCAGCAGGAATTCCTATAGAACAATAAAATTAATAAATTGAATTTTTAGTTACATCAAAGATATATTTACATAATAAATGAGTGTTTAGTGTTGTTCTGTGCCTTGTCACAAGTCCTTAGATGTTAGGAGAAGCCTAAGTATTTTATTTTCATTGAAATATTAAGTTAAAACAGTTGCTTCTTAAACAGCTTTCAGCAATTACTCATGGAACTATATGAAGGGGACATTTCCATAGAAATATGTGGGAACAATTACTAGTTAAGTCTGAACAAGTGTTAAGTGTTTTGCTTATATAAGTTACACTTGGAAATATACATATATAATTTTAATTGAGTTACTGAATAATTTTTATTTCTTTAGATATTTACATGTTATTTTTATTCTTTCAAATAGGTGTCACTGTTTGGGAATTACTTACTTATGGTGGCCGGCCATATGAAACTGTTTTAGCTCGTGAAGTGCCCGACCTCTTAGAGAAAGGAGAAAGACTTCCCCAGCCTTCCATTTGCACTATTGATGTCTATATGATCATGATCAAATGTAAGAATTGGTTACATGGCTTCTAACAAAGGCCTCATTATCATAATTAACCTTTCTTAACCTTTTTGTTTAAATTTACTGAAATTCTAAATTACAATATAAAGCTGAAACTTCAAAATAAATAAGTAAATAAATTCTTTCATCAGTTTTACTACCAAAGATATAATTCAATGGCAAATAATAATTCAAATATTTCATAAATATTGTTGAATCTTTAGGTATGCAATGAAGTTACTAAAGTAATAGTTCTGGAAAGTACTCTTTGTTTTTTTGTTTTTTTATTTTATTGTGATTATCATAAATGAATGAAGTTAAGAAGGATTTGGTAAAAGTTAATCTGGAAATTAGAAATTACACTGTCTTTATTTGATAAACTAATTACTGAGTAATGTTTGAAAACAGTGATAGAATTAAAAGATGAGATTATTAATTAATGAGTAATATATATATATGGATAATCAGCTAATAAAGCAGGTTTAGGATAAGCTCCATTAACTAGATGTGTTTTTCTGCTAAGCTTATTCTCTTAAACCTCTCCTTTTCATAATTATGAAACATCTTTATCCATATCTCTTAAATATGATAGTATTTTTTTATTACTTGCCAATCAGAAAGTATTAAACATGCAATCTTAGAAATCTTATCTTTGAATTCTGTCATTATCATGAAATATGTTCTGAAAGTGAACAAAACACTCTCCCTTTTCTGAACAATTTAGTTATTAGGGGTTGACAAAACTTCCACTTCAGAAAACCCAAGCATGCAAATAAGATTGTGGACTGTAATTCTAATATTCCTATACATATAAAAGCTAATATTTTATTCAGTTATTTCCATAGGACTCTCAAAATAACAACCAAAAAAGATCTTCTCGACAAGGATACAGAATATTTAAACCAGCTCTTCACTCAATCAAATTATCCTAGACAGTTCATTAATAGAAGCTATAACGAGGCTAAATATCATATTGCTAACTTAGTAAAAATAATAGCACTAACAAAAACAGCAACTATGCCATTATACCATACATTTGAGGTATTAATAATCCCATAAAAAGCCTTATAAATAAATATAATATCCATACAATCAATAAAGCAAGTAACAAACATTTCATAAAGCAAATAATAAAAAAGGTATCACTGACACTACAAAAATAGTATACGCCATCCCCTGTAATAATTAAAGCAAAAAATAGATAGGTTTCACTATTCAAACTTCAAAAAAGAGCATGAAACAAACTATAGAAACAAAGACGAATTCAAATCCATTTTATATTTTCAACAGAAAGCTGCTATCCACACCCAATTTAAGGAAACCCATATAATAGAACGGGCTCCTACTACCTTCTTTCTCACGTAGTATCTAGAAGAGAGATAGATGGCATACTGCCAACAAGGGGGTGGGGAAAGATCAGAGCAATGCTTACGTAAGACAGACATTACGCTGTTTATTGGGAAATTAACAACGTTATTGTCGGCCAAATGTAAAACGTGTTGTTTTGTTCTGATGAAACGTTCATTTACTCGACCATCTAATCACGTTCTGTATACTGTATTTACACCGTTTTCTTCAGAATTAAATGTTCTACAAAGTTTGTTGTAAACGTTTGTGTGTCTAACCTACTTTACCAATGTTATTGTACGTTATTATATATTACAAGCTGTGCCGGCTTGGCCAAGTGGTTCTAGACGGCAGTCTGCAGTGTGTGACCAATGTGCCGGCACCTGGGTTCGAATCCTGGTAGTGGCATGACTGTTTCTTTCTTCTTCTGTGTTTCGTCCATTTCCCCCTGGGACTTACTCTCTCAGGTGTATCCTCGACGGGAAGTGATTTCTCATCTCTGATTTCCTAGCCATGTCCTGACGTTATCAGGGGGGCTAGTGCATGGTCCGTTGGGGCCCATTCACAAGTAATAGTAGTAGTGTATATTACGTTCTCTAGAATTCTTACTTAGGAGACTTAGTAAGGGATGAATCAAGTTTATGATAATAATAAAGAACAATGGATATTTACCTTGTTTGATTTACTTCCTATTTTCATCAGTAATTCTACAGGAAGATCCTGTTTTCATAGAAAAAGAAATGATTTATATGACAAAAGATTTTGCAGTGAACAAACAATGACCAAGAAAGAAAAGAATTTGTAAGAGGATTAAGAAGATGAATTTCCTAACAAGTTTTACTAAAATATTGTAATAAACTTGCTTATTAGATATTAGGGATTATAGGGCAAGTATTTTACAAGATTATGGTTATAGATTATAAAACACTAACAAAATAGATGTATGTATTTTAATTAATTTAAGATTGAATGAACATGCTTTTCTTTTGGTGTTTTAGGTTGGATGCTGGATGCTGAATCTCGACCTTCCTTCAAAGAACTTGCAGACGAATTTGCCAAAATGGCCAGGGATCCTGGTCGCTATCTGGTAATTCCGGGTGATAAGTTGATGCGTCTACCAAGTTACACTGCACAAGATGAAAAAGAGCTCATTCGAAATCTAAGTGTAGCCACTGATGGACCCGAGATCTTCATGGATGCTGAAGAATATCTGCAGCCAAAGATACGTGCCAATAGCAACATCACTAATAATACACCACAGCTTCTTCCTGGAACCAAGGTAACAGCTGTAGTTTCTTTAAATAGATAAATAATATGTATCTTTGAAATTAACATGGTAATACTCTGAAATTTGTGGGTATTTTATTTTATGATAATACTTTAAAAAAAAAAGCTCAAACATTTTAAATCAGAACCTTAAATAAATTTACATAATTTTTTGAAAAATGAAAAATTTAAAGCTCCTATTCCAAAGTAAATTTAGATATGAAATACCAAAAGTCTCTTACAAAGTGAAATCTTTTTATTTATTAAACACTGTAAATTGGCAAATTTAGAAAGAAGTTCTTTTTATCACTTAAAATGCAAAATATATATATATATAAATAAATAATAAATAATTTCATTACATGTTGGGAAGGTACTCTTCCTTCGTCGTCAGATGATATTAAATAAATAAATCCATGAAAAGGAAAACAAGGCTTGGAATTAAAATTTAAATGTAACAATAATTTTGAATAATAATAAAATCACAACTTGCAAATGTAACATATAAATAATCTATTGTAAATTATATTGTAGCGCGTTCTTAATTGATACTTCAGTATTGAATGGATAATATTTTTTTATTTTTTTTTAATTGATTAATATTCCCTTAATGATTAATTATTCTTACTTTTTAAAACATTTTCACATACTGAAAACATAGATAGGGATTGAATTTGACTGTTGTTTGATGGCAGTGGACCTTTTCAAACGTATAGATAAAGCAATCTTTTTAATGGCCAAAAATGATATTCAGGAATCACGTAAATCCAATTCAATAGTTAAGATACCTTGCAATAGATGTCACTGAGAATACAAGTAATAATCCATAACTGAATAAGGCTCTTCTTTGGCCATGGCCACTATAGTTTTATTTTCAGACGTTTGAGAATGTAAGAACTGTATGTATTTCACTTTAACGATTGCCATATAGAATCATTCGTCCAGTGTTCCTGCATTATAAAGCTATGAATACATTTCCAACTATGGATATTATGCTCATGTTTAGATTTTTCATTGATTAATGCAAGAGCGTCTTATTCATGTATAAGGTTTCATATTACACTCCATAAAGTATTGGTTGGTTTTATCGGTGACATTAAAGTGTTCTGTATTTCTATTTTCAAAATCAGCCAACTGAATATTGCCAACATCGTAAATTCCCCCTCCAAATCTTGCATATTAACAAATTTATTAAAAAATTTTTAATTATTTACGTTTACTTACATTCAATTCAGAAAGAAACTATAAAATATGAATTGGTGACTACTAATTTTAATTTCAATTCAAAGGAAGCTTCCTGTAATTAAGGTTGCCTCTGAAACTTTGAGTTTGAATGCAGGCATGAGATCTATAGGTCTTTTTTTTTAATCCTTTCATGAGTTGATTTTTATCTATAATGTTATTTTAAAATTTTACTTCAACATCATCTTACTTTTAAATTTTAAAATTGATGTTTGGATTAGTTTCAGCTAGTTGCTCTTCATTGTTAATAATTCCAATGAGATAATCATTTTTTAAAAGCGTTATGATGTATCTTTTTTTTTTTTTTTTTAAGAATATTTTTTATGTAAGTTTTCTAAAAAATTATATTTAAATGTAATTGATTTTGATGTTTAATTTCAGCATCCTTCTATTATTGATAATCGGCAGCTCCATAATGGCAATCAGATTTCCCCAGCAAGATCACCTCAGATTCGTGGAGTCCCTGCAGAAAAGAAGTATGCTTATTTAGAAGCTGCTGTAGCCAATTCTCCCAGTTTACAAGACAGAGATAGTGGAATCAGCACTCGATACAGCAGTGATCCCTTAAAGCTTTTAAATAAAGGTAAGTTTTGTTAGCAGTTGGTGTTTGAGAAGGTTTGTGTTTAATTCTTACATTAACTTAATGGAATGTAGAATTGATACCACTATGAGCATAGTTTGAATTATAATTATAAATATAATTATAATTATAAATTATGTGTGTTAGTATCTGAGGAAAATTATGCTTCGGTGTTTTAAACTTGAAGTATTCCACCAGAGGTCAGTGTGGCTTTTGGGGTTGCAGAAGGTAAGGCTCTTGACCACGGGACTAAGCTGAGATCAGTTGGTCATCCTGACACCTGCCTGCTTTTAAGCAAACCTGTTATCCATTCTGCAGAAGGCTGGATGAACCATAGGACCAGTCTGGAGGAGAATACAGCATAGAATGATCCAAGACCTCTGACTGTAGTGTTTTAAGTGGGATTTATTTTCATTAGTTTGTTGTATTTATAACCAAATCACACACACACACCTATTTTATGCTTCACAGAAATGGTCAATGTTTCCGGTGATGTTTTTCTATCATTTGATCTTATTCTCCAAATCAAACGATAACTGAAATGTGAAGTAATTTTTCGAGTGTTTGGTGCTGCTTTTTAAAGCCTTTTAGTTATGAATCAGTCAGCGACAAAATTTAAACTTTCGACTTTCAACTTTATTTACTGCTTTAAGACATCCTTGGGCAGCACAGTTTCCAAAGAATTTAACTGACTATTAACAAGTCGTCCAGCTGTTTGAATCTAATTGTATTTTAGCATCTCTGTTATTTGAGCAGAAGTTATTTGAGCAGAAGTCAACTGCAAAGTTTTAAGTTTTCACAGTCCTTTGCGAGTGTGATGAAGCTTCAGTAAGAAATGAAACATGTTTTTTTCAAAATTATTATATAAAATGGTTTTATAGCATAAAAATTAAACTAATAAATTGGCTTTGATGGAACATTTACATAATTTTCCGAATCATGAGATAGATTGGAATCAAATTAAAAGTTTAAATAAAGAGAGCAGTCCTAAAGAACTACAAATAAAAGAAGCTTTATACATTCAAAATTTAATAATAAGTTAATAAATCGAAAACATGAAATTTCTTTGATAACTAATATTTTTACTGTTAAGTGATTTGTGTTTTATTTTCATCTTGTCAGTTTATTATTGTATTAATGTATTATTATTGTATTTTATTGTTAAAATTTTCAGTATGTTTTAGTGATATCACGTTTTTTTTGTTGATAGTTAAAATGTTATACTTTTCCTTGATTAATTTTTCAAATTATAATTTTCTTTGAAAGTGTAAGAAAAAATAGTTACAAAACATGTCATAGTTAATAAATGTTTTTCCCATTAAAATATCTATTATGTTTAAAAAATTGACATTGCACATTCTGAAGCATAGAATGAATTGATTTCAGTAAAAATATTGTTTGTTTTCGAAAGATAATCTCCTGAATGTGGTACTTAATTCATAATAAGCTTGGATTCAGTTGAAGCGGTAGCCCAAATGGTGTCAACTAGTTCAGTGGTGGAACGAATGTAGGGGGGTCGCCTTTGTTTAGTGGAACGTCACAGCTTCACCGGTCCTGATTGAAATTCCTTCAGTTTTACAGCAAGTTCTAAAGTCACTTCAATGATAAGACTGCTGACAAAGATGGTGACAGGTGCAAATCACATGGTAATAGAGCTTCAGTGATAGGGTCAGTGATCAGAACTATGATTTAAAGAAAAAGATTTTAAATATTAATAAGCCAACTATTGACTCACTATTTATATTTAAAATAATAAAAGCATAAAGGCACAACGTACGTTTCGAACCCTCTGCTTTCACAAGTTTCTTATCAAGTGTTGCCCCCTTATTTAAAAGTATCCTCCTCAGTTGGATTCGTTATTAAAAATGACACTTGGAACGAATAAAGCGGAAGAAGCTCTAAAGCAGTTTTTCAGCTAAAGATATGCTGTTTTCCGCAGATCGAAACATCCTGGCTTATGGTAATATGTTTTTTTTTTGTTATTTTTTAAATATGTGCAATATTTAGTGACCCATTTGGAAGCTTTTGCGTTTGTCCTGTCCTTCCGTGTCCCCCCCCCCCCCAACAACTCCGGAAAAGAAAATCAGAGCAGCAATCGGACTTCACCATCGTGTTGAGAGGCCTAATCACTGTAGGAATGAGGTATTTATTTCTGTCTACCCAAAAAAAATGCAGACAAAGTTGACCGTTTCTGGCATTCTTGCGGACACTTTTCTGGATATGGAGAAATAAAAAATAGTCATTGTACACTTGACATTCTAAACGAAAACCTATCCAAATTTCAAGTCGATCATCGATAGTTGTCCAGATAAAAATTCCCAAACTTCACCTTTTTTTTTCTTTTGTGCAAATAATATTGGCATACATTATTTTTATCTGGCTCTAAGACACAGAGGGGAGTGATAAGTGATATTTAACAATATGTTGAAAATTTAGTCCTTGTGACATAATGCATAAGACATCTAACTTTGGATCAGAAGGTTGCAGGTTCGATTTTTATATAGAACGTTTTATTGTAGAAATTATTTCTATTTTTTGAAATTGATTATGGATATGTTCAATGTCTGTGTGGGGTTTATTTTATTAATTGGTTGCCATTAATTTCATGCTTTAGTACAAAATTTCTTTTACTTGTTTTATTTGTTGGAATAGAAGGCCAACACACAGAATTAAAATTAAAAATATCATACAATTAAAAATTATGCAAGCTTTTGAAATGACCAGTGTTTCGTTGATGAGTAAAAAAATATACAATAAAAGCAGCATATCTGTGCTGAGAATAGACCTTACTGTGTCACATGCTGCAGCACCCGCTCTTTGACTTTGTATTCACCTTTTATTGCATATTTTTGTACTTGTCAACGAAAAGCTGGTTGTTTGGAAAGCTTGTGTAATTTTTAATTGTATAATTTTTTTAATTTTAAAAATTGTTGGCCGGTTATTGGTCTTTTATTCCAATAATATTTTACACACGTTTAAACCTTATATTTAATGTTTTATTCGTTGTTCAATTTTTAAGAAAAAGATTTGTGATGCAGAAGAGCTTCAAGGAGAATTGGTTTCTTATTTTGCATTTATTTCTTCTTTTTTTTGTTACTTTGCCAGATGTGGAGGAAGAAAACACTGGCAAACCTCTTCCCAAAGGAATGGAATCCAGACTTGAAATTCCTGTCGACGAAGATGATTATCTAATGCCATCTCCACAGCCAAACCAGAATCTACCCACCTACATGGATCTGATTGGTGATAGCAAACTTCCTGGTGAGTAGAAATTCACTAAATTGTTCCAATTAAAAAAAAAAAAAAGCATTAAGAAAGGAACTGTTTAGATCTTTTTAAGTTAAAAGAATATCATTGTCATTCGCTGGAAGTATATTTTTTTTTTAATAGTTAATTTTTTTCCGAATGATTCATCTGGCAACTAATTGTCACTTTCCTTAACTTAACTAGCTTTTCTAATTCTTCTTCTTCGTCTCCTTCTTCATCTTCTGCTTCAGCAGCTTCTTCACCTTCGAGAGGAGGAAGTGGCAGCAGTAAGCACACAATGGCGCCTCCTTCATGGGTGGGACAGTTTGGTTCAATGGGTCCCTTTGGCTCATCGGGAGCCAACCCCAGAGCCCTGCAGAGGAAGTGACACAGGACCAAAAATGTCAGAAACATGGTGCCGGGCCTAACTTATCGATTATCAGCGTCGGCTTTTTAAATAGCTTTTGTATTTTATATTTAATGTTTTCAAGGGACTATCATAGATTTTTACTTTGAAGTTCATTCAGTTTTTTTTTTCCCAGTCTTTGTACTTTATTATTGCTGAAGTTAAAAATTTGAAACTTTGTAATAACTTTCTAAATGAATTTTGACTTTTTAATTACTGGTTTTAAATACAGCAAACTTGTACTTAGGGTATCAATGAAGGTTTGCTCTTTGGGACCAATTCCTCCAATTGATCAGTGCAGAGAGTAAAACTGGCAAAGATATTTGATAATTCTAATCTTATAATTTTGCCTGAAATATCCATGCTCGTCTAAGAATCCCCAGTGAAGCAAAAGTCTTGCTTTTAAACTGCTTCAGCACAGTTAATACAATTTGTTAAATTAGTCATTAGAAATGAAATATGAATCCCACTGTGAAGAAACATTAATTGAAGTTGAATTGAGTTTGTTAATAGGTTTCCTTTTGTTTTTATACATATGTACAATTATATTGTTTACTTTGCCTATCATTAAATGTTTCATTTTGCCATTGGTGACATATTTAGTATACATACAGCTTGCACTGTATGCGTTTTAAGATCATATTCGAAATTGATAATAATTCATGAGATGTTGTTCTAATTATACTTCTAACATCCAATTACTGAAGAACTAATACGGCATTCATTACTTTAATTTTAATTTTTTTCCACTTTAACTGGGATTCTTAATTTTTATTAATAAATAGTACATATTCTTTGTTATTTCTTTAACTGATTTTTTTGTTGTGATTAGTTTTTGCTTTTATTACCTTAAAACCATCCTGTGATTGACTTGAATCTTTGTACCAGAAATTTTGGTGGAATAGTATAAGACAAGAAACAGTCCAAGAATCGTGTTCCCATAAATGTTGGAAGCAAGAGCTATGTTTCCTTTGCTCCAATTGACTGGAAGTGCTCTAACACAAATGAAATATGTTTTGTAAAGTTTCAAAATTGATTTGTTTCCTTCTTGATTTAGTTTCCTCGTGGCTTCTGTCCAGGGAAATTTAAGATTTATTTCACTGAAAAACATTTTTATCTCCTCTTTTTCCAAATAAAACCATATCAGACTCAAGTGGCAAATAGTTGATTGAACTGTTTTAAAACTGTTGATGTTGAATAAAGGTTATGCTTTCGTAAGTTTGAACTGTTTTGCAGTTCAATAAATACAGTTTTTCTAAAATATATATTAAATTATTTTAACTGAAAAGAAACAAAATAAAAACAGTCATCTGTTAGGTGAAACATCTTGTTGTAACAGAGCCACAAGAGATTATATATAATTTGTAAAATAAAAGTAACTTTTAATTCATGTTATAAATGAATGACTTAGAACTAAACAAAACTTACTAATATGTAAAAAAATAAATATTAACTTAAAGAAAAAATATTAACAACTTATATTTCATTGGTTGCATTACATAACTCAGAAACTTGGACACTTAACACTAAGGAAATAAATATTTAGAAGCCTTTGAGATGTGGTGTTACCCCAGAATGGAAAAAAAAAAATCAGCTGGACAGAAAGAAAGACAAATAATGAGGTATTAGGAATAATGGATCAAGAAAAGAAAATTATAAGTGTAATTAAAAGAAGAAGATTAAAATGGCTGGGACATATATTTAGACATGATAATCCTGTACAGAGGGGAAGATCCCAAGCTGAGGAAAATGAAGACCTCGCAATAATTTTATTACACAAATGTGCAGGATTTAGGAGTTCAGAAATTTCCTAATTCATAATAAGTAGTAAATCTTCTGACCAACTTAAGTTTAATATCGGTATTCTTCCCAGACAAGCATCCATTGTTAACACAGTCACAGCAGAGACACCAATAATTAGCATCTTGTCTCTGCTGACTGTCTACTTGTGTAATTCACTTGTGCTGTTCCTTTTCTCAAGAGCTCTCTTGAACAGATGTAGCTCAGTTGCCAACTGTTTTGTTAAATACAAACTGATGATGATAATGATGCTCTTGACTTTCTGATTACAAGAGGGTATTAGTGATTAACTAAGATAAGCTCTGCTGGTCTTTCCTTTAATTCTCTTTTATCATTAATCTTAAGATAGGACAACATTTGTATCATTATTGTCTTCAGTAATGAATTGCAAATTGAAATATATCTAGGTTTTTTATTTTTACTTTTATTTTGTTGAAATCAATCAATGTAAAAGTTTCCATAGTTAAATTCCTTTGGTTTGTGATTTTTTTTTTTAAAGTAGGGACTTCATAGATGGTTTAATACTTAAGCCTTAAGCTTCCAAACTTCCATTTAGTTTGTCAAACAAACAGTTATTACACAGCTCATATGAAATTTGCCAGTACAAAACATTGTCAATCCCACACTACATCAAGTGTTCTCGAGCATTCTATCGTCAATCGACAATCATTTCTGTTTTCTGTGAATCATGCTCTTGCTTTTACACAAACTTTCAAGCCCATACTTTATTGGAAATCCTCCCATTTGCCCCATTCGTTTTTTGGTCATCTCTTGTCATCTACTCCACCAATATAGACATATAATTAACTTTTTAGACATGCTTTAAATGTCAAAACCGTACCAAGATAGACCTATCTACCACATACCCTAAAAAAATCTCTCTAGATAACTTTTTCACTTTGACATTACTCTCTTTTCTTTATCATACATTTTCTAACTATCCAAATTCATTCATCTGCTCTCTGCTCGTTAGAGGAATTATTGATAGCTACATAAAAAGGAGAATGAATGTTGCTTTGAAAGTATCCATGGAAGAAGAATTTATGTAAGAATGCTGGAATGGCTGTTTAAAAGAGTACTTTATAACCTATCTTGACATATGTAAATAAAGTAAATACAATGAGACTGATATTACAAAATTGGATTGTGTTCCAAATAGGAAAGTGTGAAAGTTATGTTAGGCATAAGGAGAATTTCGGTGTATTGGGGGTATGGTAGGGGTAAATCCTAGTAGTTCTGACGGATTTAGTAAAATTTTTTGTAAATATACCTTTTTTTTCCATGTCAGTATGATTGATAATGTTTTTGCAGTTAAAAATTTGGAATCTTTTTCTTATCTTTTCAGTCGTAAAATAATTCCCAAAGTAGTTTATAGTTGGAATACTTGAGCAAATCACCTTGGGAGGGGGGTTAATTATAATGTTTATATTTATGTACCTTCACCAAAAGTTTTCTTCTGCGGAGGTTTCATGGAATGTTTTTGTTTGATTTTCCATCTTTTTCTATCTATCAATACTTTCGAAATGACCGAGTGCCAGAAAAACAAATTGGAATCATTCAGAAATTCTGCAGTTGTTAGAATGTGTTTTATTTATTTATTAGTGATTATGTATAATGATGCAATGTTCTATGAAGATCAAATGATTTAGAAACATGTCTGTAGCGTTTCTTAATATTATTAGCTGCTTAAGAAAACTGAAATAAAATGAAATGAAATTTTCATTTGTTAAATGATTGGTTTATGCATTTTAATCTGATTCTTGGAATATTTTTAATTTCAGAGATTATTGATGGAAAGCAAATTGATTATTCTCGGTATATCCCAGATTTTGTCCCAGTGACCAACCGAGGGGTGGCTGTAGATAATCCTGAATATCATATAATGAACAACGGTATGAGGGATCCGAATATGGAAAGACCTCGCCGTAAGAACACCAGCAGTGAAGAAGATTCTGATCATGAGTATTACAATGATTATGATCGTCTACAGCGGGAACTGCAGCCATTAAATCATCGAAGAAGTGAAACAACAGTATGAGAAAATGCAGTTCACAATTGCAGTTTGATCTCCTTAATATCAATAAAACAGTTTCATTGATTGTGAAGCATCAGGAACTTTAATGTGAAAAAGGAATTGAGTGTAAAAGGACTGATGCAGTAACTGTGTTATAGAATGAATATAATTTTACTTACGTTGGAATTCAATCAATGACAAAAAAAAAAATTTTTTTTGCATTTTTTTTTTTTTTTTTGCATTCCTATGTCTAATGTAATAAGAAGAGAGTGAAGAATTTTTCCCATTCCATCTTGATTCATGTGTTCACAGACAAAACAGAATTCCACTATTTACTAGTATTAACTTTTTAAGGGTGTATATACTTAGTTAAAAAAAAAAAAAATCAATGATTTTTTTTTTCATGAAAAGAACTTGTATCAACAATAATTTCAAAACAATTATGAAAAGTATCCCATACATTACTACGTAATTCCAGGAACAACCAAAAAACAAAAAATCCATCAAGAGTTATCTCAAATTCCTAGAAAGTGTAGATCAAAACATACCTGATTAATGTGCCATAAGTTTAACTATGCACAACTCTGTAAATACATGTTTGTGTTTTGTTTGTAATAATGGCGGCACATTACTTAACACAGCATAGCTGTCAAGGAACTTAAATAATGAATTTTAAGTTAATATTTTAAGATATTTTTGTTAAAGTATTTATAATTTGAGTAATTTATCATTAAATTTTTGTTTTGTTTTTACAGAATTTCTAAATTAGTAATTTCCACCCAAAAACATTACTTTTCCCCCCATTAAATTATAATTAAAATTCAATTAAAACAATTGCTTTTTGATTATCAGTAGAAACTATTAAGTACAAATGTTAGCATTCCAGATTGTTGCAAATGGTTCTTGGAAATATTTTATTTTTATAGAAAAGCTAAATTTAGTTTTATATATATTTTTATGATAAAGGACCACATTTACTAAAGCTCCACAAAAAGAAATAATTTTAAGAGGTTTTTAATCTGATTTATTAAAATAAGGAAACCTAATAAAATTGGATCTTATAATATAAAATTTTTCTTTTAAAAAATATTTGTTTTAAAACCTTCATTCCAATTATCTGTAAATAGAAATTATGTAACAACAGAAAAGAAATAGAACTTCTAATTTATTCATGAAACATTAAGTTTAATTTACATGAAGAAATGACATATCAATCCCTTGGAACCACAGTGGTTCAAGTTATCATATTTCAGGACTGATTTTTTTTTTTTTTTTTTACTTTTTACTTTTCAGGTAGACAAATATGAAAAATATTTATTCGTCTACTTTGATTTGTAATGGACTTTAGTTTCCAGAACGAAAAAAGTACATCTACCAATTTCAACCATTTTTGTTCTGAAGGCTTAAATCTAAACCGTATATTTGCCAAAAGCAAAAGCATTTATGAAATTGGCATAAAGTGAAAGGCCTGAGTTTTGAAATTTTTAATCATTGATAAAAATAATGTCTTCCCAACTTTTTACTTGACCAATTCTGTTTCCGTAACAAATACCAGATATTTAACTCGCCATCAACACACTGCCTCAGTGATAAACTAATTCTATGACGGCAATTTAGCTTCAACAGCAGAGCTAATGAAATTAATTACTGTTGTACTTAATCATAAAAGTTGTTTTTAAGTGCTTATTGATTTTATTTTTTGTAAAATGCTATTTCTAATTTTTTAATGATATGCCATCTTGAGCGTGCATCCATTTGCATTACTTTTATTAAAAGCAGCATTCAATGTGATAAAACAAGGAACTGCAATTTTTTTTTCAGTTTTATTCTGTCTATTTATTTTATGTTTTTAATTAATATACAGCAAGTGTAAGTAAAGGTTCTGAAATGATTTTCTGTATTGACGTATTTGAAACAAAATTAACATTCCTGTTATGAATCCTTCAGTGATTCATAACATGTTGTATCCCATGGTTAAGATTTCAATTTGTTTTGTTCTCTTTTCTTTACACTCATTGTTTTATAAAATTTATTGTACATAATGAATATAAAAATAAAAGCATTTAGTGTTAATATGGTTAATTTTCTTTTTAGAACAAGCTCTTAAAAAATAGTAGTAATTTCCTAGGATTCTCTAGATTTTAGAAGACTTCTAGGACTGAAGAATAAACAAAGGAGGAAGTTAGAAAACTTATAGTTTTATAGACCACCAAAAAAGATTGGCATAATATTAAGCCTTTCAAACATTCAAACTTGGAATCACTGTCTCTACAAATCACCATTTTTTTTTAATAGCTAGTATTTATTTTGCTGTCAACAGACTTGATTCATTATATTAATCTAATTACTCTTAAAAAGCTAAAGAACAATAAAAAATGCAAGATTTGATATTTCAAACCAGGAGAGTGATATAAACAAGCATGGAAAGTTGTGTATTAGATATAACACTATGAGACTGTAAACAAAGTGTATGACCGAGAGAGCAAACAAAGAGTTTCTGTTGTTTTTATCACTATAAAGAAATACAAATGGATTTGGACTGGCCAAGTAGCAAGAAGTAATGGTAATAGATGGTCAACAGAAATCGTAAACTCGATACTGAAGAATGAAAGGAATATGCATGCAGAAAGTTTTCCAGTCAATTTTCACCAATACTGTCCTTTCTGCCCCTAATATGCCTAGGAAAAGTTCTCAAATCAGGTTACACTATAAAGTCTGCCAAACTTAAACCTAAAGCAAACATAGCCTTGCATGATATGAAAAACTTTTCAGTCACTTTCCACCAATACTCCTTCCACCCTTTATGTTTTAAGCCTAGAAACTTAATATACAGAGGGTTGTTTACAATCTATGGTAGCGATTTGCATGGCGCGTGACGACGCAACCAATCACAGTAGGTATGCAAATTTATGCAAACGTACAGGTGAGTACTTAAAGATTAGTGTGGAGGGGTGCGGGTTAGTTTGTTCGGAGAAATGCCGCCGGAAGTGTAACAGTTTTGGGAAGTGTACGTTACAGCGCTTTCCGACGCGAAATTTAGTTATTCCGCAATAATTACAGCATGTAGAAAAAAAGGTTTCACCATTTAGAAGAAAGGAGTTCATAATGTGTTGGCTGCTGTTGGTTTGGCCCGTACAGGACAGATTTCCGGGACTGAAAAGCAAGCAAATCCAAAGATACCTATAAGTCACACAAAGACTGTCATTCAGAAAGTCAAGAAAATGGTGACGGGGAACAATCTAGCGACCCAAAGAACCATTGGTGCGAAGGTAGGAACATCTCTTCGTACAGTAAACAAGATTATCCATCAAGATTTGGGACTTCAAAAGAGACATAAAAGCAAGGTCCACAAGCTCTTACCAAAGCACATTTCAGAACGTAAGACAAATTAAAGAAAACTGTATGAACGACATCTCGCTGGGGATAAATGGAAGTATGTGGCCACATTAGATGAAGCATATGTTTATCTGTCCGACTGCAATAAACCAAGGGCGATTTTCTATCGCCCAGTGGGAGCCAAATCGTTTCCAAATTGGTACAGAGAATCTCGTGAAACTTTTTCGAAGGGATTCATGATCGTTGCGGGTTATTCCTATCAAGGCAAGCTACAGATACGGAGGGTGTCTCAAAATGTAAAGGTGAATTCTGCGTACTATCAGGATCACGTACTGACACCAATTTATACACAGGAACTACCTACTCTTTACGGAAAAGATGTTGACAAGGTCCGTCTCCACCGAGACAAGGCGTCCAGCCATATGTCCAAATCGACCCAGAATTTTCTGACACGAATGGAACAACAAACCGGAATCCAGGCTACACCGTTTACCGAGATACCAGTGAAGTCTCCAGACGCATCGCCCATGGAATTTTGCGCATTTGGACTATTAAAACTAGCCTTGGGAAGACGACATCCTCTTCATTGGATGGACTCTGGAAACGTTGTCAGCAGGAGTGGCAACGTATAAGTCTTCCCGTTCTTCGCAGTAGTCTCCTGCAATGGAAACTGTGCTGCAGAGCGATAGCAGTATCTCATGGCCATCAAATAGAGCACGATCGTTGGTGGAGAAAGGGAATTTCTGGGAAATAGACCCAAATCCAAATCGTTACCATAGATTGTAAACATACAAATAAGGTTTGCATCCGTAATGCATACAAATAAGGTTTAGGTTAGGTAATATCTCTTTCCACATATGGCGGACATTATTATGGTGTAACATGAAAAACAGGAATCAATAAAATGCACAATCGTTTGCTTTAACTATTTGAGCTATCAGTGACAGGAATCTAGAACAGCAGTTTCGTCCTTGTTACGACTTATCAGTGAGATTTATCTTGGATAATATGCTTTGAAAGCATAAAAGGTTTTGGATCCTTCTCCCTCTCCCAGGAATAGGATTCCACAAAAGCAAACAACATTAAGAAATTCACTAACTAGCACAGCATTAATACCTTGACCTAATCCCTGGGCAAAAAAAAAAAAAACCAACATGTTCTCGTTTTTCATATTATCATAAATTCACATTAAACTATCCTAATTACAAATAATTTGCCTGTTTTGTCCTCTTTATTAAATGTCGTTTCTGCTTAACATTTGCCAGGCGAAGATATTAATGCTGTACTACTTACAGCGATTATCTTATTGTTTGCTTTTCATATAAATTTGTTATAGAATAGAAGGTCAATTTAGAATATTTTTATAGTTTTTAATGTCATAATATTCATTATGAATAATTTAAATCAGGGCTTTGGAGCGGGGCCCGGAGTTGTTGTGGAGCTGAAGCACACAAGTTTTTGGCTACTCCACTGCCCCAGATTTTTTTATTATTATAAATTTAAAATTTTAATTTTTTAAAATATTTACATCATATTTTGAGGATATCTGTTGACAATGCAGTGAACATGATGTTTGCTGCAAAAAAAAAATTCAGCAACAGAGAAACCATTTCTAATTCTGATGATATAAATAAAACCGAAATTATTTCACTGAAAGAAGAAACTGAAGAATTTGATGGTCGAGAACTTCTGAACAATGGGTTGAGCATCCTAACCTTACATTGCCAACATGAAGCCTCAAAATTTGTATTGTAATCCGTGGTCAAAGGTCTCAAGTA
>JAFIDM010000001.1:77614291-77668100 GCA_023159025.1 Thereuonema tuberculata | reverse complement strand
AAAAAAAACGTATTTCGATGTGATTTTGTATAAATATCTAAAGTTTTTATTCAGTTTTTATTGTATCTCGTACAGCAAAGAAACAAACTTAAGTAAAGTCAATAATTAGGAAGTAGTTTTACAGTTTTTGTTGAAATGGAAAGAAAATCAGCAGTTCAATCAGTTGTAATAAAAATTTAGTACTTTCCTTTGTTGTCCATGAGGAATTCAAAGCAAACACTTCAATGTTCAGTATTTCTTTTTAAAAGCATACGTTTTTAACTGTTTCCCAAATACCTCTCAAAGCTGTGTGTTGTGCAGCAGATCATTATGTTTTTGAAAAAAAAAAAAAAACCAGTCCCAGTCCCTTAAAATAGGACATTTCATGTTATCCACTCCGAATAGCGGACACTCTGAATAGCGGACAGTTATTTTAACTGTAAAAAAAAAATTGTTTTTCGATTAACATTTCGACAAATGCATCAAGGTTGTATTTATATCGGTGTCCCATACATTGATACATTGTATCGATGTCCCATGATTCAATGTACGAATCTGAGGCCCTTCATTTCACTGCAGTTGCTTTGTAAATATCAATCCCTCGTAAAGCTATCCTATAAACGTGTTGATTAAATTTAGTGCGAATTAAAATGGCGTCAAAAAGGAAGAGATTGGCACTGAAAGAAAAAATTGATGTTCTTGAAGTTGCTGAAAAAGAAAAGCTGAGTGTTCGTTGTCTTGCTGAACGTTTTAAAGTTGAAAAAAAAACTCAGATAAGTGAACTTTTGAAGGACAAAGATGAGATTAGAAAAATGTGGATAATGAATTCAAATGAAAATTCGAAGAATTTGAAGTTTCGTAAAACTGAAACAAGTAAAATTGACGGAGTGGTGATAAAATGGTTCCGCTCTGCCAGTGCAAAGAACATTCCTATAAGCGGTGTTTTGCTTCAAGTAAAAGCCAGAGAATTCGATCAAACTTTAGGATTGGACACGTTTAAAGCACAAATGGATGGCTAGAAATTAATTTTCTATATACTGTAAATAATTTTATCATTATTTTAAGTAAGACAAACGGATTAGCACTCATTAAAAAAGGAATATAGTAAAAAATTTGCAATTGTTCATATTCTCTCCTATCGCAATGATAATTGTAGAAATTTAATTAAGATTGTACGTAAATTTTCATTAAATGACATGCTATAAGCTACAAAATCAAAAAGATAGTCCTCCCCAATAGCGGTCACCTCCCAATAATGGACGAAACTTCCGGTCCCATGACTGTCCGTTATTCAGAGGTAACACTGTATAAATAATAGTAAATTTTTATACATGCTCTTATTCTTGAAGTAAAACTTTACTATACAGATTGCACGATTTATTTAACATTACCTTGTACAGTAATCCCTCGTGTATCGCGGTTAATGATGACCAGAGCCCCGCGCCATAGGTGAAAATCCGGGAAGTAGGATTGGCCACCCGCCTAAGAATTTTCGTATGTGTGTGTGGGTACCAGAATGTTTAGAATATGTATATTTATACTTTATATACAGTATACAGTACATATATACTGTATATAAAGTATAAATATATACTGTGTGTATATATGTATATATACAGTATATGTATAGTATTGATATATTTTACTTGAATCTTTTTAATTATAAAACCTTAATATTATACATTCTTGATAAACCCGCGATGCACTGAAGCCGCGAGACTTTAAGCGTGAAATAGCGAGGGATCACTGTATCTTTAGCTACCGCAGAAAGGAGTTTTTCAAAGCTAAAATTAATAAACTATTACAGTGCACTCTCTCTATTCTGAACACTCATGGGACCGACCAAAAGTGTTCAGATTATGGGGGTGTTCATTATAGAGGGAGATTGGGAAATTCATGGAAGTGAATTTGTAGACTGTATAGAATACTTAGCCTGGTTAGCCATGCCAGTTACCGAGACAGAGGTGCTGAATTTAGATTTGGCGGCTACTGCAATGTCAAATTAAATTCAGTCGGACCTGTACTCTACCATCTCATTTTTTTTGTTTTTTGTTTGTTTGTTTGTTTTTTTTTTTAAAGTTTTGCAAAACATACAATAAAATTACGTAATTATACTATATTACTTGAAAACATTATCGGTAAATTACATGAAAAAGTGAGTAATTTTGGTCTGCTTTTGCATTGTGTATGCTCGTGCAGCGTACATGTTATCTAGTTGTTTAAGAAGTGGAAAGGCTTCCGGGTGATGTTCAGACGCATAGTTCAATAGGTCCTGAATCCCTTGGCCATATTGCTTGAAGGTAATCGTACTTCTTGTTTCGTCGGTCTCTTCTGGTTCTGCTTCTTCGTCACTATCCTCTTCCTCTTCAACGATGTTGTTGTTGCAAACGGGAAGGCTTCCGTCGGCTTCGAGATAAGCTTCAGGTTCAATTTCACTATGAAGCTCCTGAAGAATTGAAACCAAGTCACTCACAGCTGTTGCTTCTTGGTCCTCTATTCTTGATTGCTCATTCTCACACGGGAATCCTGCTTTGTAGAAGCATCTTTGGATGGTGTAGGGGGTTACTTAGGCCCGGACTGGCCCACCGGGACATGTCCCGGTGCGCCCCCTCCTTTGGCTTTGTCTGGCGCCCTTCCGCCTTCGAAGAAAAAATTTAATAATACAAAAAATTAGAAATATTAAAAGTCCACCAAAAGTATTCGACTTTAAAATATATTTCCGAAGAACCTCCCTTCATAATATAATAATGCTGTATTATTAGATATTATGATATAAAATATTATGCATGAGCATGATGCAAATGGTGCACTTCGTCGTACGGAGATTTGCAGCGTGGATTGACTTGGACTTGACAGTCCAAGCGCCAAGTGCTCTACGCTCCCACAGTCGCTGCGATGCTTGACTGGTGACTGCTCACTGCCCGCCGCCTGTACCCGCTTTGTTCAGTACAGTTTCTGTTTCGGTTCGGGCGAGTCAAGTGTGTAGCAGTGTGTTTAGAATTACAAGTTGCCAAATTATCCGTTACTTCAGCTTCTAATGAGCGCAGATGGTTATTATACTAAGATATTAAGGTAAGTCTCGTCTAAAAGTCAAACTCTTCAACAATCAAGAGAAAAAAAGAGGAAAGATACAACTAAGAAGAATAAACAAGAAGGGAGAGGAAGTTTTGTGACTTTTTTGAGAAAAACTATGCTGTTAAAGATAATGAAAATAATAGCAGACGAAATATAGACAAAAATAACAGAAGATATCAAACAAGCAGTTAAGTTCTTAATCATGATGGACACAACAGTAGATGTATCAAGCAACGATCAAGCATTTGTTGTGCAATGGGTCAAGAGGTGTTTGAACGACTAATAGCACTAAAATGTGTTTCATCAACCACTGGTGAGGGATTATTTAACACATTACAAAACACTTAGCCAGAATTCCCCTTCAGGACTGTGTAGCAAACGCATTTGACGAAGCTGCAAACATGAGTGGGCAGTATATCGGGTTAACGGCGCAATTATCAAACGTTATTCCCAATCATGTTAACACCGTGGTGCTATGTCCTTAATCTTGTACTGTCGGATAACGCATATCATTTTTCGGCCTGCTTCAAGAAGCTCAGGAATTTTTGAAGGAATCTCTTAAGAGACTTCAAAAGTATATTGCCGAAAATCCTGCTTTCAAACTGGAAGCTATTGAAGCAACTAGATGGAGAAGTCGGAGTGAGGCAACAACCAAAATATTTGGAAGAATCGATGACTGGACATCGAGTGAACAAGACAAGATAAATCAATCCAAGTCAGTTAAGCTTGACTACATACAACTATCAGTGGCATTATTCAAGATTTCCAACAATACTGAATTCAATCCAAAAATCAGAAATGAGGCAGCAAAAGTTGTTGAGTTTTGACACAATTTTAATGGCAATGACTTTCCTTCAAATTTTTAAAATTACCACTCCATTATCTGATTATCTACAAACAAAGAACATTGATTATGTGCAAGCCTGGAGACTGGTATATTCCTCACTGTCAAGACTCAAGCACTTAAAACATCAATTTCATGAAACTTTGAGCGCTGCTAACAAATTTGCGCAAAAATGACTGAAGAAGTCCAAGAAAAGACTGAAATAGACCAATCACTCGGCAATATGACAATCGAAACGTACCAAAAAAACCCAAAAAGATGCCAGGCGAGGTTGCTGAAGATGAAAGCGTAGGAACAACCGCAGAGGAAATGTTCAAATGTTCTGTATTTAATGTTGTTATGGATACTGTCATTCAAACTATGGAAAGCCAGTTTGTAAATCGTAAAACACTTTATCTTGATCTTTCCTGGTTCGTCCCTAACCAGTTTAAAAATCACCAAACCTTACCCACAAATGCACTAGAAAAGCTATGCCAAGTAATACCTTCCCTGGATAAAGGAAAGCTAAAAGAGGAGTTAGCGTCTTTCATTGAACTATGGCCCCAAATTTCAAAACGACCTATTGATCAAAATTATTTTGAAAAGAATGATTTAGAAGTTGAGGCGGCATTTGATTCCGAACATGACTTTGAACTTGAAGCTGGTGAAGAAGACCTCGAATCTCTCTGATGACATGCACAGCAGTCAAAGAATGAAGCTCTTGTGTGAAATATGCACTTAAAGTAATTGTAGAATATAACATGTACTGCCTTCAGTACACGGAACTTTTTAAGGTTTATAAATATTTATTGGCCATTCCTCTAACTCAAGTAACCTGTGAACGAGGATTTTTTTCTAAATTGAAGTTAATCAAAACACGTCTAAGATCTACTATGTCAAACGAAAATCTTGAATCGCTTATCATTATGCAAAGTGAAAAAAGACATTCTTATGAACGTTGACAGTGAAGCTATAATAAACAAATTATGTGAGTCGAGCTCTGAAATGAGACGTTTGCTAGCCCCTTAGCCGGAAGGCGATTTTGTAGTTGAAAAGTCAATGCTGTAGCCTAACATTTGTAATCATTATTAACATGTACAAAATGTCTAAAATACATGTATTAAATATAGTGATTAATATTTATTAAATATGTAATTTTCTACCTTGATATACATGCATATAAATAAATAAAATTGTGTATAACATTAACCATGTACAGTGAAGTCTCACTTATACGAATATGAGGGGTAACCAAAAATTATTCGTATAAGTGAATTACATATAGGACTATGGGGGTTTCGTCGGGGAATGAGAAATTCGTCGTATATCTGAATGTTTCGTATAAGTGAGACTTCACTGTAATTATATATTGTGGTTATATATATATGGTGCCCCTGCCATTGTAGTTTCCACCGCCCTTCTCAATGAGCCAGTCCGGGCCTGGGGTTACTTCATCCCAAGCCATTGATATCCAATGGACAGCATCCATGACGTTGACCTTCTTCGTTAGCTCAGTTGCCAAATTTGCCTCCTCCATCACCAATGACATTTTCTTCAGAAAAAGGGTTCGGTAGTGAGCTTTAAAGCTTCTGATAACTCCTTGATCCAGTGGTTGGATTGTAGAAGTGCAGTTCGGTGGCAGGAACTTCAGGCTCACGTTGCTCAGTTGCATGTTTATACGTGTATGTGATGTGGCATTATCCACAAAAAGAAGAATTTTTCTTCCTTCTCTCTTCATAATCTCGTTAATGCCCTCCAACCATTGTGAGAAAATGTTATCCAGGCTTTTCGATTTGATTTATAGTGCACAGGCAATGATGCAATCTTCACATTTTTGAAACATCGTGGTTTTTCACTTTTTCCGATCACAAGTGGTTTGAGCTTCTCACCCGTAAAACTGGCACAGAGCATGACGGTAAGTCTTTCTTTTGACATTTTCCCGCCCACGCATTTCTCGCTTCTTTCTGCTAGGGTTTTACTTGGAAGAGCTCTTAAAAACAGGCCAGTTTCGTCGGCATTGAAAATGTCAGCGGCGTCGAAATCCTTCGTTAAGTCCGGAAGTTTAGTTTTCCATTCCTCCACAGTGTCCATATTTACGTCTGCAGCTTCACCATTGATTACTTTGAATTCAATGTTATGGCGAGTTTTGAAGCGAGTCAACCATTCTTCTGATGCCTTGAATTCCGTGATTTTCTCCTTTTCTGCAAAATCCAGAGCAACCTGCTTTAGTAGGGGTCCAGTGATAG
Organism: Thereuonema tuberculata; assembly: GCA_023159025.1. NCBI lineage: Eukaryota > Metazoa > Arthropoda > Chilopoda > Scutigeromorpha > Scutigeridae > Thereuonema > Thereuonema tuberculata. The sequence goes on along the minus strand of JAFIDM010000001.1, from coordinate 77,661,977 downwards.
GAAGATTCTTTGTCCTCATTTGGCAAAAAAACTTCCAGACGTGATTGTTTATGCTCTCGTTTCCAGTTTTCTTTTCAAAAATTCTACACTTTGAAGCAGGTTCATTTGCTTCAAAAGCAGATATAATTTCTTTTTCTTTCTTGCTGATGGCGTTGACTTGGCCAACGGAAATTCCAAACTGATGCAATTTTCCTTTGACTTACTTTCGATTTTAATTTAAGAACAACTTCGTATTTCTCCTGAAGCTTCAGTTCTTTCCGTTTTTTCGTTTTCCTACTTATTTTCGACATACCTGCGTAATTCTTCTTTCTTTCCCTGCAACAATAGCGAAGTGGCGAAAAAAATTTTCCTTTGTCAATCAAAGCGGAAGAAAGAAACAGAAGCGATAATGCTGTCCAATCACGAGTGCTGAAAAGAAACTATAATCCTTTTTTGACCACTCCCTCTAACACCTGTTGTCTCTTATTTGTCAGTGGGGGGGCGGGGCATTTCTCCGAATTTCCATACTGGGGGAATTAACCCGAATTCCAATTGCAAACACGTTCAGTTTACAGAGAGGTAAAGGTAGAATGGGGATCAAAAGTAGCGTTCATAATACTGGGGTGTTCAGATTAGAGGGTGTTCAGAATACAGAGTTCATCTTATGTTAAGTCTATGGAGTTTCGCCGGGACCATCGTAAAGTGTTCATAATACCGGGGTGTTCACATTAGAGAGTGTTCAGATAGAGGGAGTGCACTGTATCCAGTCACATATGAAACTAAAGCTTTGATGTCTACGCAGCAGAACTATCGACAACTAGAGTGGGCATTTCCAATTGGATTCGATGTTTGAAGTTCAATGATTATATTTTTCATAATAAAGTTATCATAGAAACGGATCAGGAACCTTTACAAGCTATTGATAGGAAGCCATTGCATTTAATGCCTCCAAGAGTGCAACATTTATTCTGATTTAATACAATATTTCCATTATTTATTTAAACCATTCCTTCTTTATTTCCTAATTAATGATGCTCCGTTTATTTTTAAATTCTTTTCCGTTGTATCTGTTAATCAGTTAAAAAATTTAAGTTTATGATTTTGTCCAAACAAAATATATATTTTAATTACCTATCCAATCAATTCATTTCTGTAAAAATATATAAAAACAGATATTTTTCATTACATAAATAAATAAATATTAGTTTAGTTGAACTTGTCGAATTTACTTCTTATCTAATCAACACCTCCACAAACATTATAACAATTCTGATGCTGAAACCCTGGTTCTTGCTGTCTCAAGCCGTGGAAATTCCATCATTTCCTGCTATAGCAGAAGACTTTACGAACTTCCGCCTCTAGCAGATACACATCTGAAGATACAACCCAGAAATACACATCCACTGCAGCCACGCCTGTACATTCCCAATGGTACAGGGAACTCACAACCTTTTACACCAAGCAGAACAAAGACCCCTCCAATGGTTGAGAGATTACAACAGAATAATCCAATACAACTCATGGGACACAGCCATGCAACTAAAAAATGTCTACTTCACACTGGCAGAAATAGCTTGCAAATGGTACGAAAACAATGAACAAAAGCTAAATAACTTGACAGATTTCAAAGAGCTCTTCGCCACAACATTCATTGACTGCTATGACAATAACAGCAGACTAGACAGATTTTGGAACAAGGAGTCCAGTGATCTGATGAGAACTGTGAAGACTACGTCCAAGATATAGTCGATCTTTGAAACTGAGCAGATAAGGAAATAAATCATGCAACTAAGCTACAACACCTTATGAAAGGCAATGCAGAAGAGTTGTACATGCTCCTTCTAGCCTTAAGGATGGCAATCACCGAGAAATTCCTTAAGGAACGCCGCAGGACTGAGACAAAGCAGAAGCAAAGACTTCCCAACATCACCTATATTGGGATAGCTCCAAACGATCCGCCATCGCTGTCAGCTGATATCGTACAAGAGTTGCAAAAACAAATTGCAGCATTGCAACAACAAATCCAGGCCTTCATCTTTGTTCAAAATCAATGTCCAACACCAGCCTATCCCCAGTACACTACTCCGAGACTAGTGTACCCTATCACCAACAACCTATCAGACCCAGAAAAGAATCCAGCAGTGTAGAACTTTGCAAGATAAGTCAATACATTTCTACTGTCAGGGAGGACAAGTCATCAAGCACTGATGATCCCACCAAAGAAATAACTACAGGAATCAAAAACAGAGCTACAGGCCCTACCACAAGACTACCAAAGAGAAGCTATGCAATCACCCAGCCAATCTACGAATCCCAGGCCTATCAGAACACAATAAGAAGAAACCATGCCAGTTGCTCCCACTCAAGAAGTCCAACACCCATCAGTCATTCTCCCACTCCATACTGTAGTAGAGGAAATTCCTATGACAGTCCAATACAAGTGCAATACAATGCAGGCTCCTGAGGTTCTAAAGCCACAGCCAGTCAGTTTGAAATGAACAGCAGCAATCAATATAAAGGAAAACATTTTGATCGCTTCGACCTCCACACAACTTCAGAAAAATATGATTACGCTCATCAATAACTATCTGATGGCTGCACCTTTGGATACTGGAGCTTCTGTTTCGGTGATGCCTGAAGATATCACAAGAGGATGACGACTGCAAATTTGCCATTGCTTAGAAATGTCAATGGCAAGAGGCTAACGATATTAACAATGGCATGAATATATTGACCGCCTCATCCCAGCATTCAATTTCAACGTAATGCACCCATGTGGATTTGACATAATCCTTGAATGGGATTTCCTCTAATCAACAAAGGCAAGAATTGACTGCTCTGAAGGATTGGTACACCTAGCCAAACCAAGATGCTCCGCTGAAACTATTTCCAGGTGCAGAAATTACAGTCGTCCCAAACCACTCAGCTGCAAAAATCATGGCACACACCACAGATATTATAACCGAATAAATTATCATAGAACTACTAACCAAGACAATATTACTTTAAACCTCCTGATTCCAGCCTCAGTCACAGAAATAGTCACTGAAAGTATCGCCCCTGTCTGGATAACAAATGGGTACGATGAATCATTAACAGTTGAAGAATAAGAGAATCATCACCTATCAAACAATTGAAGCTGCGGTCATCAACCATTTCACTGGACGAATAGCCACTCACCAGTTCGAACCCATCGATAGTTTCATATGTAACTGACAAACGCCTGAAGAGTCTCATCAGTCATCAGCTGATACCTGCCCAAATTCAACAACTCTTACCCATACTGAAGAAACACTGCACCGTATTTGATCTGCCATACCCAGAAACAACACTTCATTTGACCACTTCACACTGGATTACTTCAGAAATCCACCTGCTGATCAAGCAGGAATCTAGCAGCGTATCAACAAAAGAAAGGAAAGTTATTCAGGGATGAAGTCATCAAAATGCTGAATCGAGGGGTCATTACATCCTTGCATAGCTCTTGCAGCTCTATCGTCACTCTCATGCGAAAGAGACAGCAGTTGGAGGTTTTGTGTTGACTGTAGATGGCTCAATGCAGTTACAAAGAAGGATGCCTACAGCTTCCTCGAATTGATGATGCCTTAAGACTCCATAAGAAATCCTAAATACTTCTCCAGCATTAACCTTCGTAGCAGATATTGGCATATCCAGTTAGTTGAAAAGGATTGAGAGAAGACTACATTCGTTGCATCTGATGGTTTCTCCAAATTCAGGGTTATGCATGCGGTCTATGCAATGCTTCAGCCACCTTCAAATGTAAGATAGAAGGAGTTCTTGCTGGATTGAAGAGGTCGGTCTGCTTATGCCATCTTGATGACATCATCATATGCAAAAAAATTCGATAATACCTGCAGCAATTAGAAACCATCCTAGCATGTATCAACAATGCTAACCTCCACCTAAACCCCAAGAAATGCTCTTTTGCCATGCAGAGTATAAAGATTCTAGGACACATCATTGACAGACAAGGGACATGCCGAGACCCGAACAATATAGAAGCACTATTGAACTTCCTGCCACCCACCGTGAAGCAAGTACGAAGTTCCTACGACTTCTGTTCTATCACAGATTTACCTCAAGCTTGCCACGATAGCCCACCTACTGTCATCATTAATGCAGAAGACAATGCAATTTACTTGGGATCAGCCACAACAACACAGACTGAAGTTGGCCCTAACAATGGAACCCATCTTAGGCCACTTCGATGACACTGCATACATGGAACTACACACTAATGCATCAAAACTACGAAATCAGAGCTGTATTGGTCCAGGTATAAGATGGTCTTGAGAGAGTGATCACCTACACCAGCATGATGCTGAGCAAACCTGAGCAGAACTACTCAACCACCCATAAGGAATGCCTCGCAGTCATCTGGGCTGTCGCAAAACTTGGTCCTTAACTTTACGGCTGGCCATTCACAGTAGTCATGCACTCTGTTGGCTTACTAACTTCAGAGAGACTAGAGCAAGATAGGCCTTTTGCCTTCAAGAATAGACAATCATAATATACAAATCTGGAAAGAAAATCTAAATGCAGACTGTCTATCCAGTAATCCGCCGAACAATATCAGGACCCTGCCCTTCTCAAGATTATCATGGACCTAATGAAGACCAACAGCCTGATTCCCATGGATTCGAGCTATGCGATGACGATCTATGTAAAAGAAGCTACGAACCTACTCAAGATCTCTTCTACTTGTAATCCCAGCACACCTGTGGAGAGATGTAATAGAAAGCTGCCATGCTTACCTAGCCATGCCATGCTTACCTAGAAATAATGGATGCACCGTTTTCGAGAGCGATACTTCTGGCTCGCCCAGCTCAAGACCATTCAGATTCATTATGTGGCATGCAGTGTCAGTGTTGGAAAACACCAATGCAGCTACCCGCCGGAAACCTGCAATCACTGCCAATCATGAATGAAACGTTTCATTGTGTAGGGATTGATTTGCCAGGCCGATTTGCAACATCTACAGCCGGAAACAGGTGGATTGCTGTTCAAACAGTTTTTAGCTATTACCCGGGACTTTACCTATCACAACGGCTTCAGAAGTAGTGAAGTTTTTCACAGAAGAAATTTTGCTGAAACAAGGTTCTCCTCATATTCTGCTATTCACCTGTGGGCCACAATTCATTTCTGCCACAGTACAAGAGACGCTACGACTTTTACAGACAATTCATTACAAAATATCCCCATATCGCCCAAAAACAAATGGACTGACAAAGACTGAACGAATCTCTGACCATCACGATATCCATACACATTGACCTACAGCATAAGAATTGGGACTCCACTCATCACCTTTGCATACAACACACCTGTTCAAGTAAGCACTGGATAAAGCCCATTTTATCTACTCCACGGGTGTCTGCCCTCAACCTGTTTGGGTATATTGCTCCTAAACATTATCGAACCCACAACAGACTACACAGCGCTGCTCAAATCAAACCTCGAGGCCAGTCAGTCAGCGAAAATAAACATCGAGTCAGCATAAGAAGAAAACAGAAAATCATACAACGCCCGCCACCAATTAGTCAACTACATGGCTGGCCAACAAGTTTGGGTTCACCCACCCACCCACAAGGTTAGTCCAACCTTGTCCGAAAAGCTCCAGTGTTCACGGTCCATTCAGCGTTCTCCGACAAACAACACCCATATGAAGTTACGTTACATATGAAGTTATTCCCGCCCCAGAATGTTCCATCACTAGAGTCAACCAACAAATAGTTCACATCACTCGAATGAAGCCCTATCTGTTAGATGAACAATCTACACCTGTTCAACCTATCTGCCCAATACCCAAAGTAAACCAATACCTGAACCTTCAAGTGCTCGCCCAAAGTGACAATGAAAATTTGAGTGGGAACTTATATTACACCCTGGATGCAAAATTCCCAGAACCTTAATTGTGCTCTAAATGTAATTAGTGGAAACCGAACTCGGTGCTTACCTTACCAGGATAACTAGTGTTTATTTTATTCAGTGCAAAATCACTCAAGTTCTAATTGATTAGTAATCCAGTGAACATTTGATACAACGGAACTTGTATGATGCACAAGTTATGGAAGATGCTCTTTTGCCTTTGCCCCACAGTACATTGAGATCACACAATGCAATAGCCATTTAACAAAAGACTAACGATGTAACAACGATATTGTTTTCTCATCTGGTCAGACTGCCTGTCTCTGTCTTTAATATCATTTGTCTACGACTGTAATTAAGATTATTTAATCGGAACTTAAGTTTATGCTATATTTTGAATTATGTATTTATATATCTGTGTTTATGCTTAGTTTTTACTCAATTTCTTATTATTATTAATGGATTTTTTTTTAGGGGAATTATTAATATTTGTTTTTTGTGGACAAAAAAAAAAAAAACTTGGAAGGGGGGAAAATTGTAAGTCTGTACATAAGACATTTTTCTAAGAATCATTTATCTGTATTTTTATTCAATGCAGTAGAGCATTGATTATCTGAAACAATGCGGCACGAGGGGTGTTCAGATAACTGATATTTCGGATAGCCGATCAGTTACAAAAAAATTGTACCAGGAGCAATATGAAACACAGAAACAGTGATACATATTAAACACAAAACCTTATATAGTGAAACCTCCTTTAACGGACACTCCGAATAGCAGACACCTCTTATTAGTGGACATTATTGCGGGTCCCAGTCCCTTAATATAGGACATTCCATGTTATCCACTCCGAATAGCGGACACTCTGAATAGCAGACAGTTATTTTAATTGTAATTTTTTTTTTTTTTCGATTAACATTTTGACAAACGCATTATGGTTGTATTTACATCAGTGTCCCTTACATTGATACATTGTATCGGTGTCCTATGATTCAATGCACGAATCTGAGGCCTTTTTTTCACTACAGTTGCTTTGTAAATATCAATACCTCATAAAACTATCCTATAAACGTGTTGATTAAATTTAGTGTGAATTAAAATGGCATCAAAAAGGAAGAGATTGGCACTGAAAGAAAAAAATTGATGTTCTTGAAGTTGCTGAAAAAGAAAAGCTGAGTGTGCGTTGTCTTGCTGAACGTTTTAAAGTTGGAAAAACTCAGATAAGTGAACTTTTGAAGGACAAAGATGAGATCAGAAAAATGTGGATGGTGAATTCAAACGAAAATTCAAAGAATTTGAAGTTTCGTAAAACTGAAACAAGCAAAATCGACGAAATGGTGATAAAATGGTTCAGTTTGCTCGTGCAAAGAACATTCCTATAAGCGGTGTTTTCCTTCAAGAAAAAGCCAGAGAAGTCGGTCAAAATTTAGGATTGGACACGTTTAAGGCATCAAATGGATGGCTAGATATTAATTTCTATAGAACTGTAATTAATTTTATCATTAAGTAAGACAAACGGATTAGCACTCATTTAAAAAGAAATATAGTAAATAATTTGCAATTGTTCATATTCTCTCATACCGCAATGATAATTGTAGAAATTTAATTAAGATTGTACGTAATTTTTCATTAAATGACATGCTATAAGTTAAAAAATAAAATAAAGACAGTCCTCCCCAATACCGGACACCTCCCAATAACGGACAAAACTTCCGGTCCCGTGACTGTCCGTTATTCGGAGGTAACACTGTATTGTATTTTAAACATTGCCAATTAACATAATGACAAAAACAACGCAACAAAGTCACAGGATAGATTTAAAATAAGATAATTTATTATACTGTATTGTATATTGTGTAGGCAAGTCCAAAATTGTTTTTGGTTCAGATTTTTCAAATTTTTATATACTGGAACGCCTTTGGTTAATCGATATTTCAGTTGATTGGTATTCGATAATCGATGCCCTACTGTACAAATGAAGAGGACTGAATTAAGGAGAAGGTATGGAATTATATATTTTTATTCATTTTATTTTAACCATTATTTATTTAAACCATTTCTTTTTCATTTCCTAATTATTGATGTTCTGTTTATTTTTAAGTTCTTTTCCGCTGTATCTGTTAAATCAGTTTACCAATTTAAATTGATTATGTTTTTTGGCCAATCGTAATGTATATTTTAAATCAATTTCTGTAAAAATCTATAAAAACTGATGTTTTTCATTAAATAAATATATATCAGTTAGGTTCCAGAACTTGTCAAGTTTACTCCTTAATCTAATCAACACCTCCACAAACACTGCCACAATATTAGTGAAGTTTGGCTAGACGAAATAAAGAGTGTATCTTCAGTTTTATGTCCCTTTTGGATGTTTAGAAAGAAATTGTCTGAATATCAAGGACTGATATTTAAGGGTGAACATCAAATTCTTCCTTCAACATTAATAAATAAGTATTTAAAATTGAAACATCGAGGACACATGGGTATTCAAAATATGTTAGCCAGAGCTAAAGAACTATTTTGTTTTGCTGTGGTATGACCAGTGATGCTTATACATTCATAAGTTCCTGTGCAATGCATCAGTCAACTCAGCGACAACCTGTAAGAAAACCACTGTTAATGAAACCAGTATCAACTAGTTCTTGGCAACCTGTTGCTGCTGATTTGTTTGTAGTCAATGGAAAACATTACTTAATTACGGTTGATCATTATTAGTTATTATGAAGTTTTGCAGTTGAAGACAACTACCATCTACCTCAGTGATTGATAATTGTCCACAGATCGTAAAAAAGAATTTAGTCAGTTTCCAGCCGAATGGGGTTTTGTACATCAAACATCAAGTCCTAAATATTCACAAAGCAATGGAATGATATTATGTTCAGACCACCAAGAATATGATTAAGTATAGGAAGTCATCAATGGACTTTTATTTCAAATGTCTAAAATCACCAACGAATAAGACTGAACTACAACATCTCTTTTAGGTTCTATAAATTACTAAATGTGAGGAATACTCCACGTGATAATCTTGGATCTCCTATACAACGTTTATTTAGCAGAATCACAAGAAGTAACATTGTTGCTCATCCTTCATATCTGATACAAGCTGTTCAAATAAATGTTCCAATGATGTTACCTCAAGTTCGTGAGAAGATAATGTCACGTTGTAGAATTGACAACATGACACTAGTCAAGAATAATTCATATCTCGAATTGCATATACAGTCGGACCTCTATTTAACGAAGTCGCTAAATCCCGAAAAAAAAGTTCGTTATATGGAAAATTCGTTAAATAGAGATTTACCTTTAAAATTACCTTAAACTATATAAAACAGATTCAAAATACTTAAACAATAAATATTATTAAAAAAGTAATAATTTGAATGATATAAAGCATATGTTACCATATGCGTACTTAGACAAAATTAACAGACTTTATTAGTAAAATTTGAGTTTTTTTGAAAAAGTGTTTTTGCTCATAGCACGTCTCGTATCTTTGCAATGCACCAAAAAACCCCTTCAGGCGTATTTTCTTCAAATTGTAATCCGCATCGGATTGTTTCAAATGATTTTAGCATTTCATCATACGAAGGTTTCTTTGATTTCTGCATCATGATCATTTCCATTTTCATCATCTTCATCTTCATCGCAATTCATTGCTGTATTGTTTTTATTTTTCATACTGTCCAAAATATCCGATTCAGTTAGTGTTTCCGAGGTCTAACTTCAAAATCAAGTGAAAGATAATCATCAATTAGCACATCATTGTTAATTTCTTCTTTTTCCCTCAGCTGTAACCTCGAAAAAGTTCGTTAAATAGAAAATGCACTTCGCTATTTGGAGGTTATTTTACGAAGAAATTAGCAAAATGTTCTTGGTTCCAAAGAAAAGTTCGCAAAATAGAGGTTCGTTAAATAGAGGTCCGACAGTTTTTTTAATTAATATAGCAAATTTTCAGAATAGAATTTTTATACTTTTCCTTCAAGTTATTATTACATTAAGCTTAAACAATTAGTTTCTCAACAAAATTAGAGACATGATATTAATTATAACAAGAGATTAATATTACAGTTTACAATTTGGCCACTCAATTAACAAACTTTCAGTTCTACCTCATAACATTTACATTCTTTTTATTAACAACAATATCTAAATATAAGATTTACGATTTGAATATTACAAAAATGTTATTATTTAACACTCTCATGAATCAAGTTTTTTAAATTCTACTGTTTTATAAGTTAGATGTTGACTTATTAAACCAATATCCAAATTTATTAACTTATTATCAATTTCAACAACATCCTATCTATTTAAATTATTTGTTCTTGAATTTCTTATTAACAAACTTGCAATCAATTTCCTTGTGTGGTTTTCTTTTTCTATTTCTAATATTATTACTTTTGTGTTAGTTCTATGTCCAAAATCATAATATTCTGATATTTCAGATATATCAACAATGTATTTATAAGAGTGATTTGATACATACAATGGGTGTTGTGTATAAAATTGAATGCATGAATTGTGTTAATTTTTATCTAGGAGAAAGTAAATGTACGCTCAGGCAAAATATACTAAAACACTAACTATATTAAGAGAAAGAAGTTGATGCTTCTGAAATATCAGAACATTGTTATAAATTTGGACATAGGCCTAACACAAAAGTAAAAATGTTAAGCGGGGTAAACATGATGCAACTTTGCTGATTGACTGCTTTTCAAGCTGCTTGAGCAGAGTTGTATCTGGATTTGTATGCAGCAAAAGCTGCAAGACCCGAGGATGCAACTCCAAAAGCTGCATGTACAGCACCCAATCATAGCGCAGTGTTGGAACACGTCACACCTATAGGAAAACATGGTGCCTATAAAGAATGCCGTCGCTCCAAATTGATGGACAGCGATTATAGAAAGAATACAAGATATTTCCGAAATTTCTTCAAGCAGAAATAAAGTTTATATGGAAATGCAATAATTTCGTGCGGTGGAATTTTCCAGAGCGTGGGATAAACCTTAATATTTGCAGGTTTTCACTGCAACAAAAAAAACAACAATTGCTGCCACTTTGCCAATTCTGAACAAAGCCATGGGACGTCATTGTTAGCAATTCCCACTGTAATAATAGTGGCTGTTGATCATTGTTCATCGTGTATCACATTATTGCCTTCCCCTACAAATACAGATTGGCTAATAATAGTATTGCAATATTTCTGTTTTGTTGGCGGTAATTGCAGTTCCTGTGTTGCAGGCCAGCACCGCAATTTCCTTCCGTGACGTATTGTCAACTGACATCGTTGCAATTCGTCCTCTGCTTCGTGTGTTTTTCTCACGACGGCGCCCACCAAGCTCCATCGTTTTCTCCCATACCTGTCGTTTGCAACTTTCCTGCATCCAACTTTTTCACCGAGTTGTACAGCAAAAGCTGCATCATGTTCACCCCTCTTTAGAAATAAAAATTGAAAAAGTTTGTTAATATGAAATTCAAGAACAAATAATTTAAATAGATATGATGATGTTCAATTGATAATAGGTTAATAAATTTGGGTATTGGTTTAATAAATAAATATCTAAATTCTTATAAAACAGTAGAATTTAAAAAACTTGACTATTGAGAGTATTAAATAATAACAATTTTTTATAATATTCAAATTGTAAATCTAATATTTAGATATTGTTGTTAATAATAAGAATTTAAATTTTATGAGGTAGAATTGAAAGTTTGTTTATTGAGTGGCCAAATTGTAAACTGTAATATTAATCTGTTGTTATAATTAACATCATGTCTCTCATTTCGTTAAGAAATTAATTGTTTAAGCTTCAATTTAATAATGGCTTGAAGAAGGAAAAGTATAAAAATTCTATTCCGAGAATTTGCTGTAATAAATAAAAATCTATGCAATTCGAGAGATGAATTATTCCTTTAAATAAGCTGGTATTTCTTTAAAAGAGAAATATTTTGACCAACTGGAAAAAGTAAGGGATGGATTTTGTTTTTGTTTTTTATTCTTGTAGTAAAATTGATTAAATCACAGTAAATCACAGGTAGCAGCTGATGGAATCATGAAAGGAACTTAGTTTAGCTGCTGATTTTATTTTAAGTTTATTTATTCATACTTTTTTCCCCAAAATACATATAGAAATTGTCAAATGACACCAACCAAGGCATTAACTTAAGACACAATTCGTGAGATATTGCCCAAAATGAGAATGGGAAAGGAAGGCCTTGAGCAATGCTATCACCATTTACCACCCTTTTTCTTTTTCTTCTTCTGAGTGGGCACTGGCCTTTGCTGCCGAGGTCCCTGTGGTCCAGGAGACACAGCTGCTGCAGAAGGAGAAGGATTAGTACCTCCACTAAGACGGGGGGAACTCACAGAAGCAGAAGCTTTGCTAGCATCACTGAAATCAAAACAAAACATTTATTAAACTAAATAAAGCACAACAACAACATTAAGAACTTTCAAATTAACAGCACTGTGCATGAATTGTCTATTAATGTACTTGTGGAAAGTAAAAAAAAACACGGTAAAAATGTTACACCTAGGACCTGAGATTCTGTGAGAAGAATCTTGTGGCTGTTTTAAGAACCTAATCCAATATACAAGCTGATATGAAGTGGCTTTTGAGATACATAGTGTGTCGTGATTTCTATTAGTATCAGATATAACCTCCCATGTTGCAATACAAGCCTGCATTCAGGCATGCAAACAAACAGATGATAGAATGTTCTTCTAAGGAATATCATTACATGACCTGAAGACCTATGTGGAACTGGTTAAGAGTAATGCCAGTCACTGAGCAATGGAAAGTGAAAAACTGTCTCTTGAAGGTTCAATTGGGGAGAGGTCTGTTGAGTATGCTGTCCGGTAGACTTGACGAACACTCTAAAAGAATGTTGAGTTATAGTATTTGTGGCATAGGGTCTTTACTATCTTACAAAAAAAAAAAAAAAAAAATCTCTAGATTCCATGCAGCAATATGAGTTACACCAGTTGGATGATGTTCTGAATGAATGTGCTGAAGCATGTCTATGGGTGAGCCTTCTCTTCTTATCATCAACAGTAATGAATTATAGACACTTTACATCTAAGTAGTTCTGCAATTTGAAACCTTCAAAATATTATCCATTAATTGCAGGAATGATATTTGCATACATCGACTAAGCATGATATACACTTCACAAGATACTGTACGATATTTTGTAAAACAAATGATTGGTTTTGTAACACTATGAAATACTATCTATTGATATCAATGGTCTGCCTTCACTATAGTCTATATCACTGACCTTGGATTTTGTCTATCCTGTATCTTTATCATATTGAAGTACAACATTCCTGATTTCTTTTTTTACAATTCACAATAATAAATTTATACAGTTGCTAATCTTTACAATAGACATAGCACTGAATGGATTACATCAGTCAACAAAACTTACCAAAATGAATAAAACTTACAATGGGCAAATTGCTACTACTTTCATAAAATTGTAAAAGTTATAATTCATAATTTATAATGTTTATCTTCATAAAAAAGATCTAAAAAATTAATTAGAAACTTATTTCATTTTAATAATTGAATTAAATGATATTTTTTATTAATTGATCCTATGAATAAATAAAAAGTATCCTTGAATTACAAGACTAGATTTCAGACTATAAAACTCCCTTCTGCTTAGGTGTAGTCTTCATTTGTTCTTTATAATTTAACTTAAAATATATTCCAAATTTCTTTTTTTCTTAAGAAAAATGAAAAAAAAAATTACATCTTAATCTATTTTACTGATTATTTCCAGAGTTGTATAAACACTTTTCTAAAAACTTTTCTTCTTTTAGGTTTATCTTTATACAGTATACTGCAAATTTTAAAGTAAGGTTAGTCAAATCCAATATTTATTGCATGCTAAGATCATTTTAGGAACTGCTATACATACTCATTGAAAATCTTCACCTCAAAATTTGTGGAAACCGAACACTAGGTGGGAAAAAAAATGTGTTGTGAATATTTTCAATGACCAAACAATTTTTCTGATGAAAACATAAACAACATTACTAATTGCTATGTAATGGGTGGCCATAATTAAACAGGTGTTTGGAGCGCAATAGGCAAAAAACGGTCGAATTTGGTGTATATACTATTCAGACCAAGGGATTGCAATTTCCTAGAAAAATTGTTTTAGCTTCAAATGGTGCTACCAGGGGGAAAACCGGCACTGTATGGTGAACTAAACAGACATAGAAAGAAAGCAAAAGCGTACAGTTGGCAATAAGTTTTATTGTTAGCCAGTTACACATACAGTTCAATATATTGTACTTGCATGTTCTCCAAAATCTGAATTCTATGGATCGTAGATTCTACTGTGGATCACAGCAAATCTCCAGATTTGTCTCACATGAAGCAGTATTCGGTCCTTCAATGTTGCCAAACTATCAACATGTCCTTGGTAAACCAATGCTTTCAAGTAACCCCACAACCAAAAGTCACATTGCAAGAGATCAGGTGAATGTTGTCCAAAATCTGCATCTATGGATTGTAGATTCTACTGCAGACTGCAGCAAAACTCCAGAGATATGTCTCATGTGAAGCAGTATTCAATCCATCAATGTTGCCAAACTATCTCTGGAATAAGAAAATTTCGCAGCATCTGTTGATTTCACATTGCAGTGACAGAACATGTCACTGGTCCTGTTGGTTGCAGTTCTTCGAAAAACTACGGACCAATTATGAAGGAAGCGGTAAAGCCACGCCACACTTTGATCTTCAGTGGATGCAACAGCATCTGCTCAATAGCAAGAGGGTTTTCAGTAGCCCAAATCCGACAGTTGTGTGTTTTGACAGTGCCGCCGAGATAAAACTGCACCTCATCACTCCATAGAATGTTCCAAGGCCATGCATCATCCACTTTCATCCGAGCTAGGAGGAATAGGTGAGAGAAATGAAAGTCTGTTCCTGCATCCTCTTGAACCAGTTATTGGACTTGACTAATCCTATAAGGGTACTAATCCTTCAGCAATTTGCTCATGCATTTTCTTACAGTTGAATACGGCATATCCAGCTACTTGGATACCGCCCAAGCAATGCTAGATCTGTATGAAGCATTTGCTTCCTCTATAGACACTGCAACAGTTTCAACTTTGTCATTTGATACCGGTATGGCTTGCATCTGTGTACTAGTTGATCCAGTATTTTCAAAACATGAGATCATGTTTCGCAAGTTGGTAAAAGTCATGGGACCTTTCTGTTAGACCCTTCGTTCGGAATAACCATAGTGCAATGGATGCTTTACTGTTATTTTGGTAAAAAAAAATTTACGAGCAACGCTCGATCACGTAAACACAGCATAGTGATTAGTAACATTCACAGCACTTTCAAGCAGGTCGAACTGGATGATGCCACTCATGTTGAGGCTTATATCCGTGTACCTGATGACATCTGTTATCTTTCACTGGGCGGCCGTCAGTGTACAGCTCCAGGTTACACCCCTGGTGGCACCATTCAGAACTAAAAATGTTTTCTACGAAATCGTAATCCCATGGTCTAAATAGTATATACACAAAATTTGACTGTTTTTGGGCCAACAGTCTTTTGCCTATTGCGCTTCAAACACCTACTGTTTAATTATGGTCACCCGGAATATAAATGTCAAAGCCCTCACCGATTCTTATTTAATTCTCCTACTTCCCATATAGTTAGGAACCTAAATTCGGCAGAAAGCTTCCTGAGGTTGTATTGGGAAAAAGTAAGCTATTGGGATTTCGATTAACCACCCCTAAGGAGTAGATTTGGGGTGAAATCTCTGAAATAGCACCACATTTGCATATATTGATCTGTATCTGGTGGTGACAATTGGAATTAATATATTAATGTGCATAATAGCACCACACAGTAACCTACTGGCAAAAACTAGAACTAACATTTTTGTACATAATAGCGCCACATAGTAATCTGGTGGCAAAAACTAGAACTAACATATTTTTGTACATAATTTTCTTTAATAATTTTCATATTTGTGCATCCTCTTCTATTCTTTCTCAAAATTGAAAAAATATGTATTAGATGAATTTTTGATATTCGGATCCTAACAGCTGCAAATGGAGGGAGAGGGAATCAATCTTGAAGGGGTTTGCGTATCTCCAAAACCGCTCGAGGTGGAAACATGAAAGTTGACATGAGCGTTTTGTCATGACAAAATTGAAAGATGCTTTTTTGTTTCAAGCACTAAGGGATTGAAATGGGGGTGAGGAGATTGGCAAACATTATTGAAGGATATGTATTTAGGGTTTTCGGAATGGGGAAGGTTTGAAGAGATAGGGGTTTGAAGAAGGGTGGAAAATTCTCCAATCTTGATATTAACTTCATATCTAGGGATCTTGAGTTACAAAATTCGAATATAATATGTGATTTTTTTACCGAGTGGGAAAGTTTCGAAATGATCTCACAATTTCACAAAAATTCTTTTTCATCAACATCAGGACATATTTTTTTTGTAACTTGTACGAAGAACAGGTATTTCGACTAGTATTAAAATAAATGTAAGCTTGAAGTATCAATATTACAACCACTAGATTCAATATTGCATCCACTTTTAGTTTGGAGTAATAATTTTAGATATATAATAAATTTCAAACAAGATGGTTATAATTAAAGTTGGCCTATTTAGAGCATCCTGAAGCTGAATCAATAGTCAGAGACACCAAAAGTTATACACATACTATTCAAAGGATTCGCTCAATGATTCTGCAAAAAAAAAAAAAAAAAAAAAAAAAAAATATGTTACAAAATTACTTGCTAGAGGGCGCTTTTTGCTACAACAATGAAAATAATTCCAGAAAAACATTAAACATGCAATGCTCTGTAAGGTTTTAATTGTAACATTTCGTTTTTTTTTTATTGTAAAAGTGGTCCAAATGTCATCACAATTGCATAGGGTAAATCTTATGCAAAGAGAAAACAATCTGATTTGCATAGACACCAGGAACGCAGCTGACATCAGGAAATAAATAATCGGTGTGAACTGAGAACGTGGATTAAGCAACAGTCACGATGAAGATGATGACTTTACAAGAACGTTCGCAATAGTCAAGTTTTATTATGAAAGTTGTGGTAATGCTGTAGCTGCGATTCATGAAGTTCGTCAGGCTAAAATAGTATGCTGTGGACCGAGGTCACCACAAGAGAAAAACGATAAAAAAAAATTTGAAGAAACCGGATCTTTAAGTATGCAACATGGCCGTTGACGAAAGTGAATCGGTGATCACGTGATTGAAGACGTTGCCACATCAATCGTTTGGCAGGTGCTGTAGAATGCTGCAGATTCAGGTAGTACCAGAACTGCATCACAACAATTAGATCTACCCTGGAGCACAGTTAAAGATCCTCAGAAACTTAATTAATTTTTTCCATACAAGATCAGTCACAGACAAGAACTGCTTCCAGGCAGACAGGGAGAAAAGACTCACTTTTGCATTTACCTTTCTGGCCAGGATTAAAGTTGATACATCGTGGCCATGGGACATCCTATGGAGCAACGATGCACACTTTTACTTGAATGGCACTGTGAACATACAAAATTGCGGTTTGTGGGCCAATGAAAATCCACTCATTTTCCAGGAAATGTCTCTGCATTCGCCCAAGCTTACAGTCTGGTGAGGGTTTACATCCAACTTTATCCTGGGTCCTTATTTTTTTGAAGAAATTACTGCTAATGGTCCTTAGAAATGTTCTGTGACTGCAGCTAGATATTGTGACATATTCCAGAACTTTGTGATACCACAGCTGCAGGAAACCACTTTTATTAGGTTAGCAGTTAAGCATACAGTTCATCATCTGCACACATTTGTCAGGGGGAACATACTAAGCAATATCACATGGCTCATTCAAACATCTGATACTGTCTGTCTGAAATAAATGTGTTTTTGGACATTCGTTTTCCGTTCATATAGCTGTAAAAGTGCCCTCTAGCAGACGATTTTGTAATTAATTTTTTTTTTTTTTGCAGGATAGTTGAGCACATTCTTTGAATAGTATGTGTCAAATTTTGGTGTCTCTCCGACTAATGGTTGCAGCTGCAGGAAGCTCTAAATAGGCCAACTTTAACCACCTTGTAGATGTTTCTACTGCAGACTAAAAAAATTTATGTTTATCATTAACATCTGTCAAAATTTAAATTAAATCGTTTATTTCAACATGAATAAGCCATTTAACAGTTCATTTCTTTTCAAATAAGCTTTGGAATAACATTTCCAATTAAGTTTTTTTTTTTTTTAAAACATTTACATTCTCAATTTAAAATGACAAAAGATAAAATTGCAATACAATGAACCTTATCCAATCACTAAAGATCTACAGATATAAAGAATCTTTAATCAGCTCAATTCATTCTAATAACCTAAAACAATGCTACTCAATTTAAATATTAAAACTACCTTCAAAATGCATCTTCTATGCAGACGACGGAACTCTTCTTTTTGCAAACAAAAATATAGAAAATCTCAAACAAGACGTCTAACTTTCAATATATCTTAAATGTTGGATTTCTGTAAACGACCTTACACTAAATACATCCAAAACAGTTCTTCTATCAACAGAATAAATCTCTTTTTAATAAATGCTTCTGTATCACTTACAACAACTCCCTAATACAAGAGGTCTCCTCTTTCAAATACTTAGGAATCTATCTTTCTCATCATCTTTCTTGGAATTTCCATTCCCAAAAAATTGCTTAAAAAGTCTCCAGAAACTTAGGTATTATCAGAAATTTAAACTTTCTCCCAACTGAAATACTACTAAATCTATACTGGTCACTCATTCATTCAAATCTTTGCTACAGAGTTGTAGTATGGGGCAACCCTTCTAAATTTTATGAAAACATGCTTCTAAAAGTACTGAAATATTCCTAAAATTTATAGATAAAAAACCCAGACACTTTTCTGCTCGATCCCTCTGGCCGAAATATAAAATCATCTCTTTCCCCTACATCTATAAACTACAATTAGCGGTCTTCATTTATAAAGTAATCAATAAAAAAACTCTATCCCTGTATTTCACTAACCATTAATCCCTACACCCATTCTTACTATACAAGATCTATTACCCACCTGTTACTATTAATTCCGAAAACTAAGTCTAACTATCAAAGAAGAGTTGTCAGCTATGCCTCGCCCCAACTTTGAAATGAATTCCTAAAGAGATCCGTGAACATCCTCTTCTTAGTCAATTCCCAAAAAAAAAAAAAAAAAATCAAAAATCACATTTATGCTTCAATTTTACTAATATACTAATATTTCACATTCTATTGTAGTCAGGCTAAAATTGAAATCCGAATCCCTTTCCTCCTATCACCTTTCTCTTTCATCTCCTCTATTCTATCTCCTTTCTGTATCCGCCTAGTCCCTCACTCTATTCCTACTTTCTTCCTGTTCCTTCTACTCCATGTGTTCATAATACATAAAATATGTTTCCTGGTCCAAAATAAACTTGTAAAAATTTGCTAAAACTTCAATAATTTTCTCTTTTGTAAATATTTTTCCTGTTTTTTTTGTTATATATTCCCTTTGTTAATCGTCCAACTCATGATGCCCACTTGTCTTCTCGATGGAATCTCCCTTAAGACGACTGGATTGTCAAAATCTTACGTGTAAATATGTCTTGTAAAATATTATTGGCAATGAAATTGAAAATTATAGTTTGTTTACTCACATTTCTGTTGTAGAAGCAGTGGCTCCTTGGGTTCCTTTTCCTAAAAAACAAACAAACAACAATATATATATATATATATATCTATGGCTGTCTAGTTATCAGATTATAGATGTTGTATGGAAATAGGACACATCCTTAATTTTGCTGATGCAAAACCCCTCACCCACAAAACAGACTAATAATCACCTCCTCTCTTAATCCTATCACATAATCTAGCTTCAAACTTGTAATCAAATAACTTCACCCCTAGTCCTTTCCATACTATATGCGTGCTTTTGTATTGTATCGTTGTATGCGTTTGTGCTCTTGATGATGGAACATTCTTGATATTTTGAAACCTCACTGCTTCTTTTATTAATAAGTTTTATCCTTTACTTTATAACAATATACATAATTTCAATCATGCTATATTCAACTGCAAGTGCACTATTGTTATCAAAATAATTTTGTCAAGATATTTCTCAGAAACTGCATCATTAGTTAAAAGAACTATTACGAACTAAAAGTTTATTCAAAGTCATGATATAATGTTCAATACAAATTTGACCACTGCAACTGAAAAAAAAAAAAACTAAATTAAGATGCCAGTATTATCAATTTTTTTTAACGGCTTTATTTATTTGATTTATTACTAGGGATGGACGAGATTGGATTTTTAGGTCGGGACGGGATGGGACGGGATTTTTTTTCCCCTCCCAAAAATCGGGACGGGATCGGGACGGGATTGTCCTTCCTTCAGTAAATGGGAAATAGTTGTTCGGGTTTTGAAACTTGATATGGATGACAATAATAATAACAAACAAAAACATTTTATACTTTTTATTGCAAAACTTTTTACCATGTATCTTCATCTTTACCATATCGATCGCTAACGCCATGACGAAAACACTTTGTTGTTGATATAATATTGGTAGGTAGAAGAAAAATAAATAGTCCAGAGAATTTCTCAATGATTTATTGTAGTCTTCAGTTGCCGGGATTAATAATCCCAGCATTATTAAGCCTTTTGTTGAATTTAAATAAATCACGAAATCCCGTCCCGAAGAAATCCTGCCTGATAAACAGGATTATAATTTTCCCGAAAATTTCCCGAAATATCGGATTTCGTCCATCCCTATTTATTACCTTATAATAACAAGGCTCCTTATATGAAATATAAAGGACATGTTACTCCAAAACATATCGTATATTAATAATATCTCAGCTGCGCATTCACCACAGTAACTATATTTTCCAAAGGGTGAAAAATGTTTAAAACTGCGTTTACAACTTTGAGGTCAAGCCAGACTTAGATTCTAAGCCCTACTCCCTAAAGCCCATGAAGAGATGTCAGGAAAGGTTTTGAAGATGGGAAAAAAGTCAAAAAATAGAAATTTCTATTGGCCACCATTTTGAAATGGGTGATCCGAAATACAATACCAGCTGAGTCCTTAAGCATATCTAGCACCTATAAAGTTTCAGCTAAAAAGCTCAACATTTACCTCAACATCACAATTATGAGGTCCCGCCCTCTAAAAACAAATAAGCAGATTTTGACTTTTTTGTTACTTCTTTGTCCTAAAAGATTTAAAATGTTTGTGGCAAAAGCTCTAATAATATCATGAGTATAAGGGTTTGAAAACAGGATAAATCATCAAAAGTGGAAATATAAATACATATTGCTTCATGACCGTTTGCACAGGGTGAAATCACTCTCTCTCACCAATGAACTGTTCCGGCAGCGCTTTATGTGTCCTCTTGTTTTGTTTGAATGGAAACGTTGCTGGCTACATAAACAGTGCTTCAAGCAAGGAGAGGCAGTTTGGCAGCAGTGGCAGCCAGCTCCAAGTTGGTCTCCTCTCCAGAAAAGAAGAAGATTGAAGAGACAGCCAGCCACATAGGGTCTTCCTCCCAGTGAAGAGAAGAGTTCATCGTGTCGAAGGCCACCTTGAGCAACAGAAGAAGCTGAGCTGAGCAAAGCAGACCAGAGTAGCATTGGTAGACAAATCAGAGAAGCAAGTCTGAGTTTCTGGGCAAAGCCAAAGAAGATAGTCACTAACACCCAGCAGCAGACGTTTCCAGGCCTCCTCAGAATTACTATAGGAGTTATGCAGGGTAGCGGTTTTCATATCTCTGTAAAGTAATACAGATGGAATCCGAATAGCAGTGCAGCTACCCAGACGGAGGTAAATAAATGCCTGTATGTGTCTGTTAGCATTGAGAAGCAGCTAATCAGAAGCTTGATAGTGAAGCCGACAAACAGGGAGAGAAAGTCACTTCCTGATCAGCGTAGGACAATAAATCCTATTATAGTCGAGATGAAAAAGAGCCCGAATCAACGGGTCGAGTGTCCCAGAGAACTGCTTTTGTCTTTGGTTCTTTTATTTTATCTATTGTGTCTGAAGAAAGAATCCCCAGCACTGCATTTGCTTGATAACTTTAGTTTCGTTCAATGTAAAGTACTTTGAATAAGAAGTACTAATCCTAAAGCATTTAAAGCATCATACTAGTACTTATCCTAAAGCACTCCTAACCAATTAATACTGTATTGTTTTATTGTCTATTATGTGTCGGTGTTGTCAGTGTATTACAGCACAGTACAGTGGCTATTTAGGTAATACCATATAATGTTTGCAAAACATTCAACTGGCCTACCTCGAAAGTAACCTGGACGTTAAGAGGTGCATTTCAATTTTAAGCATTCTTCCTTTAGAGACTACATCTACTAAAGTAATTTCACATACTAACTTGTAACTGTCTATTTTTTAATAGAAAAAAATAAATAAAACGAAATAAAAACAAAAATGTTAAGATATAATATTTTTCTTACATTAAAATATATGAACACATAAATAAACTCCTGATAAAACTTTACACCGTGGACATATACCAATATTTCGTTTATTTTCATAAACTTTTTCAAGGTTTATATAAAATAAAATTAAAACCTAAAATTAACATGAAAAAAATTGAGGTACAATTTTTTTCTCTTACATTCTTTTATTATTAATAACTGATTAATCTTTTAGAGTTCTGTGGAGCATTGTTAGTTAGCTAAGAATGACAAAGACTTGTGCTTTCTTTCTATTAGTTCTAATTAAAATTCATTGTTACAGTGATGTAGCAATCAGTGGAAAAAAATGTAAAAACAATCCGTTATATAGAAAAAAAGCCCCCAAAAGCTATAATAATAGTGTAAATAATTAAATTAATTACATCTAAATATGGTAAAAATCTAGTTACCGATTTGTACAGTAATTAAATGATCAAGAGAGAGAGAGAGAGAAAAAAAAATGACGAACATATAATTTTAAATTTTATGTATTTACAGATTTGTACTTATATTTTTTATATTTAAACATTTAAAATTTTTCTTAATAATTACTAGTCGGCTACACGTCGCTTCGCTCCGGAAGCCTCGCGTATGTAATGGAAAACAATTTGTTATTTATTAAAAAAAAACATACACAAGTTACATCAAGTAAAATAAAACTAAATTTTTTTTAAAGTTTTTTTTTTTTTTATTTTAATGTCTATATTCTCTCAATCCACGACTGCTTTTAGAATCAGCGTGTGAATCATATATCTATGATATATTTTTATTTTTTATAGAGATTAGAATGTAATCCTCGTGGTGTAATGCCTAAGATGTCTAACTTCGGAGCAGAAGGTTGCATGTTCGATTCCGGTAGATAATTTGTAGAAATTATTTCTATTTTGGAAATTACAATAATTGCACCAGACAGACAGAGAAATAAAAGATTTTCGTAATATAGATACACTTTTCAGTGGCTTTTGAGTTACAAATAGTGATTTTTCAGTATTCTACCTAATAGAAATAGTGATTCTTTTTTTTTTTTTCTTTTCTTTTTTATCCAATTCCAATTGATACTTTTCAGTGGTTTTTGAGTTACAAATAGTGAAAATTATCTACTAATCTAGGCCATCAGATTGTTTGATATAGATATTTGAAGAAGAGATGTTCAGATGGACGTTGGTTGATATAGATGATAAATGAAGATCATAGCTTGTATACGAAATTCTTCGCGACAAATTGATTGTGACTATTCTTTAGAGTGAAGATAACCAAATTCTGTTGAATTGTGACTCAAAGACATAAAGTTGTACGTGAGTGAAGACAACGTTTTCCAAATATATGGCAACTTTATTTAGAGTTTGTCCTTGAGCTTTATTGATAAACATCGCATAAGAAGGTCTGATCGGAAATTGTTTTCTTGTGAAAATGAATGGAATGGTTCCATAGACATCCTATGGATGAAAACAAAATCACCTTTGTGAGTTCTGTTATAATTTCGGTTTCTAAGAGATCATTATCGAATGAAAGGCATTTAAGTTGAGTTCCATTGCAGTATGCAAACTTGGGATTGATTCTATTTTTCTTTCTATTTTTCATTCCCACAGAAAACTGCGCCAGACAGGCAGACAGACAGAGAAATAAAAGATTGTTACTTTTCAGTCAAAGTCAGTTCAGTTTTGACAGATAAGTCTAAAAAACAATATGAAGAGAGTTGTAGTTCCCATGGCTTAATGGATAAGATGTCTCCAATATCTCTCGTGGGGGACCTAATAAAAATTTAACTTTATGAGAGGTAACAAAAACTTTATGAGAGGTAACTGTGAAAAAAAACTTTGAGTTTGATATATAGGTATCTAACTCAAATATCAAACTTAAAATTTTTTTCACAGTTACCTCTCATAAAGTTCTCTTTATACTGTAAATATCAAATTTTTATTAGGTCCCCCACCAGAGATATTGGGGCTCAAACTTTGAAAAAAATGAAAAACGAACATTTTTCAAGAACTATAAATTAGGAAGCCAGTAACAGAGCTGAAATATTTTTTGCTTAACCTTTGGATGTATCAATATATCTTTTCTCAAAAAAAAATTATAGTTTTGATATTTCATTCCTTCCTGCTAAAAAAAAAAACTGGAACTTTGATTTTTGTTCAAAAGCGAATATCAGTTTCGGTTCTAAATTTCAGCCATTTGCATTAGAAATATGGTAAAAAGGTATAGGACATAAAATGTAGCTTGTATTGTGCTGAAAATAATGTTTTTTACCTCGACTTTCTATCATTTTTTTAGCTGAGTTATCAAAATTACCGCAATTGTCTGCAAAGGCCAAAAATGCTGGAAACCATAACACAACAATGGACGCCATTTTTTTAAAAAAAATAATACCTGTTTTGAACTACTCATGCATAGGGGTAACAACAGTAAAAAAATCATTTTTTTTTTTTTTTAAATGATCGAGCAACCAGTGCTGGACCGTTTGGTATGGATTGACCCTCTTATGAAGGAAAGCTTCAAAGTTCAATTCCATTTTTATTGAGTTATAATTTACATGTTGCAATTGTAGTTTATTAGGGTACTTTTACTTACTTGATTAATTCTAAATGTAATATTAGAATTATATTAGGCCTGCTTAATACTTACCTGACACTATTTTATTTGAACTTGACCCTTTTTTTACTGAATTTGTATCTTGAAGTATGGTCATTTCAGGTATTTACCTGAATCATCAATTTCATCAATTCATTTACACATTTTAACATTAAAAGTAAAAAAAAATTAAGTCAAAATTTTATAATTTTGAGTTTATACATTTGTAGGCCTATATAATTGTAAACCAATATCTTAGAGATAAGGAACATTGTTTGTTTTAAATTTTATAATAAAAACTATTGGAAACTAAGTCTTTTACTTATAACCTGTGCTACTCAACTCTAATCAAAAAACCACTATTCACCCACCCCTAAAATTAATTACATTTTATTTCATCAAATTTTTTGCAATCGTTATTGTAGAAGTGCTGCTGATCACTGTGCTTGAGTACAAATATTTATTTATTTCTAAACTCCTAAAATAATATTTTCACCCACAATTATTATTTTATTTACCACAAGTTTTATAAAATGTTCCTCGCATTCTTTCAAATGAAATTCTCCAATTTTCTCACCTTTCTTATATCTATTTTTATTTATTTATTCCCAAACTTCAGTTTCATTTATACATCTTTTAATATTTTCTAATGACTTTTCTTCTGATTTTAATTTCTTATATTTTTCTAGGTAATCCATCCTCTTTCTTAGATCATTATCCTTTTTCCATACTTTTTTTTGCTATCTTTACCTCTTGTTTCGCTTTACAACAATCTTTATCAAACCAAAAGTTTTTTTACTTAATTAATCCCTAAAAATATTTTTTTACAGTCTTACTATTATTCATAGTTTTTATAATTTCTTCATACTCTATTGTTTTATCATTCACTTGAATATCCGCTAGGTGTCTTTGACATTTTTCTGTGTAGTTCTTTATGATGTTAAGTTCCACACTAGTTTTTGTATTGTTCTGCTTTCTATTTTCTCTTCATTAATGTTTTCTATCTAATTTTTACTTAATTCAGATTTCTGTACTGTTAATTCTATTGGAAAATGGTCAGAACATTCTACATCACAAACCATGAAATTCTTTATATTCTGTATCATTTTTCTATCTGTAATTATAAGATCTATTACAGACACTCCTCTTTCACTTCTAAAAGTAAACTCTCCTTTTTTGTTGGCATATGTTCTACCATTAATTATTAACAACTCATATTTGTTTATAAAGCCTATAAGTTTTTGACCTTCATTGCTTAAAACACTGTCTTTGAATTTCTTATGCAATGTTCTTCATAAAAGCTCTCACCTTGCTTGTTTTTTATGTGAGCGTTAAAATCTCCCATCAATATATTTCATAATTTCTATAATATTTCTAAGTAATGCCTTGTACAGACATCCAGTTGACATACTCCTTTTAATATCTTCTAAAAAAATACAATATTTTTAAATTTTTTTAATGAATTCTAAGAGGAAAAGGAAAAGTTTTTTTCCTGTCCTCAGAACCTGATGAAGTTTCCTGTTTAAGGAAAGGAAATATTGTATTTTTAGAAGATATTAAAAGAAGTATGTCGACTGGATATCTATATCTCCCATCAAGATTATCCTATCTTCTTTAATTATATTTTCATGTATATTTTTTTCCTAACTATTTTATTAGTATTCCCATTCCAATATAATAATACAATATAAAAATTGATAATAAGCCCCGTTATTTTCACGTTTAAAGATATCACATTTTCGTCTTTCACTTTGTTTTACACAATTTTGTCACATTTTAGCTGCTTTTTCCATCCAACTTTAATTCCTCCTTTTGCCATTCCTATTTTATTACTATCTTTGATGGCTTCAATATATGACCTTGTATGCGATGGATTTAATGATTTCACATGATTTTTTATTTTATAACTTTTCATCCATACTTCCATTAAAGCAATAATGTCTTTCTTGAATATTTCATTTCGATCTTCTCTTTCAATTTTTTTTATTCCAGCTACAATACAGAATTGAATTTTTTTCTTTTTCATTTCAGTTATTTAATGCACATTAAACCTTCTGTTAACTGGGTTGATTGTGGATCTTTAAACGTATTAGTCATTCACTCTGCTTTGTATTCTTATTTATTTTGTAGGTAGACCTATTATTATGTATTTCTGCTAGATCAATTATCTTAAGTCTTTATTATTTTCCTTCCACTATTAATTTATCGTATTTCAGCCAAGCTATCTTTCTTTTCGCAGTGCCGGCATGGCCAAGCGGCCTTGACCGCGGTCTGCCGTGCGGGCATTGTGTAGGCACCGGGTTCGATTCCCGGACGGGACTTGGCTGTTTCAATTTCCTTTCCTGTATTGTCAGCCTCTTCTTCACTTTCTCTTCAGTCTGACATCATTCCTTAATGGCATCCTGAGGAAGGCAATGGGAAACCATCTTGGTATCTTTCGCCATCTTGGGAACACTAGTGCTCCCTCGAACACGGATACTTCGATTACGAAGCGCTCGCACTTCAGTGCATTCCGTACCTACCACCACATCTTTCTTTTCATTCTTTCTTCATAAGCTTTCTCATGAAGTTTTATTGTTATATGTTTGTCTCCTCAGAGAAATCTTTTATCTTGACTTTGATTCCTTCAAGGCATTTTTTTCTTTTTAATTATTAGTTCTTTATGTTTGCTGGATGTACATTTTACTATAATTCTTCTTCTATTAAAACTACTTTTATAGCTCCAAATCTATGAGCTCTTTCTTATTTCTAGCTTCATTTGGAAATTCTTTTGAATGAATTCTGTTACTGATGTTCAGTCATATTCCAATCTTCCTGCTCTTTTCCTTCTATTCTTTACATAATAATATTTTCTCTGCGACTTCTGTCTTCCTGTTTCCTAATTTTCTCTTTTAGTTCCATTATCTGTTTTCCTTTTCTTCAAATTCTAATCTTTGAATCAAATTAGTTATTTGCTCCTTCAAATATTTGATTTCCTTTGTAATGTCTTCTATCTTCTCTATATTTCGAACTTTATTCAGAATTTCTTTAATCATTTCTGCTATATTTCTGTCCTCTTCTCGGTCAGATTCATTATGTGCTTCTTCTTCACCCCTCTTTTCCTTTTCCATTTTTTTCCATTTATTAATAGGTGATCTTGAAATTTTATCTTTCTTCCAGACAATGTCTTTCTCTTTCTCTGAAGTTCTATTTGAAAGTGGTTTATCCTTTTTCATTAATCTTTCTAGAGTGTTTATGGATTCTGACCGTTCCCTTCCCTTATGATTGGACTCTTCCATCAGACGTTCACTATATTTTTATTATGCAGATATTGGAATTCATCGCTTGTTTCTTCTATTATAAATGTAATGGTGCATGTATGTATATTATTAATATTGCTCTGAGGAAATAAACTTCACATTTAGTAGAGTACATTTACACTAACACTGACGGATCAAGAGTCACAAGTACCATTTACACTCAGATACACACAATCTTTTTTCAAATATCACTTCACTAATACCTTCAGGTTTTCCTGAATATTTGCTTTGAAGCCTTTCTAATGAGTTTTTGTATTGTTATTAATGATAAATAAAGTTCACTTTTAGTTGAAATAATTACTTACAGTTGCCAAAATGCTGGAGTAAATTCAAATGCATTTAGACAGTTCAACTGCTCACTAGCACCACCAATTATATGTTTTCTTTTAATATGTATTACCTTACTTTTTTTTTTCCCCACTATCTAAAATATCTCCTTGTTAAAAAGCATTTCAGATGGCAGCAAAGTATATTTAGATGTCTTCAACTTTTACATTTAGAAAACAAATGAAAATAAAAAAGATATAACATTTAGAATCACTTTTTTTCCCATACAAATACCATAGTTTTTTTTTTAGATAGGCTATTCTTTTAAAAACTGAAAAACATAGCCCATCAGAGAAAGATTATTTACTAACTCAATTCTAAATATATTTTACTGGCATTTGATCTTTACATAAATATTCACTTACACCTTACCTTCAGCAGAATCTGTACACATAAAGAATGTAAATGAAAACAATTTGTAACATCAAGTAGACTTCACAAATTGGCAGGAAAAAAAAAACAGAAAAAGAATTTAAACTTACCAATTCCACCACGCTTATCTTTACGCTTCTTATATGTAGATCTTTCCCTTCGAGGTAGCCAGCGTTCTGGATCAGGATCCACTGAAGCATCATAATTCTTTGGAAGTTTACCTGCAAATTGAAAAAAAAAAACAGTATTGTATATATTATAATAATATCAGTATTATCGAGCTGTATACACTGGGATACTATCTTTATTAGATACATTAAATATCCTCATACAAATGTTTCGTTCCAATAAGTATTCTGCCAGGCAACTGTAGTTTTCCATATAAACAAGGCAGAACAGACATCCTAGTACCAGCTGGAGATAGGAAAAAAAAAAAAAACCAAAAAAAAAAAAAAACTGCCTTAATGGAGGAAGCAAATGACCCGAGTGATTTCAAACAACTGTGTTAGACTTGCTGGATTGATCATATATCAAATGCTGTCGTCCTGGTCTTTCCATATACCACCGTTTATCAAGAATGGGATCCCTAGCATTCCTAGGGATTCCAAAGATGCATTTACATCACTGCTGAAAGCTAAATAACTGTAACAAGATAAAGTGCATAGCAATGTAAGTGAATGCCGAACAGCTGGTTGTAAAGAACATAAAATGAACAAATAATAATGATTATTATAAATGGTTTTGATTTCACTCGGCTTGTGACGTTTTAATTTAGGGAAGGTAGAGAATTACATAAGCTAAATCAGACTGGAAGAAGAGAGGAAAAAAAGTAATACTGACTGAACAGAATAAAAAGCCCAGAATAAGTTATCATTACTATATATATTATATATATTTATACTGAAATACCTTTCTTCTTCTTTTTCTTTTTCTTCTTTATAAGAAGTTCGTCTCCTCCAATCCTATGAAATACAATATAACTGATTAAAAATCTACTTGTCAATGAGCTTGATGATTCAAGAAAATTTATCGTGTAATATAAAATACGAAATGTTAAAGTTAAAAGTAAAATGGGTTTCTTTTCAATACACAATCTCTCTACACAACCTTTAAAGCTTTTGATCATCCATCTCTAATTCCATTTGTGAACGTACAGTTTAGAAATCATAACTTCCATTCAGGTGCCATTGACTACCAGTGACAACAAAGCTTTCAGAAAATTACTTTAAGGGGACTGACTGAAAACTCAGGAATCAATCAATCTATCCTTTATATTATTTTCTTTGATAAAATTTCATAATATTGTTACCAGGCGTTTTGTCCGACCCCCGTTCACCGGAGTCGACTCGACCAACCCAGCTTACCTCTGCTGAGTCGACCTGTCCTGAGCCTCGTCCAGGCGCAGAGCGCCTGAATGGCATCTCGTCGTGGGGCATCAGCCCATCCAGGTCTCCAGTTGGAGCAGAGTGCAGTATCTCATCGTGGGGCATCAGCCCATCCAGGTCTACAGTTGGAGCAGAGAGTACGAGAACGTCTGTGGGCATCCGCCCAGAAGGAAGGATTCCACTTAGGGGAAGGTGTAGCAGAACGACTTCGGGCAACCGCCCAGATAAAGGATCTCAGTTGAGAGAAGATCGGAGAGGAACGTCAAGGGACAACCGCCCATACAGAGGGTCTCCGTTAGGAGCGGAGTATACTAGAACGTCGGTGGGCAACCGCCCATTCAGAGGATCTCCTTTGGAAGGAGAACAGAAGCAAGGCATTCTTTCGGGAGAGAACGTTCGAAATCCAGACGTGGGCAGGTGCCCAGGAGAAGAAACGTCCCAACCGAAGATAGAAGCTGAAGCGATTGCGTGACGTGCAGTTCTCTGAAGGATCCCAACCGGGAGACGGGAGCATCGTTTGGCGCCCGACCGGGCGACAGTATCCTGTAGTATATTTGGAAAAGGACCCACCAGGATTCCCAACCGGGACAGAGAAGACTTCAGCCATGAAGCCAGTTATTACCGAAGAGGTTCCGGTATCGTTGGACGGCACCGGGAAAAGTCATCCCTTGCCGTGTGAAGTAACCCCTTCGCCACAGTGTTCCGAAGACGCCCGGTCATCACCCGAAGGCAACGGGAAAAGTCAACCCTTGCATTGAGAAGTCATCCCATAGCCGCAGAGTGCCGAAGAGGTTCGGTCTTAGGCCTAAGACTACGGGGATCGATTTCCGTGACCACCCAAAGGAAACCCAGTCACCGTGGACTTATCCGGACGTCCCGCCAACTGGAGGAAGACCACGCAGACGACATCCCGTTTGGAAGAAGACAACTCTGAGGGACCGAAGAATCGTTATTTTCATTTCGCAATAACCTGTAATTTATCCTAACCGAGTTAATAAAAGTCTCTGTTATTTTAGAACCTTGTGTTCAGTCGCATTCCGTTACCCCGCCACCGTGCGTTTGTGCTCGACACAAAAACACGGTAGCAATATATCTCTTCATATTTATAATTATTTAATAGTAGTCTTATACTTACAAAAGTCCTTGTTTGGTAAGTCAATTTTAAATATTGAAAAGAAACCCATAATCATATTAAACACAAGAAATGGGTGAAGAATATTTTAAATTCTATCTCTTGTAAACAATTAAAGCCTGCAATATTAAGAAAATATATAAAAGGAAAAGCAATAAAGAAAAGTAAGCAGTCCAGTAGTATCAAAGTACTACAGTGGAAGCTCAATGCATTGTTTTTACAAGAATGGAAAACAAAATGATAAATACGTGAAAACAACAGTTCCTGAAAACCATTAAAAATTAGAGATAAAAATAATTTAATTAACAATAAGAACAATTATATTAATTGAAATATTAGATACAACATTATATATATTTAAAACACTACTTGTTATTGGAAAAATCTTTGATTAACACTACTTGTTTTGTGCAAACTTTATGCCACAATTTGAAGAAAACATTTCAAGGGTTTCTTTATAAATATAGAATTCAGTGCATTTGGAGCTAACCCAAGCATATGGCAATACATCAACACAGGATTGTCTCCCGGGATTTTTCTCTGCCTCTTCTACTGTTTTCAATTGCTCGTGCAGAGTTCTCATTTGCATTTTAGATTGGGACATGGTCCATGGGTAATAAAATAAATGACAGGAAATAAAACAATAATTTAGGAATGAAATATAAGGAAGAATGAAATCCCATACTCTTGAACAGAGATACGATCTGCACATGCAGCTGGCATCAACATTGAAGTTTAATATCCCTGAAGGTATAAAGCAAAGTAAGATCTACAGCTACAACTTCTGTAGATGTCTGTGATCTTATATACAATATGGCTGAAAACGGCACTGAACAATTTGACAACATGAAAGGTGGCACTACGAGATGAACACTAGGCAATTGTTGCATTCGGAACAGGAATGATTGTGGATGTGAGATTAATCAAGTGTTGCTGTGAAAATGGTACTAACTATTGAAGAGAAAGTGTTTATTGTGGAGCACTATTTTCGATCATACGGAACAGGCCGTGGCAACAGACCTAGCCTACTACACATTGCTATGGAATTTCAGGAGTGTTTTAACCGTCCAGTACCCACGAACAAGGTTATGCTATCCGTCATCAATAAATTCCGTTGAACCGGAAGTGTACTCACACAGAGGAAAGGTTGCACCGGCCTTCCCGTAACAGTAACAACAAAAGAAAATCATGGCTGACTTTTTGAACAGTGTTGCAGTCGCCACAACGAAGTTTACGACGAACGGCAGTTAAACTGGACATGGGTTGAATATCAGTTCAACGTATGTTTAAAAAACCATTGGTGGGTTCCCTTACAAGATACAGACTGCCCAAGCACTGAAACCTGTCGATAAAGAAGCAAGAGTCGTGTACTGTGCTCCATGTTAGCAATGGTTGATTTTTGGAAGAGTATCATGTTCATCAATGGCTATATCAATAAACAAACAACCTGATTTCTTGGTTTTGCCTGACCAGATATCATTATTGAAACACCACTCCACAGTGAACGGGTGACAATATGGTGTGTGGTCTCTGGAAACGGTCCGTACTTCATTGAGGATGACCAACAGAATCTTGTGACTGTAAATCAGATGCATTATAGAGAACAGTTAATCAAGCCATTTCTCAGGGACTTTCAACGTTTCTGCCGAGCATGACACCTGCATCTTCATTCACAGTGGTTTCAACAAGATGGGGCTGTGTGTCATATGGCAAGGACACTTCAGGACACCTCCAAGTCAGTAATTCTGACTTCAGCTGATCGCCTTGCCACTATAATCCTTTCTCTGTCAGCTAAGCTTGAATTTTATGTTAATGCTAATTTGCTGTTGGTATTTTTTGGCATTTACTCACCTTTCATCTAAATAAATGATAGACCTATTGTCTGCCCAAAATTGCCGAATTGTAAGTAAATATTTGTTGCCAAGTGATTATATTTTCACTGTCGCGTAGTCATGAATGTCTATGCTGAGACTGATACCTAAATTCACACAATTTTTAATGTTCAATACAAAGTACGGTAGGAAACATTTGGCAACTTTGGATCATCAGTAATTTTTTTTCAATACATTTCCTACTGTTGATATTTCATTTTGAAAAACATTTTATGTATTTTATCACTAATTGCAGTGCACAGAAATGATTCACAAATTTCATCTGAATGTGATGTATTTGCTTTCCGAGATCTCTTCTTGTCTGGGGTGTGTAGAATTCTCTCCTTTTGAAATTCTTTCTTAATGGCATAAAAAGATGCAACTAATATTCCTGACAAAAATGTTGTTTTCTGAATAAATTCATCAACTGTTAGATGCTGTTCCAATTCTTTAAATTTGGAATAAACATTTAAAATTATATGTTTCACACTGCTGTGAATCAACTGTCCTTTACAATTACTTTTGAAATATTTTTAAGGAGACGGGTGCAATGCTCTGGAGGCTGACATGTTGAGATAAGCCCCTCACAACATATACCAAGCGCATGTTCCCTTGCTAAGTGATTGAAAAAATCTAATAATTTAAACAGTTATATTTTGTGTCTCTTAAAATATTTAATGTTTTCAAATCAACAAAATCTTCTAAATTCAGGATGAAAAGACAAGAACGTCGGAACTATATTCTTCGCTGCAGAATAATGTTTAAGCAGTTCTCTGAGGTCACTTCAATCTTTACAAGAAATGGACTGTATAATTTGTCTGACAACAAAAATAGGGAAGTTTCAAAAATATATCTCCACAAAGGGCCGACCATATGGAGTGACAAACCAGATAAATGTCTCGAGTGGCAGGGGCGCTGAGACCTTGGGAGACAAGTTCTGTGCTTACATTTATTTTTAAATTTTGAACATCCCACATTTTTTGACAGCAAAGCCACGGCCATCTCGATTCAGGTTCTAGATCATCATCTAGATCAGAGTAGCAAACACAGCAATTCTCCTAAAGACCCTGAAAAGCAATGTAATGCACTTGAGCTTGTCTGTTAGCTTTTGTGCTTTGTGGTTACTGTAGTAGTGAAGCTTTCTGTTCTTAATAGATTGATCCCCTTGTCAGATTGCACAGTGAAAGGCTTTTGCGTTGAAAGGAGAATGCGATTCTGTCAGACAATTCTCAAGTACATTTCAATTGGAAAGCTTTCCGATTTTGAAGGAGTTATCATATGGCCTTCAAGTGTGTTTTGAAGATCTTTAAGCAAATAATCACACATTTGTGGGCTGTGATGTATTATGAAGCAAAGTGAATTGCAGAGAAGCAGCTGGCGCCATTTGTT
Source organism: Thereuonema tuberculata (assembly GCA_023159025.1). Classification (NCBI taxonomy): domain Eukaryota; kingdom Metazoa; phylum Arthropoda; class Chilopoda; order Scutigeromorpha; family Scutigeridae; genus Thereuonema; species Thereuonema tuberculata. Next base: position 77,627,257 of record JAFIDM010000001.1, on the reverse strand, counting down.
TTTACAGCATCAACAAAACAGCAAGCCATAGTAAATTTGCAGAAACTTATCTTTTGAAGATAAACAATAATTATGCTAAAATATACCGTACATACATGGTATACATGTATTCATGCATAAAAACATACCAGAATTTACTTTTAAAAGAAAGAATTTGATGAGATGCAGCATATTTCCCAAAGGATCTTGAGAGCTTGACTGAAATGATAACAGTGTCTTCAACAGATGAAAATTTCATTAAGAGTACTTGAGAAATCTCGTGTAACATGTCAAAGGCGTTTGTTTCTTGAAAGTCTTTGATGTTAATTCAAATGCTTTTCACTTATGGAAGTATACAAAATTAATGTAATTTGATGAATAGATATTAGAGCAAGCAGAATGTCAGATTATGTTTATAAATTAGATACACAAAACTTGCCGAAAAGCATAAATGAAATGAAAATTCTAATGAAGAATAGAAGAAGGTTAAGAAAACTGGTAGCTACTTTACATGCAATGAATGTAAAGATAAATTGAGAACCCAAGCCTTCAACATCGGGTAATTGTAGGCCTACAGATGGTCCTCATGATACAAGAATTCAGTGTGGACAAGATAAGTTAAAAGATGTTAACCTTACAATTGTTAAACCCGCAAGAGTGTGCATTTGGAAAGAACTGGAGAAATTAGGTTGTTCAGATTCTGTTAACTGCATTCCAAAAGACGATGAACTTGATGACTGAAATCCCAGTGATCCTGGACAGTGGGCAAATTACAGACGAAGATAGGGAGAAAATTGTTAAGAAGGGTGTGCCAGAGATTAATCTTGACAAAATAGAAGTATTCATTGACGAGCAAGGTAGAAGATTTACTAAACACCACCTTTACTCTAAGTGTTCTAACAAGAAATTTTCAGTGAAGCAGTACTGGCTAGTGTGGAGTAACATAAAAAAGAAAATGATCTGTTGGGCCCAGCCTGCTGCTTGAGAGTGATGTTAAAAAGTCTGCTGTGTCTAGGCTAGCCAAAATTGATGAGGGATTTGACTTCACCCAGACATTATGAAAAGAGCTAAACTCAATTCTTTCTAATCCTGAATGCAGTTTGGTCCACAAGTATAATTATTTATCATGGAGATGTTGTGAACAAAGCCTAGCTGGCTATGGTGTAGATGCTTCCTTCCAGAAGTTGCTTCTAAAAGATGGGGATTTTATAAGAGAGCTCCTGAAGTGAAGAGCTTGACCTTACTATCTTTCTAGCCTCAAGATTCCAGACTTGGAGATTAAGATAATGGAAACTTCTTAGGTCGTGTTGATCTGCTTAGCTTAAAGCTTACAACCCCATCACTGGTGGGCAAAACATCCGTCACTATTGCTAAACTTGCATAATCCTCTCACTTCCCTCACTTTCACCATGCCTTCCCAACGTCTTAAATGCTGACGTTGGGAAGTCTTAAATACTGTTTTCATGTCTCATATGTTTGTGCCATCCCTGATGAAGGAATACAAGGCAGTATTCTGAAGCTGTCGGTTTATTATAATCATATAATCTCTCCTCAACATTTTTGTAAGAAAGTGCGACTTAATTACAAAACTTTTCTTTATTGAATTATCATCTTTCAACATTTAAACAGAGCTGAAAAATAAAAATGATAAGACATAATTTAACCCATAAAGTTCAAGAGCTCTCCAGTCTTATGCCTAGATTTAAATTACATATGTAAATAAATGTTTAATGAATTAGTATTATACCTAAGTAAGTAACCTAGACTTTTATAAAAATGAAATGAGGGACCTGAAAATTTTTGTCAGGGGCTCCAAAAAATCTATGGGCGTCCCTATTCCACATGAAGTTTTCGTGCAAATTTGGAATTTATTATATTTTTATTGTGGAAGAGAGACTTCCCAAATTTACATAAATTCTAATTTACATAGGGTCATTTCATATCAAGTAGTCCAACAATGGTTGTTGAATCATTTAAAAAAAAAAATCTATTTTTTTTTTTTTTGTTCAATGATTCTAATATGTTGGTAGTTCAAAATGAGTATTATTTTAATTTTATTATTTTTGGTTTTTGCAAGACAGCCACATTTTACAGGCCAGTGCAGTTTTTGCAATTTTAAGGGTTTACAGAAAACTGCCTCTATTTATTCTTTAATATGGTGAAAAAAATTATTTATTCAGAAAATAAAAGGCTACAATTTTGCTATGTCATTTTCACCTAAATTTAATCCTAAAGGGTGAAATTTCAGCCTATAGCCTTAGCTTTCTTTCCAAAATATTCAGGAAGGGAAAGAATAAAAAGAATCACTTTTTTTTTTTTTTTACTAACAGATACGAACTATTTGTCCTCATAGGCCAAGTTTTAATCCTGAGACATGCCCCCTTTTCTTCTAAAAATACTCAAATATTTGGAAATTTGAAAAAAATGGCACTTTTCAGAACTCAATATCAGGGTGAGGGACGAGATAAAAAACTAAAATTTTAGCCCATAATAGTACTACATAACAGTATTATGCACAAAAAATTTCAAGTTGGAGATCTGACTACAAATAGAGACAATGCAAAGACAAAACACCAAAAAAAAAAAATGCAGGCTACAATGGCAATATGTAAATCAATTAATTTATTATTTCAATGTATACACAAAAAACAATTGTCCTATTAAGGCAAAAAAACAAAAAACAAAAACAGACGGCGAATACTTAGTTTTTGAATAGCTGTTCCAAGAACAAGACAAAAGACATCCCTGTAGTTTGTATCTTGTATTGAATTAGAAAAGAAAAGTTTTCAGAAAAATAAGCCAAAACAACCCATTATGTATCAAGCAAGCTTTATTTTTATTTGTCCTTAAGAAAACTTGACTGTACTTTTGGATACATAATGGTGTTTCTTCAGAGAAGTGAGTTTTTCCGCTAGGCATTCAAATAGCTCTTCCTCTGGCTTTAGGATTAAAACCATCTCAGCATGATCAGGTTTACCTACTGTTTGTAAAATATGTCAGACATTGAAATAATAAATTAATTGATTTAAATTTTTTACATTCAGCCTTTGTAACATGCATTTTTTTGACGTTTTGTCATTGAATTGTCTCTATTTGCAGTCAAATCTCCAACTCGAAAAAATTGTGATTTGTTAATTCTTTCCCTTCCTGAAAAGAGTAATATTTTTGAAAGAAAGCTAAGACTTTAGGCTGAAATTTCTCCCTTCAGGATTAAGTTCAGGTGAAAATGTCGTATTAGCAAAATTGTAGGCTTTTATTTTCTGAAAAAAATTGCTTTCTGAAAAAATTCATAGTGATAGAACAACTGTTTCCAACTAAAGCAGTTTCAGAGATATGCGTACCCTTCAAGAAAGGATCCTTGTGCATCTTCTTGCTCCCATGGTTAGAAGAATAAACAAAAATAACAGTTATAAAAGATCACACACAGGGTATAAGAAAATCTACTAACTTTAATTAAAGAGAATATAAATACCAGTATCATTAAAGAAAATATAAATACCAGTATCATTAAAGAGAAAATTAATTCAAACACAGCTTCAATGAAATTATTTCAGAAATCTTAGTTTCAAAAAGTAGGTTTTTTTCCCCTGGAATCGCCTATATCTATCTGCTGAGAAAGAAACATTTGAGACCAAGATTAATATTTGTTTTAATGAACATAATAATATAATTTAAATTTTGATGGAACCTATTTATTCCATTAGATATAAGACACATTCTATACATATATATATATAAAGAAGAACTTACGATTTTACCACAGCAGGAGACGGTTCTGTTTTTCCAGATTTCTTTACATATTTGGCACCTAATATCCAACTAGTTGTTTCTAGGCTGTCCACATCAATGCTTTTTGACAGTTCAGATACTGGAGGTAATTCTTTACTTACCCTGGAATGTACTGTTAAGGATAAACATTTTTTTGTTTTGTTTTTTGTTAATATCTAACAAACAGCTTAATCTGGGCCAGTAAGCTTATGCAGGCTAATCAAACAAACTTTTCAAAAGCCTTTATAACGAGTAAAACTAAAAGGTTTTGGGCTACAAAGATGTAATCAACCAATATGTAAATCCTGCCTTAATTAAATATTTTAGTTTGGATTGGTAGTGGGTAAATAATATTTAGGTTCCATTTAAAAAACAACATCAACAACCAAGGAAATCTATTCAAGATTTTGCCTCCTAACATCTCATATTGTAATGATTTTTATTCACTGAATATATTCTCATTTATCTGTTTATAATAGTCCTATATATTCATTGTTTGTTCTTAGTTATCTTCATGTTTATAACTGTAATAATCTTTAATCAGCATTTGTTTTATTATTCTAATAATTTACTGTATTCTAGGTTTTCAGTATTCTAATTTTACTGTTTCCTATTTAATTCTATTATTTTATTCAAATTTTCCATTGACCGTGCTTCTTATCCCCGATTCATTATTTAAAAAGACAGTTAAAACATCAGTTAAATCCCACGTGTAAATTAAATCCTCCAATCCATTTGTAAAGCACGGCTACCAATCACAGCCTTTGTACATAGCCTATTTAAACTCCTGCATCATGTGAATAAACAGAGTTCTTGCCATATCTTATTTCTAGTCGACTTGTCAAATTTTATGAACCAGTGGCCACAAACATTCACCACAATATTAATGGAATTGGGCCAACACATTTATTGTACTAAGCCTTTTCAACGACTATTATTGATAGGATATTGATTTGTCTAAAATTCTACATAGCTCTAAAAGGAATTTCTTTACTTAAATAATTAAGTTCACTTTTATTATCATGAAAGTAATTATCGACAGATAAAAAAATAAAACAAAAACGGATAAGATAGCAAAACAAGATTGAGGGCTTTGACTGCAGGAGTTATCGCAAACAATCTATCACATCTACAGTGTCCACATACCTAATAGTTACTGAGAATTACAGCCAAAAGCTTGCTATAGAAAATAAATGAGAGCTCTTGACAATGGTTTATGCTGACACTGCATGCACAGTGTTATAGATGTACAATATTATAGGCATTGACATTCTTTATTCTATCTATCCAGTGAATATCATATCTCTAGGCCTTGGAGTTGCTGAATAGAAAGTGGTATTGAGAAGATAAGAGAACTTTATCTTATAATCATTTACTGGAAAATCTAACCTGAGCAGTTTTGAGATTTTTGGGTAAGTTTAACCAGCTACCAAATTTCATGTCTTAAGATCTTATAATTCCCAAATTGAAAACAGTGCTAGACATCCAGACAATGCAGGAATATACGGCTTCTGGATCTGTATAGAAGCTTTAAAGGATACAGTTGAGCTTTCTTGGGATCAAACTGAGAATATGCAGTGATGAGCTGAGCTAATGTTTTCATATCTTTAGGATTTACCCTGTAATATAATAATAAAAAAAGGCAATCATTACTGTCTAAATATTACAAAATAGGCTTAGTTAATTATAATCAATTTTGTTACTACAGTAAATTATCAATTATTTGAGACAGACATCCAGGTGGTGTAATGTGACCTGTCTTTTCCTCCCTCAATGGTTTATGCTAAAAAAAATATATATAAAATAAAATTATTTGATTTCCCTCTGTCTAAAAACTCTTCTGTGGAATGCTGTGCTGGGTCCAAGTTACAGAAAAATTAACAAAAATATAATCGGAAAGGTAAACAATAAAGGAGAAAGACAGTCCTAGGACTAAATAAAAAGAAAGAAAAACCTTTTCAGGAATTGCCCCAACCATGGGATTTTGTGATTTTCTCGTGTGAGCACTAGGTATATCCCTTCAGCCTAAGGCGATGAGAGGGCAAAATATTAACCATCTTAATCCCCAAAACAAAATATAGGCAACAATTTTCTTCCTTTGGTCACACAGCTTAGAATTTAAGCAAACATACACACACACACACACACACTCAAAAATCTAATTACATATTTTTATAAGTTAATAATGAACAAATAACAATAATAAAAAAAATAGCCCAGACTCATTAAAAAAATACAATTCTATTTAGAACAAATCCCTTTTCGGGTTCCTCTTTTTAAAGTCGGGTGGTATGACCTCTGGATTGAATGGGCCAAATAGAAGAAAAACAAACAACGATACTCACAACACCTAAAGGACATCTGGGAGTGATATGCTGAATCGGATGCTTTGGCATTACCATCAGTCTGTGGTTCTATTCTCTACACCTTTTCTGGCTATTGGACTAGAAAACCTGCTGGCTGCCCTCATTGAGAAAGATAGGAAGGATGGCTTGAACTGTTTTATGGCTGTTTCATCTGCTGAGGACCGGGAACTTGTTGGCTTCGTTTCTTTAACTGACAGGAAGGCTGGGACCTTCAGGCGGCTATCTCATCTCCCGCTGAAGGACGGAGAACCCTTGGATATCGCTCATCAAGTCTGTCATGAACGGTTGGACTATCAGGTGAATGGCAAAAGAATGAGTACCTTTTATTTTTTTTCTGATGAGGTTAAGAAGATTTGGCTCATCAGACGGCTGTTTTATCTCCAGCTCACTTTGCTTAGGTAGGTTGCTCGGAAGGCACAAGCTTCAAACAGACATTCCATTTAGGCTCATGGACAAAGTTTTCTGTTCTCACTGCTTTTAGGTGCCCATTGTTACTTTATTTCTCCTCTTTTCTTCCGGTCATCTTTCTTCTTGTGTTTTTTGGTCGTGTTTTGTTTGGTCCTCTTTTTTTCTTTTCTTTTGTATCAAAAAAAAACAAACAAAACCCACCTGATGCCAGAGAACCCCTTGACATCCGATTCATTGTACAGATGACCTTTTGAGGTGGTTTTGAGGGTAATGCCTTTTTGGCATTGAGACATATGGAGATCTTTGGTTAAAATATATTTAAATCACACAGATCCAATATATGAGGGGAAGTCAGTAAATAAGTCACAAACTGATGTGGGATAGCTGAAAATAGTAGTGATTAGTTTTGGAAGGTGTCATTAGGTGACAACACAATCCAGGTTGATATTGGACAATTAGAAGTCACTAGATAGCAGACACACGCATGCACATGTTAGGAGTGTACATTAGAAGAGCTTTGTGTTGTTCTGCGTTTTTTTATGGGCAAAAGGACTTCCTGCAAAGTCTATTCATAAGGAAATGTATCCTGTATACAGAGAGAATTCTTTGTTGCCTAAAACGGTGCACAAAAATTCTGTCAAGGATGCTCAAAAATTTTGGACGAAGATTGACCTGGTTGTCTTGTTCAGGTTTGTTCACAATGCTACAACTGGAGAAGATGATTCAAACTGACAGGCGAGTAATGGTATGCAGCACTGCAACTGCAACTGGTTGTTTTCATGGTTTATCCTATAGCACAATGCGTGATCAGACAACTCACGCAGGAATACAAACTGAATCGAATTCGCATTTGCCTGCAACATCTCTCCTGTTTTCCAAAGGAGAGTCAACCATAACAGGGTTGTTACTAGTGATGAATCATGGATACATCACTACCAATCAAAATCAAAGCGTCATTCAATACGCTGGAAACATCCTTCTTCATCTCCGTGCAAGAAATCCAAGGTAACATCCTCAGCTGATATAGTTATGCTGACAGTTTTTCAAGGAGTTCTGTTAGCCTATTTCCAAAAGCGAGGTGAAAATCTGAATGTTTTTTCTTACTGTGAAGTTCAGTTGATGCTTTGGGCTGCAATTCGAAGAAAACATCCAGGTTTACAAAATCGAGGAATGTTGCTACATCACGACAATGCAAGACCTCATACAGTTCAATTAACCCAGGAGAGAATTGATGAATTACGGAGGCAACTTCTTCAACATCTGCCTTACAGCCCCCATTTAACTCCAAACAACTTCACTTGTTTGGTCAGCTGAAAAAACACCTTGGCGGTAATTGACAATGAAGTTAAACCTGAGATGCAACAGCAGCCTAAAGATGTTTATGCGAAAGGTTGTAGGGCACTCTTAAAGCAGTGGGATAAGTATATCAGTGTTGCTGGAGATTATGTTGAAAAATAAAACAGTTTTCAAATATGTAGTTCACTGAGTATTTTTTAATAGTCATTTGTGACTTATTTACTGACTTTTTCTCATACATATACTTTCACTACTGTCCTCCAAATGAGAGATGGCCGCCCTGTTTTTGTGAGATCTGCGCATGTATCATCGATTAGTCTGGTCAGGCAGTTCCGTCTGATTTTATGACAGGACGCTGCAATTGTGCTAATCGCTTGTTACTTTGCAAAAGAGCATTGTATTTATAAATAACATATATTTATTTATTTATATAAATACTTATTGTTAGCAACTGGTAATGAAATAACGCTAAATAGTCGAGAGAAGTTTTAATTTGGCGTTATCAACATGTCTTTCTCATTGAAAACAGACTACGTCGTCCATTGTGACAGGAAAACATAATTGATCAGCTACCGGAAGGGCTGCGCAGTTCAAACTTCCGCCGCCCACCTTTCATTTTGAGGACAATAAAGCAATACTTTCTTTATGAGAGCAAGACATTGCAGAGAACAATAAAAAACAACTTCATTAACCACAAACACTATTTATATGGTAGGCAGAAATCATAATAATAATAATAATAATAATAATGTCACAGTCAGGCTGCTTTTGTGTGAAACATTCTGTGTATCTTCAATGCTCATCAACTACACTACTGTTTGTGAAAATTGCAATGTTAGGAAAGAATCAAAACTATTCAAATGAAATTTATGTCACAGATTTCTCAAATTACAGTAGATAACTGATTGCCTTTGCAGAACTATATAAGATTTTGTCACATCACATTGTATTAAAAAAAATTCTTATGTCAGTGGACATCCTAGGCCAGTAAAAGTGTTTGCGAGCACAAACTAAGGTAGCATTTATTCCACAATGTACTGAATAAAGTAATTTCGATATTTTACTACGAAAAACTGTAGGAACTACAAGACGAGTAGATCGGCAAAGAAGACCTTCTGTGATGTGCAGTTCATCTCGAAACTGTAAAAAAGGCTGCACTGAAAGAGGAACCTTACTAGAAACTTGCTATCCTTTTATTACAAATTTAACTACTTGAGAAAACCAAATCATTTGTTGCAGCAGTCTGTAATGCTTTTAGTTGACTATCAGTCATCATTGGTAACACCGTTAAATGCAGCTGACTGAACTGTAACTTTAGCTATAACTGGGCTGACATTAAGAGATGGTGTTGGAGAAAGTTTGTCTGCTAACTCCATTGACTTTACTTGTCTGTACTGCAAAGTTACGTCATAATGTTGAAGGAGCCGTAAATGCTGTAATCTAGGGGAAAACTGATTACACGGCTTGCGAATTAGTCCCAACCAAGGTTTAAATGTCCCAAAGTCAAAATGTCGACATGGCATCACAGATACAACAGCTAAATGCATCAAGAGCATGGACTATCATTAACAATTCTTTCTCAATAGCGGAATATCTGCATTGGGCTTCCATTAATGTATATGCCAATGAATATGCAATAGGCTTGTCTAGCTGAAGTAAACATCCATCAACTGCAAACGAGCTGGCATCAGTTTGCAAAATCAAAAGTAACTTACTGCCAAAAATACTAGGAGTGGGTGACTATCAAAGTTTGCTTCAGAAGTGAAAATGGGGATTGTACATTAGGAGTCCACAACCAAGCTACATCTTTATGGAGAAGTTGTCTAAACGGTTCTGGCTTTTTCAGAATATCCAGATATGTATCTCGAGAGATAGTTGGTCATACCTAGGAAGCGTAATAAGTCTCATTTTGAATTAGGCGCTGGCCTATTCACAATTGCTGCTATCTTGTCAGGATCCAGCTTAATACCTTCTGAAGAAACGATATGGACTAGAAACTCAAGCTTAGTCATCACAACTTTTGCCTTGTTTACATTTAGTTTGATGTTTTTAGCCTTACAACTTTCTAAAGCACTTCTTAGCTGAACTAACTGATTCTTATCATACCCACCAGTAATGAAAGTCACCCTGAAAGGGGTTGACGCCAGCCAAATCTCTAAACACATCTTCCACTAATACTTCATGAAAAAGTTTCGGACTACAGTTAGCACTAAAAGGAAGCCGTTTAAAGCAAAAAAACACCGAAAGGAATAGCAAACGAACATAACTCTGAGCTCTCCTCTGTAAGAGAAAGCATGTAAATTCCTTTTTTACCATCGAATAATGTACCAGCAGTTCACCTTTAACGTTCAGTAACATCTCCTCAAAAGAGGGCAGATAATGCACTTTCCGCATGATTAAGAAACACAGGATCAAGACATTCTTACAGTGCCATCTTTTTTTGGAACAATGACAATAGGGTTAACCCAAGACGTTAGTCTTTAACATGAACTATTCAGTCGTTGCTGAGGAGCCAATCTTGCTCACTATGAACTTTATGTTCAAGAGCTGCAGGTATATGCCATAAACAACTTTGAGACAAACAACTTGGATCAACATGAATAGTGAAGTCTATTAAGCTTGCCCATTGCTTCAAACACATCACTAAATTCACTAAACAGCTGTGAATAGACACCCTGAAATGTAGTTAAAGGTGTAAATTGAAGAGACGAACACGAAGACTTTAATGAGACCCCTTAACACTAAGGAAGATGCTTCACAAGTGGGAAGTCCTAGTGCTGGTTGTGTATTGGTGTCCAAAACATAGAAAATAACATCACCTGCCATAAATGGAACACTTAGAAGTGAATGTCCCCATTCACTAGAATAGGTTCACTATCAAGATATGTACATATCTTGTAAGATGAGGAAACTAATTTCACACACTGCAAAGATTCATGGTGACAAAACAAACACGGACAAAGCATTAACATTCAGCACCAGTATCTATTTTTGAATTCAATGACAGTTCCAAGTAAATCTAAAGACTACAATCAACACTTCTGGCTATTTAAGGAATCAATATGAAAAACAGAACTTACTTGCAATCCACCAATGTCACCATATGGCATACTGACAATTTCAATAGCCTTTTGCTGTTCAACCATTTGGACTCAGTAAGGCCCTGACCAGCAGCCCACCACAAAATGACCAACTTTATGACAATAAAAATATTCTTTTTTTTCTTGCTGGGCATCTTAGTACCATATGATGCATTTTGCAATTTGGACACTGAGAAACAGACGACTGAGGAGAAATGCCTTTCAAACCACCAGTGACAGACATACTAGAAGTTGACAATGACTTAGTAGTAGTAGCAGCAGGACGAACCGAAACTTTGGCCACTTCCAAAGCCATTTCAAGGTTCATTTATCGAGACTGCTCAACAGCCCTACATATAGAAATAGAAATGACGAGTGTTAAAGGTGTCTCAGGAAGCAAACGTTCATGCAGAGCATTATCATGAATGTCTTCAGCTAGTCTAACATGAACTAGTCTATCCGTCAATGTTTCAGAAGCACAATCCTTGACCTTACACCTTAATTCAATAATGGTCTACTGTACTTCTTGTTGATTACATGTATAAAACTCATGGAATTCATTTTTGTAAGGTTTGTAATACAAAGTAAACTTATCCAATATAACACTAGTTGTTAGCTTATCTCCTACTTCAGCAAACTGAAATGTGCTATAAATATCATTGCCAACTTCACCTATTACATGAAGCAGTATGCAATGCTGGTTTCTAACAGGTTTCTTGATAATCTCTGAAGCAGCAGCAAAATTTTTGTATCTGGATTGCCATTTTGCCCAAGCTTCAACAGGCCTATCTCCTGGTTCAAATAGTTGCAGAGGCTGGAAAATATTCAATATTTATTCTTAAATTACCCGCAGTAATGGAGCGTGGCCGAATTCTGACACCATGTTAGAAGTAGCTTCAGGATTGGTGAAGCCACCTTGAGCATCAATAACAGATTCTATTTTGTGTGGCATTGACTAGAAGAGGTTTTGATATTGTCCTAGGGAATAGCCTGCCGGACTGCTTCTACTTGAGTTCAGAGTTCATTTGTGGTGGATAGAAGAGGAACAGGATGGGCTAGTTGCTTATCCACCACGTTCTAGACATGTTCGATTCGGGACATATCAGGTGAATGTGCAGATCAGATGTGGTATCTTAATGGATGAGGCTTCGGCATTCCGGGACACATTTGGGCAAGCATTGTCCTGCTGGAATATAACGCAGGACAACTCTGAAGGAAGGGTATCACCTCTGCTTCTAAAAATCATTGATGTATCACTGGCTATTGAGGGCTCCCTAAATTCATATCAGGAGAGATCACAAATTGAACCCAAAGGCACCCTAAACCATGACATTTACATTGGGCCAGTATGACGCTCCAAAATGTATGCTGCAAGCTGGCATTTACCACAATATCATACCACAATGTATGAGATCCTCATGGTGCATTAAAATTGAATTGTGACACAACATGTTGCTGATCAGTACACCAATATCTGTTCAAGACCCCATTGTAGCTTGAAATGACTGTGATAGAGGGTCAAAGGAATTCGCAGCAATGGGCAGTAAGCAACCAGTCCTCTGTTAAGCAGACAAAGTCAAGCTGTGCTGGACGACAAAGCCTGACCAGTGAGAGTGCTCGACTGTTGTGCTAACACAGTAGATGTCGCTGTGTGATTGGTCACTGCTATGCAGTACAGATAACTGTCATTCCATGCAATTGTGCAATTTTGTGGTCCAGTTCCCAGATTTCTATGAGTCGCATCTGTCCACTGACACCTTGTTTGCATCACTATACTGGCATTTCATCCTGTACAAGTAGCAATTTCGAAAGAAAATCCAGGTTCTCTCATCGCAGCAATCCTTCGTCGCCCAAAAAGTGTCAGGTGTTCATCTAAAACCTTATTCAGTGACAGGGCATAGTGAGATACAAGAAATACTCTTTCAACCCGATGTTGGCTCTTCATTGATTGCAACATCTTGTTTGAGCTACCTATCTATACCCAAGACTGGAAAGTCCAGAGGGTTCAGCTATGAAACTGCATGAGCATTTTCACTGACATTATAATCATTTGGATGTCCTAACCTGAT
>JAFIDM010000001.1:77566301-77614281 GCA_023159025.1 Thereuonema tuberculata | reverse complement strand
TGAGCATTTTCACTGACATTATAATCATTTGGATGTCCTAACCTGATATACATATTCTATAAGTTTAAAGCTAATACCATTAGTTCTTCATGGTGTTGCAATTTTCACAAACAGTGTGTACAGTATAAACAGTAAAACAGTGTATACAGTGTAAACAGAGTAAACAGTGTAATGTAAAACCATTAAAAAAATTGAATCAAAAATTCCTTCTCTAGGAACTTTTAATGATTTATTCATTATTTTGAAGTAGGAACTATTTTAACTTCTTTATTAACTCAACAAAAACTCACTAAAAACACTCGCAAGTACGATATTTCTGAGAGCCTCAACGGCCTCTCCTTTTTCAAGTAACACCATAACAATATCGTAATGGCTATTATTTTTAGTGAGTTTTTGTTGAGTTAATAAAGAAGTTAAGTATGATATTACTTTATGTGGTTTTGTTTATAATATTTGACTTGGATAGTCTTAGGTGAGTGAGCCTTTTTTAGTTAAAGGAGCAATCATGTGATGCTAATGGATAAACTTCAGATTCACATTATGGATATTTTATTTCTGAAATTGGACATTTTTATTTTTTATATTAAAGGATGGACTTCTAAAGAAAATTTTTTTATTTTCTACGAAATTTGAAAAATGGCTGAAATTGGGCATTTTTATTAAAGGGATAGACTATTTTTACGAAATTGAAATTGAGCATTTTTATTAAAGGAAGAAACTTTTATTTCTACGAAATTGAAATATAATAACCTCAAAAATTTGTGATACTAATGGATGAGCTTCAAAGATAAGAAATTTTGTTATTGAAATTTTATTTCTGAATTGGACATTTTATCATTTATTTCTGAAATTGGACATTTTATTATTTATTTCTGAAATTGGACATTTATTATTGATGTTAGTGAAATGTAATAATGCTTCGTGTGTAAAGTGTTAAGCAGAGCATGTCACATTTTTTATGTTATATTGGAACTTATATATTAATGATTGTTGTTTTAGTTATTTATTTTTTATAATTTGGGAAGAAGAGATTGTATATTTCTTTTCTCGTTTTGTTTTGGTGTTACTTGAAAAAGGAGAGGCCATTGAGGCTCTCAGAAATATCGTAATGGCGAGTGTTTTTAGTGAGTTTTTGTTGAGTTAATAAAGACGTTAAGTACGATATTACTTTATGTGGCTTTGTTTATAATAGGTACTATTTTGAAAATTTCTTGTCCAAGTGAATGTGAGAATGTTTTTCACATTTCCTTTCCTGATCATTTTTCATATTTTGTAGTTCGAGAAATATAGATATTGAACCTGCAGTATCCAGTTTAGAGGAACCACTTACAAATGTTGTAACTTCAAAATGTTAAAAAAAAAAAAATGGTTATATGATAAACATTAACGTAAAAGATTTAAATTAATTTTGCACTATTAATTCAAAACTAATCTACAACACACCCACAAGCAGGAACTTCAGCACAAGAAGATACTGGTTACAATTGCTTCCATTACTAAGTTCCACCACTTTTATAATCAGTTCCTTCGAATGTTCCATAAAAATGTTCAGTTCTAGTAGTAATTAAGCATGAATTCATTGAAGGATTGTTTGCATCTTGCATCGTACATGTAAGAAACCTGTGCCTAAAATAGTAAGCTCTATTTGAAATTTATTATTTTAGATGTTTTGGTAATAAATTTGTGTATTCTTAATTCTCTATATTTCTTCCTTATTATTTTTTTGGTTGTAAAAAGGAATTGGAACATGAGAAGTTCGTTTCTTTAAAGAGGATTTGAAATTAGTAGTTCCTACTTTGACTAAGGAACTAGAACTGAACGTTTTTATGGAACATTCGAAGGAACTGATTATAAAAGTGGTGGAACTTAGAATGGAAGCAATTGAACCAGTTACCAGTATCTACTTGTTCTGCTTGTGGGTTTGTTGTAGATTAGTTTTGAATTAATAGTACAAAATTAATTTAAATCTTTTACATTAATATTTATCATATTACCATTTTTTTTTTTTTTTTTTGACATTTTGAAGATTAATCAACAATTTGATTATCCGAGGAAATTTATTACTGATGTTCCTTGAGAATCAGGAGTTTAATGTGCTTTGTATTTCTGGAATCCAATGTTAAAAAAAAAAAAAAAAAATCTTAAAAGAAATAACCTAATTTGAAACATTCTAACTGGCTGAATGTTATTAAAAAAAAATTTTGGGTAAATATTTAAAAGAAAATCTATGGCAAAGAGTAAAAAAGTCCATTTTTTTTCCCTGAAATATTTTTTTCAATTCAAACTTTAAATTATATCTAAAATTTTAAAATTCTTAAAGACAACTAGAAAAAAAGTATTAATGAAAACTAAAGAAATACTATAAGTAATTATTAATAAAGCAGTTCCATTGCAGAAAACTGGCAAATATTAGAAGGGAAGCATAATTACCTGCGGAGATCCTCCAAGCACTTTGTGGCAGCTTCTGGATGACCATTTCGAAGGTGAAAGTTTGCGCTTTCACGCCAAAGCACAATGAGTTCAGGAGCTTTTGGCTAACAAAGAAAACACATTAAAAAGAATATAATAAAGCACTGTAAAGAATTATTATTTTTATTATAGATTCCCTTTATTTCTTATTGATCAACTATTTACATTTATCTATTTAACTTTTCATTCAAATTTTAACCAGTGAATTTTATTTTGATTCTTTACCATTATCTTTTTGATTTGATTCAAACTATCCAATCATTATAAAGCAGTGAGTACTGATTAATCAATCACAATCTTTGTAAATATCCATTAGTTTCATGCATATTATCAAAACTAAAATAGTTACCAGCTTAGTACCCAGCCACTTTATAAGTCACTTTATAAGTCTCCTATCTTGTCTCACAGTTACAATAAACTTTGCACAACTTAAGAATTTATTGAAGAGTTAATTAATTCAAGAAATACCCCCCCCCCCCCAAAAAAAAAAACCCTGACTGAAATAAAATAACTGTATTTGTAGATAAAATTGAAGAAATATCTGATTGGATCTGATAAACAAACAAAAAGTTCTTTGCAAAGTGGTGTCATTATCAAACCTTCCAGGAATATTACAAGAAATAAAACAACTTACAAAGACGACATACTCTGTATATCATCAAATTGAAAACCCTTTTGTGATATGAAAGGGGTTGGTTGGTTGGTTGGTTGGTGTTTTATGGCGCAAAAGCAACTGCGGCTAAGCTGCGCCAATATGAAAGTGTGTGTGTGGAGTATTTCAAAATCAACATTCCATCGATTTGGAGATATTTGATGTTGTCTTCATTGATTTTCAATTATTAGCTTATTAACTTCCTGTTGTTCAGTTTTAGAGGAAATATTGTGATGTAATGAGTAAGCAGCTGACTTGAGATCTAAGGAGTCATGTTCAATTCTACTGTGGGGCATTTGTTTTTTTAATTACACCTTTCTTTTTTGCCTTTTCTTCTTTCCTTAAGTTAATGTACTTTTTTTTTTGGTTATGTTATGAATATTAGGCAGAAAAGTGATACATGAAATAAAGAAATAATATTCTCTTTTAACATTTTTTTTAATTAGAAGTACTTTAATATAGAAAAATAAAATAAAACAAAGACAAATACATATCTTAAATAATCTTATTTTAATCTTCTCTTATAAGTATGAAGTCCATATTTCTTTCTAAACTCCTCTCTTCTAGTCATCATCAAATAAAAATAACCTTATCTTCATACCAATAAAATATATTCAATAAAATACATTTATTCAATATATTTAAAAACAGCAAATTTTCAGAAAGAATATCTTCATTCCTTTTTCAAGCTTATTTTAAAACTAAACAATTTTGGGCGGTAACAAATCATTAGACATGAACATGAATATACTTTACAACATGTAATATTGTTAAAATTTAACAATCTTAAATGTCAAATCATTATTGACACACAAAAAACCCAATAATAGCAAAAACTTAATAGTATGGATTCTTCAAATCACAGTTTTTTGGGAATCAAAACAAATTCACCAAATCTCCTTCTAGTTTCACAAAAGCGTTATTAACATCCACTACTTCATTTCTATTCAAATTTTGACCCTTAGTATTTATCATCGGAAATTGTTTAGTTTAAGCTTGAAAAGGAAAGAAGATATTCATTCTGAAAATTCGCTGTCATTAAATATATTGAATAAATGTATTTTATTGAATATATTTTACTGGTGAGAAGATATGGTTATTTTAATCTTCTCTTCTTTCTTATCTATACTAACATGCTTTTCTCTTGGCGTTTTGCTATTATTATTATTTGAACCGTTCAAATATTTTACACAAGAATTCTAAGATTATTCATTCATATTTTGAAGTGTATATATGAGGGTCATACTGAAAGTCATTAGCAACAATTTTTTAAAAATCAGATTATTTTTGAAAAACCAAAAACATCACATTATTATACAGACTTTTCCTTATTTTTTCACAGTCTCCAATTTTTTGGATACATTTTTCCCATCGCTGTGGAAGCTTGAAAATTCCCTTATGGTAGAACACTGTTCCAGCATTGCGAAAAAACTGACACACTGCTTTCGTGATGTCCTCCATCGTTTCATAGTGTTGGCCTCGGATGCCATCCTTTGCAGCACTAAAAAGATGATAATCGGATGGTGCTAAGTCGGGGCTGTAGGCAGGATGTGGAAGAACTTCCCATCCTATTTTTCAAATTTCCTCTACGGTGGAACGTGCAGAGTAAGGTCTCGCATTGTCCTGCTGCAGGATGATCTTCTTCCAGGACATTTATCACGCAATGCACGATGATGCTTATGAAGTGTCATGACATACTGAGCAGCATTAATGGTATGCCCAGGCTCAAGAAGTTCCACCAGAATCACGCCATCTGCATCCCAGAAAATAAGATTCCATAACCTTTCCAACTGATAGCACTGTTATGCTTCCAAGGTTAAAACAAGTAAGACTATTCAATAAACAGAACAAACCATGTTTTATTGTCCCAACTATGATCTCCCGTAACACCAGGTGTCTCCCCCCCCCCTGTGCATACGTAGTAACGCAACTCATTACAACTTTATTTTTTTAACATTAATATAAATAAAAGATACAATAAATTTGTATATATTAAATGTACTTATTTATATAACTAAATTAAGATTAATTTTAGTTGGCAAGCGTCACTGGGCAAACATAATCATCTAAATATTTAGGACGCTTTCTTATCCTACTGGAGCGGCGCAGTTGTTGTGAATTGGTTGCTGGCTCAATAGGGATTATTGGTGACGTAGGTAGTTCTGATTCTTTGTCATTTACAAAGGATGTGTTTTTATCAGTTGGTACCGCACGGACTGTTGGTGACGTAGGTGGTATTGGTTCTGGGTCATCGTCACTTAGATAAGACTTGTTATCTTTGAACAGTTCGCCTGTTGAGCGAAGATGAGTTTTTGCACGCCTGAGCTGTTGACTCCTATCAGTTAAGATGCGAAATGAGCGTGGAGCTTGAGTGGGTTCCAAAATCTTGCAGGAGTCCCATGTCTTTGTCTTTCCATTCTACACTCGTCCTGTGTCGTCTTCCTGGATTTCTTTTCCAGTCTTTGTCTTTCTATCATAAAAACCCTTTTGTATTCGTTGACGATTGCACAACTTTTTCCTTGATTCCTCCTGTGAAAATATATCTTGTCTGGTCAATAAAGGAGGGAAGTTTTGTGCGAGGTACTCGTGATATTAAAAGTTGTGCAGGAGATCAAGATCAGCTAAAGGAGTTGAGCGATGAGCTAATAATGCCAATTCGGGGTCAACACCTGCGGCTGAAGCCATTCGAAATAGTTGTTCAGCCAGGCCATTGGACTGTGGATAATAAGGGCTGGAGGTAATTAATTGAAAGTCCCAACTCCGAGCAAATGAACGAAATTTAAAGGAAGCAAATGGGACATTGTCTGCTATCACAGTTTCAGGGATCCCAAATCGAGCAAAGATCATTTTACTTGCTGTTTTACTTGCTGTACTATGATGCTGTTTTGTCAGGGAGTTTAACTATTTCCGGAAACTTTGAAAAATAATCAACCTTTATGAGATAACTGTGATTGCCAAAGTCAAATAAATCCCAACCTACTTTTTCCCAAGGGTAATCAGGTACCGGATGTGGCAATAAAGGTTCCTTTTGTGAAGCCCTCTGATACTTCAAGCAGACACTGCACTTTCCAATCAACAAAGAGATGTCTTCATTAATCTTTGGCCAATAGAATGATTGACATGCCTTATCTTTAGTTCGTTCTATTCCAACGTGAGATTCCTGTAAAAGAGAAAGAATTTCACCTCGAAGTGAATACGGCACAAACGCTTTCTTGTGAAATAACAAAATGCCATTCTTCAATCTTAACTGATGACGATAGTCCCACAAATTGCGAAGGGTTTCTGGTACATCTCTGCAATGTTCTGGCCATCCATCTTGCACACATGAGGAAAGAAATGAAGTCTCTTCATCTACTGCTGTGCCTTCACGAATTTTATAGGTTCATAACCCTGTCAGTATCCTATCCATATTGTAATGTATTTCAACGACTCGATCGACTTCATCTGAACCTTGTTGGAAATTCCGTGAAAGTGTACCTGCAATGTAGAGTTTATTTTCAGGAACATATTCAAAATGCAATTGATAACGCTGGAGCTTAAGAACAAACCTTTGCAGACGAGATGTGATTTTATCAACGATTTTTGAATTATAGCTAACAGCGGTTTATGATCTGTTTACACAGTGACATCACGCACATACACATAGTAATGAAATTTTTGGCACCCGTTACTAAGCTAAGAAGCCCTTTTTCAATTGTGCATAACGTTGTTCGGTATTTGATAATGCACGTGAAATATACATAACCGGTTTACCTTGTTGCATTAAACAAGCACCTAACCTATTCTTAGACGCATCACATTGTATGACAACAGGCAAGTTTACATCAAAATGTATAAGGGAAGCTGATTTGCTTATGACTTGTTTCAATTTTTTAAACGCCTCATCATAATATGTATTCCACACCCATTCACTGTGACCTTTGTTCAAATCTCGTAAAGGAACAGTTACTGATATTAAATGAGGAATAAAAGGTGTAAGATAGTTAACCATTCCCAAAATACGATGTAAATCATACTTATTTTGCGGTGCCTTTAATTGTTGTATTGCTTTAACTTTATGTGGATCTACTGAAGTACCTTTCTTGGAAACAAGTCTACCCAAGTACTTAACTTCTTCTTGGCAATATTGTACCTTTTCAATATTGAATATTGCATTGATCATTGTAGCTCTATTAAGTACCCTTTTCAAATTGAAGAACATTTCTTTTTTTGTTTTACCTGCAATAAGAAAATCGTCAACACATATTGCTATACCTGATAGATTACTAAACAATCGATCATTCATTTTTTGGAAAATTTCCAATGACATATTTAGCCCAATTGGAAGCCTGTTAAAACC
Organism: Thereuonema tuberculata; assembly: GCA_023159025.1. Lineage (NCBI taxonomy): Eukaryota > Metazoa > Arthropoda > Chilopoda > Scutigeromorpha > Scutigeridae > Thereuonema > Thereuonema tuberculata. The sequence continues at coordinate 77,606,821 of JAFIDM010000001.1, read as the reverse complement.
TTATCTACCAAATGGAGTGTTGAGTCTGCACTATCATTATCTAATTGTATTTTCCAAAAACCCCATTTCAAATCAAGAACAGTAAAATATTCCATACCAGTAAATCTAGTTAAAATTTCTTCAGGGGTAGGCATTTATAATGTTCTCTTTTAAGTGCTTTATTTAAATCACGTGGATCTATGCACAATCTTAAGGCCCCATTTGGTTTCTCTACAATTAATAAACTATTCATCCAGTCTGTGGGATATTCTATCGGACTTAGAATACCATTATTAACCGTATCATCTAGTTCAGCTTTTAGTCTATCCTGTAAACTTAAAGGCACTTTTCTTGGTGCATGAACAATCGGTTTTACCATTTTGTCTAATTCTAAATGATACTTTCCATCATAGCAACCTACACCATTAAATGTTTGTGAGTATTGTTTACATAATGTTTTAAAATCAGGAATATCAACATTTACCACATTTACTGTAGATTTTACACACTTAATTAATCCGAAAGATTCACAAGCTTCTAATCCCAGTAATGTTTGTTGTTTTCTTTTTCCAACTACAACAAAATCTAAAGGACAAGTCACATTATTAATCATACAGTCAACAGTCATCTTGCCCATAGGATACAATGTTTTACCCCCACACACTCTTAACACAACTTTTGTTAGACTTCAGAGGTGGTGCAAGATATAAAGAATTATAGATATCTTTTGGCATTGCATTAACTTCTGCACCAGTGTCAAGCTTACATTTCACTAACGTCGATCCTATGAAAACCTTTTCAAACCAACTTCTTGTTGTCTTTGTTGAATGAATATTCATCATATGTCCCACTGAAAGTCCACGGTTCCTTTCTTGGCTTGAACTACTGAAATCATGAGTCTTACGTACATGATGGGAACTATCACTCTTAAAGTTTGTGTTTGAATATCTTTTCCTGTCTTGTCTGTAATGTTTTAGTACATTTTTTATCTTCTGTTACATGACATTTGGCAGCAAAATGGTTTCTTATGGTTGTACCCATAATTATTACAGTTTATTTTCTTTGATGATTTCTGATTCATTTGAACTGGATTAACAAGAGATTCTTTAATTAGTTCATCTTTCATATACTTCGTTTCATGGCCTCGAATGATATCTAGAGCTTTTGATAAAAGAAATATCACCTTTTTCAAAAAGACGATCCCTAAGTACTTCGTCTTTCTGTACAAACACAATACGATCACGAAGTATGTTCTTTTTTTGATCTCCAAAGTTTCCTTTCTCAATTGCAATTTTAAGACGAGTCACAAAATCGTCAATCAATTCACCCTCATTTGGTTCCATAGTATACACTTTGAAATGATCAAACAACGTCGTCTTTCTTTGGTTAAAATACTCATCCAATTTAGTAATAACCTTCATAAACACTTTACTGTCATTTTGTTCAAACTCTATCTTAATAAACCAAGTTTTACCTTGTCCGATTTTGAATCAGATTCCGTAGCTTCCAAATAGTCTATAAAAGCACATTTCCATCTCTTCCAATTTTGGGCAACATTACCTTTGAAGCACAGTGGCGCCATGCTTGGTAAAAACTCCTTGACTGATGCCATCTTCGTAGGCCTAACGACAAGCGGAAGAAAACGAAGAACTATTCACAGAAAATTTAAAAATATACAATGGAACACAAGAACATAGAACGTAGGGAAGTGGACCCTACTCTTGACACTATGTTACACTTCCAATGTTAAAACAAGTAAGACTATTTGATAAATGGAACAAACCATGTTTTATTATCCAACTATGATCTCCCGTAACACCAGGTGTCGCTGGCAAAATGAAACATTATTTGCAGCCATTTGTAATGACATCATCACTTGCTCATGGTGCTGTCTACAGATTATGGCATTGTTCTTGCTTTTATATAATTAATATATTGTGATTTTTAAAAAATTGTTGCTAATGACTTTCAGTATGACTCTCGTACATAAATATATATCTAAACTAGTCTAAATTAAAGGATTAGGATAATTTGTATTTATTTAAGAATATATATACTCGAGTATAAATAAAGTGTTGAGTATAATATTATATATATATATATATAGCCGTGCGGTCTAGACGGCGGTCTGCCGTTGTGGCCAATGCGCCAGTACCGGGGTTCGAATCCTGGCAGTGGCATGGTTGTTTCTTTCTTCTTCTGTGTTTCATCCGTTTCCCCCTGGGACTTACTCTCTCAGGTGTAACCCCGACGAGAAAGTGCATTCTTTCTCGTCTCTGATTTCCTAGCATTGTCCTGATGTTGTCAGGGGGGCTATAGCGAGTGGTCCGTTGGGGCCCATTCGCGAATAATAATAATAATAATAATAATAATAATATATATATATATATATATATACACAGGGTGTTGCAAAATTCATGTGTAATATTCAAACAACAAGTAGGGGCATGGCTAATGATCAATATATTCCTAATGAACCCATGTCCCGAAACGCCTCATTACTGCGCTAGGTGGGACTAAAGTGAGCCTTTCTGAGAGAACATACCCTTTGCCACACCATCTGAAATGTTTTGCAGGCGAGTCCACACATTGATCTGGAGGTGCTATTTTTGTTTGTTTCGATTTTATTCGGCGTTATGCAGTATTTGGGTAATTATTTACAATAAAATAAAAACTAACAAGATAGAGAAAAAACAAAAATCGGAATAACGGCTGTAAACTGACGTACGTAGTATACATATTTACAACTACAGTAGTTGAATTAATTAATTAATTTAATTACATCTATAATGGCTGACCCCGACTTAACTCTGGTCAGCTGAAAAAAACACCTTAGTGGTAAGTGACGAAGAAGTTAAACGTGAGATGCAACAGCAGCCAAAAGATGTTTATGCCAAAGGTTTTAGGGCACTCTTAAAGCAGTGGGATAAGTGTATCAGTGTTGCTGGAGATTATGCTGAAAAATAAAAACAGTTTTCAAATATGTAGCTCACTGAGTATTTTTTAATAGTCATTTGTGACTTATTTACTGACTTTTTCTTGTACATACACTTTCACAAAAGCAATACTTTCTTTATGAGAGCAAGACATTGCAGAGAACAATAAAAAACAACTTCATTAACCACAAACACTATTTATATGGTAGGCAGAAATAATAATAATAATAATAATAATAATAATAATAATAATAATAATAATAATAATAATGATGTCACAGTCAGGCTGGTTTTGTATGAAACATTCTGTGTATCTTCAATGCTCATCAACTACACTACTGTTTGAGAAATTTTTTAGAAAGAATCAATACTATTCAAATGAAATTTATGTCACAGATTTCTCAAATTACAGTAGATAACTGATTGCCTTTGCAGAACTATACAAGATTTTGTCACATCACATTGTATTAAAAAAAATTCTTATGTCAGTGGACATCCTAGGCCAGTAAAAGTGTTTGCGAGCACAAACTAAGGTAGCATTTATTCCACAATGTACTGAATAAAGTAATTTCGATATTTTACTACGAAAAACTGTAGGAACTACAAGACGAGTAGATCGGCAAAGAAGACCTTCTGTGATGTGCAGTTCATCTCAAAACTGTAAAAAAGGCTGCACTGAAAGAGGAACCTTACTAGAAACTTGCCATCCTTTTATTACAAATTTAACTACTTGAGACAACACAAATCATTTGTTGCAGCAGTCTGTAATGCTTTTAGTTGACTATCAGTCGTCATTGGTAACACCGTAAACGCAGCTGACTGAACTGTAACTTTAGATATAACTTTGCTGACATTAAGAGATGGTGTTGGAGAAAGTTTGTCTGCTAACTCCATTGACTTGTCTGTACTGCAAAGTTATGTCATAATGTTGAAGGAGCTGTACTTTTTTAGGATCTGGTAGTCCTAAAGTGAGCCTTTCCGAGAGAACATATCCTTTGCCATGCGAAATGTTTTGAGGGCGAGCCCACAAATTGATCTGGGGGTGCTATTTTTATTTGTTTCAATTTTATTCGGTGTTTTGCAGTATTTGGGTAATTATTTACAATAAAATAAAAACAAGATAGAGAAAAAACAAAAATCGGAATAACGGTTGTAAACTGACGTACATAGTATAAACATTTACAACTACAGTAGTTGAATTAATTAATTAATTACATCTACAGTGGGTGGCCATCACATTAGGACAACACAGTGTTTTTGCAAATGTTTATATTTAAATTTTTATTATAATTGTTAAACATGTTATTATTTCTATTATATGATGAGTACCCCCTATTTTTAGTAAAGTTTTCACATAAAATTGTTAGTAGGCAACACTGGTTGTTCATTGTCATCTGTCAAAGTCAAACTACCAGTACAGGGACTTTTGAGGTTATTACTGGCACCTGTGTCTTCTTAAACTTTTTGTTGTTTTTTATTATTATTTATTAATAATATTTATTTACACATTATTTTTTATTATTATATTATATTATTAATATTATTATTTAAATATTTATTTATGTTTTTAGTTTTTTGTTGCCTTTGGAAAAATCTGTTTCTGGCGGAAGCACCAAGTGTCAGGCGACACTCCTTAACTTACCGTATATGCTCCAATAGAGGCCCCCGGCGTTTATTTGCAAAACTAGACTCGGCTCCCGGTGCTTAATAGAGACCGGCTGCTATTAGAGGCCGGCCATTATTAACAAAAACCTTCAGAACGCAATATTTTTACACATAAATACAGGCTAATATTACAAACAGCTACTGTATTTGAATTTCACATGCTACATAAGACTGTTAAAGATAAATGGCAATGTCTTTCTGTACCTTTCGCTGCTATTCATCGTCCGAATCCACAATGACAGGCGGCCGCCTCACCGGAAGTTTTTTTCGCGTATTTAACCGCTCGAATCTTAAAGGCAATGTCAAATGACCGTTTCGGCGGCATTTTGTAAAGCAATATACAGTACGGTAATACGCACGACTATGAAGATATGGACGCTTACACTAGTACCGGTACGCAAATATCAAAGACCCGGCTACTATTAGAGACTGGCTACTATTTGGCCGTGTTCCCTCTACAGTCCGGCGATATTAGAGACCGGCGACAATAAGAGACTCGGCGTTTATTGTAGCATATACGGTAATTTATACGGTAATATATGGCACTAATAATATCCACACATATGTTTATAACCATTGTATCTTACTTGACCGTGTATTCTGTGTTTGTAAATTTGAAAAAGAATAGAATTTAATCTTATCTTTTAAATGTAAACGCTTGAGTCATTTATTGTGATACAGGGTAGACCTTTTAGGCAGTAGGTTTGATCTTTACTGTGACCGGAGTAGTGATAGCCTCCATCCTGTATTGCATTACCAGGTACATGCTCTGTCATTGATATTTGTATTTTGAATATACTTTCCCTTCTTGATTGATTTTTAATGTGTTATGCTGTTACCTTTATTAGCTTACTGAGGATTGTTACTTGGACATCCGCTGTTTCAGGTGTAATTAGATTTCAGGGGAGAAGTTCATGTTCGCTTAAATTGGAAAAGAAATTTTTACCTAAAACCATGACAAAGCTAATACTTGAAAATACATTAAACAATGTCAAATATCTCTGAATCATTCGAGTGTTGGTCCCTAAAATCATATATATTTTTGAAGTACTCCTTGTGTATTTTCATCTCACAAAAGTGTATTAAATTCAGTGATATACAGGATATGTCATGTCCTTGTACGTTAATTAATAACAATAATAAAAATAACTGGTAAAAAATAGTAAAAAATGATTACTTGAAAAGAGGAATATAAATATAAAATATTAAATGTAAATTAAATATTATAAAATTTTAAAACTTTTAGTCTTACCTGGTTTTTCTGATACCATTCCACTGCATCTGACAGCACTTGTGAAGCAGAATCTTTGTTTTCTAATGACAGATACAGTGTCACTAAAACTGATACCTTCAAAGAATACAAATGAGTCAAGGATATTAAATTAAAACAAAGTCTATAAAGTGTGTATCTCTACTTAAGTACAAAAAATTTTATGCTACTATTTCCCAAGGCAAAAACATTTGTACAATTAATGAAATACTTTGTTATTCAAAATAAACAAAAATATAAAACTGAAATAAAGCAGTAATAGATAATGCAAGCTTAATATTATATTTTTAATGGTGTTTGTTACATGCCCAATGTCTACAACACATTCAAAAAAATGCTTAATTGTTGGTGACTTTGTTTATATTAGTAGCCAATGAAGTTTTGGAAACAGCAAACAGTGTAGTTGACCAATAAATGTGCATGTTATCTTAAAAGCTGTTTTCTTTTTTAAATTTAAAATAGAAATAGCTTCTGAGCATATATTCACCTACTCAACTAAGAGTGAAGAAACACCTAAATTGTGAAATTAATTAATAAACTAAATATGTAAATTTGCAATGCTCGGGACTTTCATTTGTATATTTCTCTTTGACTTTTTTGGGAATGACATTGACATATGCTTTCTTTTATTAGTTCTTTCACTATAACAATGACATTAAATTATCACTAATTTTTTGTTGGGAAGAGAAAGTCAATGATAAATTTAATTTATCATTATTAGGTGGCTAACTTTACAGTAGTCAATGTAGGACTAATGGCTGAGTATAAGATTTAGATGCCGGAGATTGGTATGGAGTTAACTAGTTTCTATGGATAGGGATAAGGTGTGGAGTGTAGGTGGATTATAAGGGTGGAGGAGGGGCGATACAAAGGGTAAGGGAGAGGTAGGATGTAGATATGGGATATAGTTTGATTATGATGAAAGTTTATATGGGTTTTAGAATGTGGGTTTATATGTTAGTAATAAGACATGTTGGGTGCTGATTGGAGATTGGGTGCTGGAGTAAGAAAGGGTAAATGGCAGTGAAAGGGTTTGGAATAGAATTAATATGAGAAGAATGGAACAGAGAGAAGATTATAGTGATCAAGATAAAGGTGAATAGAGATTAGAGGTGGAGTGTATAGAAAAGATTAAGTTATAATATGAGATAAAGGAGAGAGGTTTGGAGAGGAGGTTTGGGGAGCAATTGGATATCATAGGAGATCTCGGCTGCTACGAATTGTGAGCACTGCGAACAGCAACTGCTACATCAGGGAAGTTGTAGAGGCTGAAGTCATACCCTTCCTTCAGCATACTCCTGGACCCACATTTCAACAAGACAATGCCCGACCACATGTTGCCAGAAATGTCCAGGCTGTCTTTAAAGCAAGGCAGATAGCCTTCTTCCCTGGCCTGCATGTTCGCCCGATATGTCAAGTATTGAACATGTCGGAGATATGATCACTCGGCAACTAGCCCGTCATTGTCATCCAACAGCCAATACCGATGAACTGTGGACTCAGATAGAAGCAACCTGGCAGGCGATAGCCCAGGAACACATCCAAGGCCTGTTTGATTCGCTGCCACAGCGTATAGCAACTCTTACTGCAGCTCCTGGAGGCTTTACACACCATACTGATTTTTGCCAGTACTGTTGTTGCATTGCTCTGAAACTATAATCGCTTGTTTGTATCACTATTAGTAATGTGTGTAATAAAATTCCTTCCATTCTGATGGTTCCTTCATGGTGTTGCAATTTTCACAAAAGTAAGTGTATAAAGAACATCCCAATATCTTTGAACTTTGGTTTGACAAAGTCAATTTTAAGATTGGCTAAATATCACTTGCTGTATTTTTAAAATGTAATTAAATTTATGTTCTATTTCTTTTTAGATACTTTGATTTAATTTTGTTTCATTTTCAATTTATTGCTTATTTGCATTCTTATTGATTTTTTAAAAATTACGTTTTAAACTTTAAAGTTATGTATGTGATGTGAGGTACCTCAATTATTAATTATTTTAGTCATTTCGCAGGTAATGCTTTAATATTTACTATTAAAAATGTCCTCCAAAAAGAAAAAGAATGATCATAAAGAAATAAGATGATTTAAATAAAAAAAAAAAAAAGATAGAAAAAGCATTGTAACTGTTGTTATTGTTATCAAATTTACACTTTGCAACTTTAAGACTTTCCTTCCTTTATATAATATAAATTTATGGAAATATAAATTTCATAAATATAAAATATTTATGAAAATATACCTATATATAAAATATATAGTTCCATTTTACAAAAGTGATTTTTTTTTTTTTTCAGTTTTAAGTATTTCTTGACAGAACAAAAATATGATTTCAAAACCTTGTAAAGGAAAGTGACAGACTTATGAGAAAGCAACACTTAAACTTCCACTATGGTGTTTTTTTTTTGTTTTTTTTTTTTTGAGACTGAAAAATCAAATATTCAGATTTTGACGGAGTAGAGAAAAATTATATACCTGTTCAAGTAAAAAAAAAAAAAAAAACCCAACAGCTTAAGTAAAAAAAAAAAAAGATGGAAAAAGCATTGTAACTGTTATTATTGTTGTTATCAATATGTTACACACTTTGCAACTCCAAGACTTTCCTTCCCAAGTTTCTCATGCTCTCTTTGACATTTTTAACTGCACATTCTTTGTTGCTAGTGAACTATCCTGTCAATTTCTTTCATTTAGAATAATGATTTTTGAATGAGAAGGCTTAACATGTTTACAAGCTAAGTCCAAATGACAGACCTTATTGGAATGGAGGAGATTGCCAATAAATTTGTGTTTGCATTGAATGAAATAAATGTTTGCCAATGAATACACAATGCAACAGAAATTGCTAGAAATCTTATAATTGATAGAAGTGGGTGAAAATTTAGTTGCATTCTGTCATTTATTAAGTGATGAAGAAAATATTTATCATTGTGCATCAATCATCTAAAATCTGCTAGCTAACATATAAATAACCTAATCTTATATTTCAATACTTTGTTATTAAACTGAGACAGAAGAACTATCTGTTCTGCCAAACTCAAATGCCGACCAAACTTCTATCTACTTTGACATATGCAAGCTTTTCTTGAACAGTTGAACAGAATGGCAAAAAAATATATATAATTTTTGGTATCAAGCAAAAATTATCATCAATCATTTTTGCTTGACACTAAAAATTGATGATAATGGACATACATTTGCACTGTACAAACAAGGGAAGCCGGTCAGCTGTATCACTCAAGATATTTTTAACATTTACAGATATGTAGACGAACCTCATCAAAACAACTTGCCAAAAAATTAGGTGTATACACATTATAGTTTTCATTTTATAGGCCTTTAAAAATGCTGACTGTCCTTGTATGCTGTGCTTTAGATGGCTAATGTATGTCTTTGCAGTAGCTCAGTGGCAGCGAGTGGGACTGGAGAATTGACGATGCTTGTTTTTCATGGTTCGAGGCTCCGACTGTCCTTTTTTTTTATTTTATTGTATTTTAATCATTGTTATTATTCTTATTTGAGTTTTTCGTTCTTTTCTTTTATTCTGTTTTTCTTTTGTGTTTTCATAACAGTTTCACCGTCAGTAGGTTATCAGCACTGCTAAAGAGAATATCACTGTGATGGATAAGTCTTCGACTTCAAAGTCTGATGAGACAATTCTACATGATGACAGTTCTGGAAAGAAAAACAAGTAGTAACGATACTGTACACTACTGTATCGAAAACTACTAGACAGCTTACGAATAAAGTACAGATGGAAGGAACAACTACAAAAGGGCGGGGAAGTGACAGAGACAAGTACACTATGATAAAATCTTGGACCTAAGACTGGTTTGTTGAAGCAAGAAGAAATAAAAACTACATCTCTACAGCAACACAACAACAATAGGCTATGGCAGCATCCTTCCAATTTTTTTCTCCTGATTTCCAGTTTAAAGCCTCTAGATGGATCCAGGACTTCAAGAAAAGCCATAGAATCAGATATCTACAAGTGACAAGATATGTAAGCAGTAAGGACAATGCAACTTTTGAACATACAGTTAAAGGACACTCAAAGGAGCCGAACTATTTCAGAAACAGATAGCAATAATGACAATTTATGAACCTGACTATGAAATAAATATGAACCAGACTGGCTGTCAATACCACACAAATATCAGACATAATGTTACAAAAAAAAAAAAATTCACATTCATACATTGGACGGTATGCCATTACAATATCTGAAAAACTTCTTTTAACTGTTTTCATCTGCCTCCAAGAAAGAAGTGGTTCATTTGGTTCTCACATTGTTGAAAAGGTGAAGACCCTGTCCTAAAGGTTTGGAAATGTGTTTCTTGTGGCTTCGAAGTTGGGGAGAAAGAGATCTACGACATGTTTTTGACAAACGTAGTTCAGACTGCATGCGGAGAAAAACAAATTTCTACTAATACTTGACTCCTGGAGTGGACAGACAAATCCTTATTTATATGATGAGAATAATGATCCCACCTGCTGTTGGAAAATAATTCCCCCCAAATGTACACCACTATGCCAGCCTTGTGATGTGTATTTCTACAGGTAAGTAAAGAATACAGTGCAAGGTTGCGGAACTGCCCATAAATCATAGTTGCTAATTGTGGTCTGTTTAGTAGGCAAAACTGCATTGCAATGCATGCAATTATTCATAATCAGGTACAAGCACAAATGTATGGCAGCATCAATAAATAGGTGTATAGTACGCTTGAAAATTACTACCAACCACGTGAAGTTTTCACCAATGTAAATCAAGTTAATTTTCCGAAAGAAATACGAGCTGCAAAATGCATATGCAGAAAGCAAGCATTCATGCTATGTTCCTGGCGCTATAACTTCCTATGTTTCCCATGTTTCTTTGATGAGTACCATCCAGAATCCTGCAGTCAATCTTCTCCTGTTTGATCTGTTAAGCATAGTAGACTACAATAGTCAGCCTCATGTATTATATGAACAAATAATTATAAGAAAATAAATGAAAAGTAAAACAAAAATAAAAACTAATAAAGTTGATAAAACATAAAAAAACATTAAAAAAAAAAAAACCCAACCCACAAAATAAGCAAGGATAAATACAGAATAACCGGAAAAAACAAAAAAAATCAAATAAGAATAACAACAATGATTAAAATACAAAATGTAATATAAAATTAAAAAAAGAACTGTCGGTGACTCGAACCATGAAAAACAAGCATTATCAATTCTCCTGTCATGCTCGCTCCCACTGACGAAGACACACTTAAATCATCTAAAGAACTGCATATAAGGAAAGTCGACATTTTTAAAGGCCAATAAAATAAAAACTATAATGTGTCTACACCTAAATTTTAGGCATATTGTTTCGATGAGGTTTATCTACATATCTGTAAATGTTAAAAATATCTGAGCAATGAGTTGACTGGCTTCCCTTGTTAGTTTTTCAATATAATTTTTTTTTCTACTAAGGAATCATTTCTTATAAACATGACTGTGCCAGCAAATGTAAAAAGTTGAGCAACATAGGGTGTAGTTCAAAAATTGATAGATGTTAGAGAACATCTCCAAGATGCACTGTTTATAGCAGTCTATCCTTTAAGCTCTTGATGCTCTTACTAGCCACTGCAAAGAAAACACAACACAAAGAAAAACTGACACAATTTGATATAGATATGACCTTCATTCCAAGTGGCTGTCTTCTATATTAATTACTTGATATTTGAGTTGACTAACCTTTTAAAGATGAAATTCAAAATTATAACACTGAGTGACTGAAAAACAGATGCCTAGTGAATATATTAAAGAGTGAGTAATTCTGAGAATATATTCTGGGTTTCTGCTGCATTGAAAGATATTTCAAATCTGACTGCATGTTCATTCAAAATATAATCCTTTACAAACTTGCTTCATGGAACAGAAATGTCAAGATATATGATGACTATAGCTGTCTAATAGATAAATGAAAAAAAAAAAATTCTTATTTGGACTTGTAAAAATTAGAAGCTGGCATACAGTCGAGTAAATACATAACCATTTATAAAATTACTATTCATGATTTTTAGTTTTAGTGACTACATTTGCTTTTCCTGCGTCTTTACTGGGTAAATTTAGTTCAAATTTGAATTTTAAATAAAAAGGAAATTTTGATAAAATGTAGCAATTTTACAAAAAGAAGCAGTAACATTTTCATGGAAAGGAAATCTGTGACAAATTAATAACTGCTATTTAATTAAAATGAGATACAGAGCTGTGAGACAATTTAGGTAGGAATTATTGGTTGCTAATAATGATATGGCAATTCCACTTGTATCAATTTTAACAATGAATAAAATGGTCTCAAGAAGGGAAGACTGTTAGGCTGGAGATTGCCAATGTGTACAGCCACTAACTCATGTAACTTAATTAGGATAGGAAGTAATTATGGAATTGGAATTTTGTGAAGATTTGAGGGAAATATTAACATTTTGAATGAATTCATTTGTAGCAATCAGCTTTTTCAAGCGTGATGATTTTCAATACAATTAAAAATTTCCAATTTCAACTCTAAAGGCATGAATAACTAACATCACATTTAAAACCATTAATTGGCAGTGGTGGTGGTGTTGTTCAATTATTCAATTTTGTCACCACCCAATATTTCTCCAAATAACTGATAATTTACAAACAAAGCAGTGCAAAATGTGTCAACAAATAAGTATTTGAAACATTGATGACCAAATGTTAAGGGAATTTTGCCCTGAAGATCATGCCCTAATTATTGAAATTTATATTGAAGAGGAAAAAAAAAAAAACATACCAAAAGATAGCAAGAAGACATAATGAGATTGAAATTAAACTGCAAAAAATCAGAATTTTGGGACTTTATGCGCAATTTTTTTAGAAAAAGATTGTCTTGTCAGTAGGAAAGGGACTAAAAACCAGTAGTGATAAATAACCCTCGCAAACAGAATAAAGTGAAGGTTTTTTCCTAATGATTTCACTAAGAAAATTTCTCTAATGTCACAGCTTAGACCTTTATATACATCATTCAACTTTGCAGCACATCCTGAAGAAAGCTGAAATGAAAGCTTACAAAAGTACAGTAGCTGAAGGAAGTAAATAATGACAAAAGGATTCATTTCTGCTTACTGAAAAAATTAAATAAAATTATGTTTCTTTCGTGTTGATAATTAAGAATGAAGCAAAGTTTTCTTGAACAGATCTTTTGTATATTTACTATTAGCAAAATATTGTGCTTCGCATGGGTTACAAAAAAGAATTGCTCTGATGTGGATGAGGAAGAAATTGTAAATGTCAGATCATTTTAAAACTTTCCCAGTTGGTAAAAAAAAAAAAATCACACAAATTACAAATTACACTTATATTCGTATTTTGTAACTCGAAAACCCCTAGATAACAAATTATTATCAAGATCTGAGAATATAAGACTTTCCATCCCTTTCTGCCCTTCTCCACACTCCTATCACTTAAAGCCTTCCCCAGTGGGTAAAACATCACGTGATCATTACAAATTATGTTACATTCTTGTTTAATAACCCAAAAATCTCGTAGAAGTATCCTTCAACAAAGTTTGCCCCCCTCCCTGTTTACACCCCTTATGGACCGAATATCAAAAATTCATCAAATATGTATCTTTCTGATTTTGACAAACACTCAAGTCAAATTTTGTGTTTTCACCTCAAGCAGTTTTGGAGAAATGCATAAGTTTGTGCCTCCCCCCCCCCCCTCTTTACACCCCTAAGTCCGGATCTGGGCTTTTGTTGTTCATGCATTGTTATGTGATGCATGTGGAACTCACAAATTTGATAATGATCCATTGAGAATTGGCGATATTGTTTCAAGACAAACAAACAAACTTGCATGCTTATTATATATGATTACTATCTCAAATTCAATAAAGTAAGGGATATTTCAGTGCTGTTTTAAAACTTATAGGACCTAGATTTGAACTTCTCTCTCTCTTTTTTTTTTTTTTCCTTAACACCCTACTGCAGTAAGTTGTAAGGAGAACCTAGTTAACTATTGGTTATGATGAACTGACTGGCCATCTGGCAGACCAAGGAAACAGATTTTCGTCACTAAATAGTTTTTTATCTCTAAGAATGGTCACTCCAGCTTAATGATTGAAGTTAGAAATTTTTAACAATAATAATAAATTTTATTATATTAATAAAAATTAATAATAAATTTATCCAAAATTATGACCCTTGAAAATCTCTAAAACCAAAATCTTACAAAAAATTAAACTAGCAAAACTGAATCAGGACTACATCAGAGCCGATCAATTTTTCAGATTCCTAGTCACAAGAAGTGGTGAAAAAATATTTTCATATTTCTGCAATTTTATTAATTAAGAATATTAATATCTCTCTCAAATCCACCTAAGTAGACTTTACATCAGTTCGACATGTTATGGATCAGTCTAGATGTAGGATGAAAAAAATAAATTTTAAATTCTAAATTGACATTGCTATTACTGCCTGCTCCTCTTTTTTGACAACTGCTTAGTCTCATTTAAGAAAAAAGAATGGAAATAATTTACTACGCATAATGCTTCAATTCAGATGCCATAGCAGTAACAGACATTATCTAGGAACTGAAAATTGAAGTGGTAATCAAAAGCAGTAATTTTTGTTGTCACAGTATCAAGCCTTCAATTTTGCAGAATGAAAACCCTCCCTTATAGCAAAATAAAAAATTAAATTAAACCGACAAAGAGTGTAAGAGATAAATTTGTCATTCTAAACACTGACTTTTGAAATAAATCAGAAAATTTTTCTTTTTAATGTCAGAATAAAAACTGCTGTTTTCAATGTAAAGAAATTCTCAGAGGAATTCAAATTATAGGAATAAGGAACATAAAAAAAATGCAAATTCAGGTAATTTGACAGTAAAGAAAAGTTTTGCTTAAATGATCTTAGAATCATGTTGATGAATTCAAATTATTGTAGGATAATTCAAAGAAAAATTATTCAAGTTTAGATTTTAGGAATACCAAATGGAAGTAAACCTCAATAGCAGAAATTGAAATAAATTAAATAATATAATATTGTAATTTAAAGGGAACAAATTAAGTGCTATGAAATAGCAATGAGTTGAAGATTCCTCTGATAGGGCTTATAATAAGAGATACTTGAATGGCATTTTAAAATGTCAGTCTTCAAACTTTTGCATTTGCTTTTAAGATTTTTTTTTTTTTAATTTTATATCATAAACTAAGATACAATTTATGTTTATTCATGATTACCGATAGATCTTTTGAGAACTTTACTCAGAATACCACATTTGATGGTAGAAACTCCCGTAGTTATATTAGGAATTCCAGTTAACTATTTCAGTGATTTTTTTTTTTATAAAATATAAAAAGCCGTCAAGTAGTCAAATATGCAGTGAACTTTTCTGAAATGAAGATTTCTGATACAACTAGGAGGCAAGTTCGTTAAAAACAATCTTTTCAGAAGTACTTGTAAACGAGTACAGTAGTTTTATTTGTTGCATACAAAGTGTTAGCATTAAAATAAGTTTCTCATCACAACATGCAAGTGTTATTATGTTATTATCGCAAGTATTATTAATGTTAACAATAGTCCAAATCTGTTTCTGTTTAAGTTTTTCTTAAATTCATGTTTTAAATTTTGATATTCTACTATATTCTGAGAAAAACTATGTAGTATTACTAAAATACAGAATTACAATTTAGTGTCTGTTCCCTTGTTCTTGAAGGCAAATGATTTCTTACCGTAAACATGTGATTTAAAAAAAAGCCAGCTTTAATTTCTTAAAATTATCATTTTTTTGTCCATTACCTACATACGAAACTTTTAAGCCATTTAAAAATTAAATAATAATCTATTGTATTCATTATTTTGATTTTAAGAATGATCTAAAGTAAATAGATAGCATGTGAACCATCATAAGCTACGACGAAACCAAAATAATTTTTTGCATCTTTGAATCTTGTGCTTTAAAAGTTATGTTGAATGGCTTTGTTGAGTGGATTAAATTGTTATATTAAACATTTTAAAAGTTTAAAAAAAAAATAAATATATAGTTTTCTAAAAGGCAGCTCATCAAAAAAAAAAAAAAAAAAAAAATTCAATAAATAAATAAAAAATAAAGTGTTTTGGTACTATGTGAAAAAGTTTAAAAAATGTTTTTTTGAAAGTACAGTACTGATATCATCTGTAATGTTTTCTGTTTTGTTTTTATTGTTTCAGTTATCTTGTGTTATTGAACATTTTACACATTTATATTAACAGTAAAACTACTCCATAAAGAAACTATTTTTATTGGAAAATATTTAGCTGAATTATCTGTTTTAATCCAAAAAATTATCAGTAATTTTAATAATATCATTTTAACATGTACACAGAGAATATAAAAATGAATTACGGCCAACACAACAAATATAAATTAAAAAACATTTACAACAAATTAAAAATCTTGCTAAACAACTGGTTTTGCCCAAGCACAGGCTTTCACGAATATAAAATTTAATTTAGAATTGAAATATTTGTAAGTGGATTCCTCCATACAATTTGAAATAATGGATATTCTTTTCAAACATACATATAAATAGAGTTTGAGTTTGTAAATTTATTTCTGTTTTGGATGTTCTACTCAACCGCACAAGATAATGAGATTCGAACCTTGGTCCATCGAAAGCCCACCAATAGTGGTATCACCCTACATTTTCAATCTTTTGTTCTTTCATCATTTGAAATTAATATTATTAATATGGCTGTCTCACGTGCATTCAAACTCTCCACTTCTTTTGAACAGATCATCGAAACTTTAAGATGAATTTTGTTTTCTAATGGTTACCCACGTAAGTTTATTGACACTCATATTTCCAGAGCATTATCCAAGATTTATAATCCATGTTTTTCACCAAATAAAGACAATTTCAAATTTGTTTTCATTCTTTTCACCGTGGAATTTTTCAGGCTCTCAGAAAAATACTCAGGCCCTGTACTATTGTTCTGCCAATAGAACTATTTATCCATTTATTAATGTTCATAATCAACCTTGCCCAACCATTAATCCACGAGGTGTTGTTTATGTTCTCCCTTGCAATGGTGTCTTTACAATGGAAAGATTCGACAATCCCTCAACAAACAAATTGCACAGCATATAACGCTATCCACAACAGTGATCACAATTACTATACTGTGGTTTGATTCCATAATTTCCAAAAAACCTATTGTTATTGCCCATCTACGAAATTATTTTCTTCATTACCAATCCCTAGGCCTACAATGACTTATTGTTCTGTACAACAATACTTCAATATGGTTTTCCATGTGAAAAAAGACAATAAGGATTACATTTTATCCTTAGATTTTGATTCATTCCATTAATCGTCCCCTTACCTCCCCCCCTTCCTTCCTCTCCAACCTTTTTCTTTTTCTTTTCAGAAGGATATAATACTGCCATCCAACTGGCTCCTGCATTTTCTTCAGTAGACAAAAGAAGGGGCAGATCTTTTCTTCAGCTCTCATCCCATTATGTCCACATACAAACCTAACTTGGCTATATGCAGATGACATTAATCGACACTTCCTGTTTCCTGTCTTACAAGATGACCACCAGGTGTCTCTTGTGTGATTTTAAATAAGCATGTGACCACATATTTGGAGGCAGTTCACTTATAAATATTTCAATTATAAATAAATTTTATACTCATAAAAGCCCGTGATTGGGCGAAACCGGTTGTTCAGCAAGGTTTTTAATTTGTTGTAAATATTTTTTAATCTATATTCGGTGTTGGCCGTAATTCATTTTTATAATTAAATTTAGATCTTCAGAAACATTTACATTTCAATTCTTTTTAATTTAATTATTTTTTTTCATTGCTGGGAACGCTGTAATAAGATAAAATATTAGGAAGTTTTTTGTCTCCTCATTAACTGCAAAACTTTGATCAAGCTTCAATTTTCTTAAGAAATGACTTCAGAGGTGTATATTCTTCTTACCAATCACAAATTAACAAACTATTAATACACAAAAAAAATTATATGAACTGTAAATTTGCAAGAAACAATGAAATATATTAGTGCCCATTAAGCACAACAAATGACTTCAAAGTCTCCTACCCTAATGGAGTTTTTTTGTTTTTTTTGTTTTTTTTTGCTACCAGAAGTTGCATCCGAGTTCTGCATTTCCAAATTAAATGTATACTGAAACGGCAAAAAAACGGAGCTATATGTCTAATACTGTGAAGGTCCTCCTAGCATTTGGATGAGATAGCAACATGACATGGCATGGACTCCACGAAAGTTCTGTCGTACTATGGAGACAGTGCACATCATGCATCTTGTAGAGCATCCCACAATTTTGTAATTTTTTCATGGTGGTGGATTCTTGGTGGTGATGGCACGTTTAAGTGCATCCCAGATGTGTTTGATGATGTTTAAATCCCAGCAAACACAAGGGCCAAGATATGATGGCACGCTCAGAGGAATGCTCCTCCAGCCATAATCGGGTGACTGTGGCCTTGCGAGGTGGTGCATTGTCCTGTCGACAGAGGCCACAGTCGGTGTAAATGCAGGACAAGAACAGGTGCAAACCATTTGCAAGGATATAGCAGCTATGTCACAGAGCTGCAGATGTATGAAGGGTCCTAATGTATGTCAGCTAAACACACCTTATACAGTTACAGAGCCACCGCCGCCCTGTATTGTCCGTTGCAATCATGCCATGTGGAGTTTTCACCACAACAGGGGTCACCCATCTGCCCGAAACCGAAATATTTTTGTTGCAACTGCAATTTGTTGGACCAAGCTTCAAGTTTCCAGTAATCTACAGTCCAGTGACTGTGTTCCTGAAGTGCAGAGCCTTGTATTGTGTGGTCAGCAAAGGCACCTGGGTGACCCATCAGCTCCAGAACCGTAGAGAACACAGGGAACATTGCAATGTTTGAATGCTGATACTGGTATTGGCCTCAGCATTGAGTTGTGCAGTTATTTGTGGCAATATTGCATATGGGATGTTACAATGCATGCCAGATGCAGCTGTCCATATTCGTCAAGGGCTTTTATTCAGTCACATCGTTCTTGCACGCTGGTTGTTTTCCCTGATTTCGTGTAATCCAGATACACCCTTGAAATTGTTGAACATGTAAATATGAACATCGTTGTAATTTCCGAGTTGGAGCAACCCATCTTCCGGACCCCTACAATCATTCCTCTTCAAAGTCACTCAAGTCCTGATAAGCTGCCATTGCAGCTGCGCATGCTACTGCTTGAGATTGCGGAGATATCTGCCATTCTATGTATGTTGTTTGTGGATGATTTCATTAATCTCAAGGGCATGGTGGCTCCTTTCCCAGTTTTGACATTTCAGTTTCCAGAAAGAATAACTGGTTTCTAAACACACATCTAAAAACAGCATTATAGAAATGTGCAAGAAAACATCTACCTATATAAAAAGAAAAGTCCTGACTCACTCACTCAATCACTGACCCATCAACGCCTAGCCCAAACCCTTGGACCTAGAAAGCAGAAATGTTGCACAGAGGTTCCCTTTATGATATAGATAAGGAATAAGGCCAGATTTTTCAAAAATAGTATGGGATAGGGAATAAAGAGGATTTATATTTTCGCTTTAAAGTTGCCTTATCGATATATAGGTGTGTGGTGCCAACCCGCAATACATCTCAGTTATCTGGAGAAGGCACAACGAACTGGCAACTCGTATATTTTCTGATCTCGATATTAATTTGCTAAATAAATAGGTTTTTTTTATGCTATGTATGCAAGGGTTCTGGAGTGAAGCGACAGTATCTGGCTAGTTTATGATAAAATTAGTGAATAAAAAAAAAAAAAAGTGAATTTCCTTTTAATTACCCACAATGACCTTTAATACAAAAATAGTAGGTTTTTTTATATAAGCCACTCTACAAAACTACTCTTATTGAGTCACCTGACATTAACAACAAAAAAGATAATGTAAAGATATAATAAACAATAATAAATCAAGATAAATAAAAATTATACTAACTATTCCTGGTTTATGTGATATATCCTTAAGAGACCGGAGGATTTCACAGGCTTGATTAATATGACCTATTAATAATAAAGAAAAACAACAGAGATAATTATTCAACGAAGTGAAAGAATTTCAAACAACAACTTAGAAATCTGCTGACAATAATCAGCTAGGACATCCATATGTAGTTTCTTAACTTATGTTACAGAAGAATATGGTAGATAAGAGGGTTTGAAAACAAACATTTTTCATTAAGTAATGTGTAAAATAATGTATATCTGGTCTTGCACCAATACGGCACTACAGTTGATTTAGTGTTGTGGCAGGTAGATAATCATTTATGGAATGGCCATTGTCACCTGCCTATTTGGAGTGTTCTGCATTAGAAAAAATGTTCAAAGTGATGCCCCTCTTGTTCAACCCAATAGTGACATTCCCGGAGCATTGACTGCCACACTAGTTTAAAAATGTAAGGTGTAGTACAGATGGTGTTGCAGGCTTCAACAATTCATTGATGCAGTTCATAGATTGTATCAACAGGTATGGTATACAAGAGACTCTTTACATGGCCCCCAACAGAAGAACTCTATCGAATAAAGATCCAGCGATCATGGAGACCATGCGACGGGACCTCATTTATCGATCCATCTTTCACCAAACGTTTCCATCAGGCATCGTTGTGCCACAAGTCTGGAGAATGCTCTGTCATGCCGGAACCACAACCTGGTGAATACGATGAATGATACATCTTTCAACAGAACTGGCAAGGTGTTTTGTCAGGAAGTCCCGGTACAGATTCCCCGTTAACGATTTGGCAAGAAGTGTGGACTAATGTTTATGTCATTAATGATGCCACCCCTCCATGGATATATTGCAAGATTCCAACAGGAAACGAGAGCAGCGTATGATAAGGTGAGGTACAGGGAAGATGGTCAAGGCTCATGCAGTCTGGGGTGCCGGTTGTCAGGGACCCTGCTTGCCTTCACCTTCTGACATTAGCCTCCGAATGGATGCCGGCAACAGCATGCAGACTGCAAAGAGACAAATCGAGGTCCCGCGAGTGCAGTACCGATAACCGAAAAACCCTGTCTGCCTTCCGTGTCTTCATTTGCCAACTTTCCCTGACTGAAGCCGGCGGATCTCTCAAACCTGCACCATTCCAGAAGAGAATCTAAGAAACGGCTTCACGATCACCCGGCTATTATTGATCTTCTGCCGCCTGGCCTTCGATTGCCGATGTTTGGAGAGTAACTGCCCTGCGTGATCTTCCCCAGAGCCAATCCTAGCGACCCGACTCTCGAAACGTTTCATCCGGCTGCATCTACAGGAGTTATAGACAATACAGAATCTCTTCTCGACGACCAGACTGTGAAAGTTCATTGGATTTAATGGCGGTCCCCACTTCTGTGTACGGCTTTCTTTTAATCCCTTGAACCCTGGACTGTTTAAATGGACCTTATGACTAGTTGTATATTGTAGTTCTAGATATTTATCTATTCTTATTATCATCATTTAATAAAGTCTTTCTTGTAAATCTTCCTCCTGTTTTCATCTCACTATTTTTTACCTGAAAGGTGCGGGCCATTGATGACCTCCCTTTTCCCGGACAGTCCCATCACACCCTTCTTACCCTTCTCCTCCTTTATCCAGTGGTCGTGGATTGCCTTGGGAAAGCATTCGATGGCGTATGCCTGATACAACACGTAGCACAACTATCTCATCTTTTTTATTTATTAATGCTATATTTCATCCAGAGAAATTCTGGACTTCCTCAGGATTCTTTTCTGAAAATTACTTTTCTTTATCTCCTACCTTATTGTATAATAACTTCAGTAATTACTTCAAGCTATCTTCATTCATTTACTTTCAACTGTCTCATCTTTTTTATTCATTAAAGCTATATTTCATCCAGTTAATGAATAAAAAACATAAGATAGTTGAAAGTAAATGAATGAAGATAGCTTGAAGTAATGCTAAAGTTTATAGTTTAAGTGACCATTCCATGAAAAAAAAAAGTGACACCATAATGCCACCTCCTCCAAACTTCACAGTTGGCACTACACAGGATAGCAGATATCTTTACCCGGCTATATGTCAGACCTAAACCCTCTCATCAGATCGCCGTATGGTAAAGCACGACTCCTTGCCTTCTTTTATATCCGTTTGCGACATCGTCGTGCCATCTAGGCTTCAGTTCATTATTACAGAGGGGCGTCTCGATATTTTGATCACACAGTGAATATCAAAATTAATTGGTATCTTTCCTTATGTAACAGTTTATTTTAGCCTTGTTTATTTTAATTCCTACCTTTTCCCATCTTTTTGTTTTCGCTAATTTTCTTAGTTTGTTTTTAATTTCTCTTCTTCTATTTTTCTCTCTCGTTCCCATGTATTTTTTTCTTTTGTGAAAAATATCCGTAACATTGTATCTGTTTATTTTATTGATTGTTGTGGTCATATGAGTTCTTTTTTTCGTTTTTCCTGTGTTTTCAATTTTTAAGATCAGAGATTAGATGTTGGAGTCATTGAACCATCTAGTTAATTTAAGATGCAGTCTCCGCATTTGTTTATCCTGTTTTTATTTTATTCTTATTTTTTTTAATTTTTATATTTTATGAGAGTCGGAAAATATTTGAACGTGAGGAAAGGACCAGTGCTGGATATCACGACACTGACCTTATGTGTTTGGTTTATCTTTCGAGCAAACACAGTAAATTTATTTTTGGGAATGCTTTTCCTAAAATTTTATTTGTGTGAACCTACGCTACGACTGCAAACAGGTTGCCAACTAGCAGCCCTGAAAAATGCAGGGATGCGGCCGAAAACTTCAGCGCAGCTGCCGCAGTAACAGCGATTGAGAGGCCCGTTGGATGGTCAATAAGTCCCTGGAGCGGCGTCAGCCAGAACCACTCGCCCAAGATGTTGTTCATCGTAGCACCTCAACAGCCTCCGAAGCATTTCACGGGGAAGGAAACAACTTCTCTGCCATTGAGGCTTCTGTCTGGAATGGGTGCCATCTTTATTCAAGTTTCAAGTGTAGTGATTTATGCAGTGTTTTGATTGTGTTTTTGCTCCAAAAGTTGGGATCCCAATCTTCGAACTCGCCAAAAGACATCAACTAGTAAGTAATGTGAATTTTGGGAACTAGTGCTCATGAACCATTTTTTGTTTAGTGCTTTTAACCTTTTCCTTGGACATCCAAGACTTTAACCTAATTAACTATGGGAACTATGGGAAAGGGATTTTATTTTTCCTGGACTTTACTAAATTTTAGTAATTGCATTAGTTGTTTTTTGGGGTTTTTTTTTTTGTATTTCTTTACTTGTTAGCCATATTAAATCTGTGTTTTTATTTTTAATCCTTATCCTTAGTGTGTTGTTCATGTAACGTTCTTTTCTTTATTATTTTCCCTATCCCACAGACAAGGTAATAGCAGAGCTTCTATTTCTTTACCTGCCTAGTACAATCTTGCTCACGGCGAAATATTTTTGTATCATTGTTACTTTTATAGTGACACTTAGAAGAGCTCAAAACTTTCATTTAAAATTTCAGGCATAAAGGTCAAATAATTTTTGTTATCTATGGTGAACTCGATAATTATCACTATTAATAAATTTTCAGTTTATTAAATATATACATTGCATCAATTAATAGCACAGAACTCCCTGCCTCCTTTTATGCTGGTATGTGATGTTCTCATGCCATCTAGGCTTCAGTTCACTATTGCAGAGGGGTGTTTGGATATTTTTGATCACCATGTAAGTGTTTAAGAACTTGCATTAAATAATATAATTTTTAATCCATAAATCATTTAACCGTATAAAATAGAATGCAACACAATATCTTACATTTTGACATAACTGATCTTTATTGTTTTGATTAGTTCTTTTTAACTATTAATTACAAATTTAAATTCTCCTGATAGTAGTTCCTGTGATAGGAATGCGTACTAAATTATTTTATTAATTGGGGTGAATTATAAAAGCACATTATTTACAATTAAAACTGACCTTTTGGCGTTTTAGATCTCCAATGTGCGAGACCATTTTTCAAGCGTGCAATGCTTAAAAAAAAAACATCGCAAGATCAGTTTTAATTGTAAATAATATGTTTGTATGGTTTATCCCAATTATTAAATTAGTCACTGCACGTTAAATTTTTTAATATAAATTATTTTATATTGCTGTGAATTGGTTTGTGATGCAATTAGTGATTATTTTTATTTGCAAGATTTGGGAACTAATAAAATGAAATTTAACTATCAAATGCTTATTGTAACATATTTTGCAACTATACATGGGCTATGGATTATGCTGGAATTTAAATAAATGTGTATCAAATATAAATTATTATTACTAACCTTGAGTGAGCAGTAACTGGGCTTGAGTTAATGATATATTAAGAGAATATTCAGGATGTTTTGAGATAAAACCCTGAAAAAGAAAAACGAATAATATTTCTGACATTTGGTAATAAAAGAACAGTGATCAACAGCAAATGTTATTCTCCGCTTACTGATCTCATTTATCAATATAAATAAAAATAAAAATGTGGATACAGAATTCTATAGTTTCAGTAAATTTTAAAACTTGAAAATACACAATGATGAAAATATAAAATATATTAAAAAAAAATGCACTTTAAAACTGTAGGAGATTAATCATATCTTTATTCTAAGCAAACGCTTCTTGTTTTCTCATTTCATTTCATTTTCCAATTAATAACACAGTAATCTACATCAAATTTTACATTTAAGCAAAAAATGATGCACTGATTTACATTTCGTATTTTTTTCCCAGACTTTTACTGGCTGTATCTCATTAGAAATCTAATAAATTACAACTAAAGTTGGTACTAGTATACCAAAGGCAGGCAACATCTTTGTAAGTTCCAAAGCAGCGTTTTTCATAGCTCAACCAATAATGCAATGATGTACATGGAAATTTCTTACTTAAGAATATATTTATAGAAAAGGAATAAAAAAGCATAACAAATAAAATCACTGAGCTGCTTTTGGAATATTTGACACCCGAAATCCAAGACAGCCTTTTTCAAGGTTGTTACCTTTCCTCAGTTGGATTCATCCAGTGTCTGAATCTGAAGAAAGGTAACAACCTTGAAACAGACTGTCTTGAATTGCCGGTGTCAAATATCCCAAAGGTTAGCTAAGTGATTTTATTTGTTGTGCGTTTTTATCCCTTTGTAAATTCTTGTACACACATTAAAATTAACATTATATATGTGTCTTTTTGTATAGTTAATCTTTCATAAGCTAGCTGTTGACTAGCAGGGATTAACTAATTGCCCTTTTTTATTTTTAATTTATTTGTTAATGATTTTTATATGAAGTGCCATTCTTATGTTTAGCTACCTGTGTCTTGTTTATATTTCCTTTGATATCATTGAGCTGCAATCACTAGTTGAATCCAACTGAAAAAAGGTAACAGCCTTAAAACAGGCTGTCTTGGATTCCCGGTATCAAATATTCCAAAGCAGTTCAGTGATTTTATTTGTTGTGCATTTTTATCCCTTTTTATTCCTTTGTAAATTCTTGTATACAGAAATTAACATTATGAATATATTTATAGTGTTAGCAGATGACTGGATTTTGTAACATTTAAACTGCTGTTAAGGACTATTTTGTTTAGATTCTCTGAGAATGAAAAAAAGCTTTGCATTGAAGTACTGAAGGTCTCTCCTGTGAAACGTTTAGTCCTGACACTGACAAATACAATACAGCTGACTGAAGTAGACTGTGACATAATAATTTATGATGTAGCTTATTAGTAGGAGTGGCAAGATTTTAACGACAGCAGACGACTTGTCAGTTGAAGAGATCTGGGAAGAGATCAGATGTCTGTTTTGATTTTACAACAAAAGAAAATTAATTTTTGGATGTCTTAGCTGTGATCACCTTCTGGACTTCTTGTTAGAAAAGAAAGTTTCACCCAGATGGTCTGAATGTCCTAGCCTTATTTCCACCAAGACAAGACAAAGTATAGGCAGAATGATCACCACAACAGTTTATACACTTAACATGTTGACTGCTGCTATTGTAAGGATTGGAGATCACCAGGGGTAACACTAGATTATTTTACGTTTTTATTATATATGGTAAAATAAGAAGTCAGTATATATCAAATTTCAATCCCCCTCCCCCAACCCACTCAAATCAACTCTCATAGCTTCACATAATCAACATGTCTACTACAAGTGCCATCTACATGGATCCATGTAGACAGCAGTCAAAGTGTTAACCCTCCGTCGGTCGCAATAGGCCTGACAGGCACAGCACAATTATTTTTGTTCTCCTCACCGCCAATAAAGCGCGCAGATACTCGCGTCTTTTTCAACGGTGTTTGTGATGCCCTTAGTCAGTTTCAACGCCATTCGCTCGGAACAGAGATCTAACCTTTGTGGCCTCTGAGGCCAATTGCGCCCGAACTCGTCCGTTTTTTGAAGGTTCGTATTTTGCATCGTTTATCATCACAGATGTTTATTTTGCTCATTTCATCAACGAAAAATACTAAAGTTGAGAATATTTTGTGGAAATATGTTGGTTTGAATTCGTTTTCGTGTATTTTCATTTGAAGAAGATTGAAGAAGAGGAAGAAGTTTGAAGATGACTGGAATTCCAAGCAGCCTGCAATTCTTCTGAAAAGATATCGTCCCATCGATAATCAGGAGAAATCCCTCCCTCCCCCCATCCATGAAGATGTAGATGCATCATCTGCACTGCAGAAACGGACCACAGATGGATGTCGAAGTACGAATGCTTTAGATGTCATCAAGCGATCTGCCTGTCCCAGGCAAATATGATCTGCCAAGGCTTGCACTCAATGCATCTCCACTGCTCAATATTCCAACAGTGAATCCAAATAAGGCTTATTTTACCTGTATTTTGAGTTTTATCAATAATTGTAAGGATTTATGATTGTTTTAGTAATGAAAACTGAAGGCAATTTGGAACTTCGTCTGAAATTTCAGTCTTTTTTGTAATACTTATTTTGAGTGTAATAAACAAGGTTTTTTACATTCAAATTTGAAATAGTCTTTTTTTGTATAGCCTAATGAAGGTCACTAATCACTTTAAGAGCATTAGAATTGCATCAATTAATTGCTAAAAGTGGTTTTCTAATAGGCGCCTGTCAGGCGCACTGCGCCCGAACTCGGGAGTCCAGGAGTCGCGACCGACGGAGGGTTAACAGGCCTCTTGCAAGGTTCCGACACATGCAAAAGCTTGGGACAGTTAGGGCAGGTTGTCTTGCCACAACATCGACAATTACAGCATTGTAAAGGACTTAGTATATAGGACCACACCTTACAACATAAATATCCTCTTGCTTTAATGCTTATTGGAAGTGTCAATGAATCAAGTCAAGATGGTTATGTGGGTAGGAGTTTCTGACTATCCTGACCAATGTTAATCTGCTTGACAGCAGTCACATTTGTAAAGAAAGCCTTCAAGAACTTCTGTATCACTCAAACCATCTGAAATGGCTTTACTCATGACACGTCTGTTGGAATTCAAAGTTTTGTGCTTAGTTGAAGATACTGGAATGCCTGCCAGAGTATCAAATTATACAATTGCTCATCATATTGAGAAGATATCTCTAATAATAAATCTTAAAACTGCAACTTCTTTGTAGATTTACTTTGATTGAAGTAATACCCAAAAGTGTCTTGGAAATAAGAAATAATAGTTTAGCTAATGGTTTTGCAAGGGCGAGTGAATGTAAAGATAATGAAATTGGTGCTAGTTTTATTATTAGTATATCTATGTCTGTGAATTGCCTCCCAATGTTAGAAAGTTTGAAGAACCTATACTAAGAATCCAAAAAAAAAAAAAAAGAAAGAAATCAGAATTTGTGTTCCCCATACAGTCCAATGAAAGGACATCATGACTGCAGAAAAAACTTTCAAAGTAAAGCCAGAGCTACACAAAGCTATACCCAATCAGAAATGGAAGATACAAGTAGGGGTGGGCGAGTACTAGAGTTTTCGAGTATCTGTCGAGTATTTTTTGATACTCGGAGCTCGAGCGAGTAGTGAAGACTACTCGAAAACGCGAGTCGAGTAATTAAAAAGTGATGAAAATGCCGATCGCTATTATTTTACAAAAAATATGTTTGACAAATGAAAAACATACTTGAGGGTGTGTTGTTTTATTTAATCCCCATTCCTTTAAATGAATACTGATTTAGTTCGTGTAATCACGCAATAAGTAGAATAATTAATTGAACAGTCAATTATTTTGTTCCCGAACACTGTAGTCGGTGTAGACGGGACAGAGACGGGACTGGGACAGCATCGCAGACGACACATAGTAATCATTATCGTATCAGTATATACATTTTGAGTTTATACATTTGTAGGCCTATGTAATTCTAAACCAATATCTTAGAGATAAGGAACATTACTTATTTTAAATTTTATAATAAAAACTATTGGAAACTAAGTCTTTTACATATAACCCGTACTACTCGAATCGACTCGATACTTGAGTAGTTGGCTCAACTACTCGATTCGAATCAAAAAACCACTACTCGCCTACCCCTAGATACAAGATTAAGTTAACCCTATATCTTCCTGGAATACATGTTCCCCTAGCCAACTGACATCAGGGGAAAGGAAGGTCACCCTAAGACCTCTCATTTACCAAAGAACAGAGGTCAAAGCAGTATCTTGCAATTACAAGGAAGATGAAAAAAACAAGAAAGAGGATCGTTCTTTCCTAGAATATGGGACTGCATGCATGGCAAACATATGGGTGAATGCTTAGGACCCATAAAGGCTACTTTATGAAAAAAGGAATCCTCCATGGATACTCCTCTTCCTGTAAGGCACCAGCAAAGAGAGATAAATTCATATTGTAATAATATAAATTTAAGATATGCAAGGTCAGTTAAGAACACATCAACTAAAAAGACAAAAAAAAAAAACCTTAATAAAATTTAAATAATTTTAAAATGACTTTATTTATTTTCTAATAAATAGAAATAAATAAAGCTTCAAAAGGAAAGGAGGGATTGTTTTCTTGACTATAAATATGACATGGATCTTTAGAAGTTAAACTCGAAAAGACTTGTACTGCCATCTGATAATGGCAAAGAAATTTTATTGCAATTTTCAAGTTGTCATTTTATGTTTAAGTTCTTTAAACATTCAAAGTAGCATTGAAATAAAAGGAAAAAAGAGGTTGGTGAACAGAAGACAAAGGAAATACAGTAACCATCTCCATGCAAGAGAAATAGTCATTCAATTATCAAATATATAAAATGACTACAGAAACAAAATATATATAATGCAATCGAATAGGCCTACAGTTCTATATGAATCTCCATGCACCAAAAAAAAAGAGATAAATAAATTATAGAATTAACATAAGCCAAGGAGGTAAAAACATTTAAGGCAATATAAAATACATAAAATAAATATGAAATTACAAATTTTATAGAGAACAAAAAAAATCAATGTCCATGGTAGTCATTTCAGTAGCGGATTGGGAGGGGGGGAGCCGACTGGGTTACAGCCTGGGGCCCCCAAATTATGTAATTAAAAAAAAGACTACAATTAAAAAGTAAACGAGGAATTCGCATGGGTACGCATTATTTACTTCACATTCAAATTAATATATTTGCTTGATCGCACTTATTGCAATCGAGTATCACATTTAGTCACTCGTATACAGTCAGTGCTTTTGATACATGTGTCAAATACGCTGTTTAAAAACGCAATTTTTCTTTGAGTTCTCGAAGTTTATTAACACTGTGTTGTGTATCAATTACATATATCTTACCGGAATACGATCCCTTTTTAATAGTAAACGGAAATCAGTTTGATGCAAGAACCGACAAAATTTGTAGCCAGGGGCCTCAGGCAAGCATGATTCGCCAATAAGTCATTATAAGAAAGGCGTTAAACGACATGTGCAAATGAGTTATAGTTTTATATTAAGAAATAAAACATCTAGATGATACAGTGTTTGAGATAAAGGTATTAAAATTATTTAATTTTTGTGAAGACATTTTATTTAAGCATGATTAAACAATATTTGTGAAGAAAATTCTCCTTAAATAAATATATTTTAAATAAGTTTATCAAGTAGTCTTACAAGAATACTGAGAGATAATGAATTTCGTGGATCAAGCATTCTTGTAAATTATAAAATGTAGAAATTACTATTTCCAATTCAACTCTTAACTATTAATATTTACCTGTAAAAGTTCAACTGCTTTATTAACTTGCTTCTCTCGGCAAAACAAAGCAGCTGAAATTAATATAACTTCAGCACAGTTAGGGTATTTCTCCCTTAATTTCTTGATGAGTGCACGACACTGATCATACTATAAATAAAGAAAGAAAGAAATAAGTAATGCAATTAATCATTTCTATTTCATTAATTTATCATACAAACAACACTTAAAAAAAATCAACCCTTAAGTTTATGTAAACTGATTTTTAATGTGGTTTCACCAAATAAAAGATAAATAGAAAAAAAAAAGACTATTTTGATTAGAAAACAATGAACTGTGCTCTCACACTAATTGTTTACAGTAATTATTTCTATAAATATTTAAAAAAAAAAAAACAAACAAACAATTTATTCACAATTATAATTACAGAGATTTCCAGTAATTATTGAAATGTATTTTTTTCCAGTGGTTTCAAAATGTGATCATTGGATAACTGGCTTAATGTTAGCTTTCACTCAAAACTGTAAATGCTTAGAAATTTTCTATATATTTTTCATCTTTCATTTCCCAGACATATTTCCAATAATTCCATCACAGTAGCAAACTGTCAGGAGAAATTATCTTATTTATATCTTATTTATATATAGCAGTTGACACTAATTCATTTAATATCTTCTTTTCCTTATAGAAGAAATTTCTCATGTTAGTGAGGGCAGGCAAAAAACTTCCCCGCCTCTCTAGAATTCGTAAATAATCTATACAGTCAAATTTAAATTTAACAATATACAAGTAATAGTATATCTCACATTAACATCTTTTATACAATTATTAGCAATAAACAAGTTTCCTGTATAAGGACAAGAAATATCATATTAAAGATATTAAATGAAGTAGTGCCGACTGAATGTCTTTATAAAAATATATTATTAAGAAATATTATAGGAGTTACGAAGAATAAATTTAAATTTATTTAAAACAATAAAATTTTAAACTGCCAAGACAGAGTATAAAAACTAATATTGCATTATGATATAGCATTCAATTGCCAGATGCTGCCACTGGATCATCACAGTGCCAGCAAGCATATCTGTTTTTCCCCTCTGTTTTTTTTTTTTTACATGACAAATGTTACAGTTTCTACAACTACTTAATGTTATTTTTGTTTTGCTACACAAAACGATCTGATATTATTAGTTTTTTCCCTGCATTTTATCTTTCACTGTTCGTTTCCTGTTTACATAGATTTTCCAGAGGAAATCTTTCCATTATTATCGTTCATCGTGTGTATTGCAAATTGATTAGAGGACAAAACACACCATATCATAAACAGAAAAACTTTATAAACTTAAACATATTACATGTTTCGACGGATTAACCCTCATCATCTGATAAAGAACAGATCAGGCCCTTAAAAAGGTCCTGTAAAATACAAATAATGAAATAAGAACATCGTACTTCCAAACAATATAATTACAATATAATAAGACTCTAATTATTAGACCTCATTATTGTAACAATGTTGCGTTCTGATAACTATCGACTCGCAAAATTTTCTTAAATAATCATCCTTTTCTTGCCCGTAAACAATGGGTTTATTAGTTAGAATTTTATGCCCTGTAAATTTTTGATGTACAGCTGTAAGATACTTCAGATCCTTTTGTTCTATTGCCCTATCATGTTCCCTCATACGGGTCCTTGTTCTATGTTTAGTTTCTCCCACGTATCTACACTTTTTACCCCCATTTTCACAACCTATACCATAAATAACGCAAAATTTGTCCAAATTATCCACTCTCTATTTATTGACATTAATCAATCTGCCCAATGTATTATTTGCTTTATATGCTATCTTTATATTGGCCTTGCCTAGTATAGGCGCTAATCTATTATTCAAGTCCTCATCATATGGTAAAGAAATGTACTTATTAACAGCTTTATCCTTACTAATAACCTTCCCATTACGACACCTTGCATCCTGTAAAACTTTATTAATAGTTTTTATTAATAAAATCAATGGGATAGTTATTACTACTATAAATATTATGAATGCATTGTAATTCATTAATTAATAATCTTTCATTGCTACAGATTTTCATGGCCCTATTAATAGCCCAACATAATGAATTGAATTTATACCTTAATGGCCCTGCTGCCAAGAAGTTCAAAATAATATTCACACTGGATTCTTTTCAATGAACTGTGGTTTCAGATCGAGTCGAAATAGTTACATAAATCTTATGCTATTTAGTAACATGGAGATAGGTTTATTGTATCTTGTTACTATGCTTCAGAAATTAAGGCAACAATGTTCTAAGTAAGCTATTGGCAGTTTTAATGGTCTTTGATTAAGATTTTTTTTCTCAAATATACATGTTTGTTTATATATACCATAACGTGACATCATTTAATAACAAAGAAGAATTAAAAAAAAATTAATGATATAGCATAATGATTTGTGTAACTTGACTCATTTCTATTTAGTGGGTAAGGCCATTGTAGTATGGATGTCAATCAGCTGCTATTCATTTCTTGAGAACGTTCATGATGAAGAACACTCACAGGCCATCTATGGTCAGTGACGATAGTGTGCGTGCAGTGGACACCACAATTCGTGAAAACAGATGGTTCACAATATCCACAATGTCACTGCAGTTTTCACAAGTTTCAAGATCAGTTCTTTACAAAATTGTGGCAGAACACTTAAACTACAGAAATTTTTGCAATCGATGGGATCTGAAGATGTTGACTGAGGATCACAAAACGAAGATCTGTGCTAGTGCTTTAACATTTTTGACCTGATAACATGAGGAAGGTGATGAATAATTGGACCACATTACCACAGGGGGACGAGACATGGGTTTTTCAAGTGACCCCCTAAATCTAAGCAGGAATCGATGGAGCGGCAACACACACCATCTCCGACAAAAGTCAAATTCAAACAGACAAGTTTCAAGTTGCAAGATTATGGCAACCGAGTTCTGGGACAGATGGGGTGTTCTGTTGGTGGACTTCATGCTACGAGGAATAACAATAAATGCAGCTGCATATTGTTCAACTTTGAAGAAATTTCGCTGAACAATTCAGTATAAACATTGCAGCCTGCTGTCTGTCAGAGTATTGTTGCTTCATGACAATGCGAGCCCCACTCTGCTGCTTGTACACAAACTCTCATCGAATATTTTGGCTAGCAGCAATTGGATCACCCCACTCCTACAGTCCTGATCCGGCACCTAGTGATTATCATCTGTTTCTGTATCTAAAAAGGTTCTTCGCCGGCAAGCATTTACACACCGACGACGAAGTGAAAACGAAAGCTTTCCTTACAGGTGGCAGACTTCTATGACAAGGGGTCTACAAAAACTTATCTCGTGATATGACAAATATTTAACTAACAACAGAAACTATGTAGAATCAGATAAAAAATAATTTTCCCAGAAATAATTAGTAGTTCCTAATTTATTGCACATCAGTCCTTACTTGAAAACACCACTCGTAATTATGTTAATTCAACAAAATAACCAAAAATTTTAATCAGAAGCATCATAATCCATTGAAAAAAAATATTATTGAATTAAATATTACAAACAAAGAGAACATTTACTTACTTGATTGGTAAACATTAAGAGTAAGCAATGATTTATAGCAATGACTTGTTGCTGCTGTTTTGTTAATTTGTGTTCCAATCCTTCAACTGTTGCTTGTTTAATCTTCTTCTTCGAGTCAAATACATTTTGATCCTAGAAATATATAAATATGTATGAATTATAAATATTGATAAGAATTTTCAACAAATGACACTTTCAGAATAACATTAAAATAGCAAGAAACTTGTTATCACATTCTGCAAATGCAGAAACTTCCCCACTGCCAAAGACCATAAAAAGGCAGCATTGTTTTTAACATTGCTACTCATTATTGTAATACTCCTCAATAGCTCATCAATTCTTTGTCTACAGAACATGAAGGAAAATGGCTATCACTGAGATTAATCAAATGTATCTAATTTCACCGATACCGATCCTTCAAAATGCCCAATTTACTATAATTATTATTAGATTATTATTTGGGAGATGCTAAAGACTGATGAAAAAACAAACAAACGAAACTAATATTCTGATTAAAGGTTTTGGTTTACAAAAGAAAGTTGCACATTGTGATTATTTTTATAACCAATACATAACACACCTTTGTTTTCAGTTAGATTTTAATGCTATAGTAACTGGCACTGACAGCAAGATAAATGATTGAAATATCTTTTTCTTCAATCATCATCTATTTATCAGTAATCAGCTTTAATTATTGGATTGATTTATTGGCTTTTAGACATAATATTGGAAAAGAAACTGAAAACTGGTTTTCATTCTTACCTTATTAATTGAAATAATATTGTTACATGCAACAGCTGTTAATCCAATATCTGATGGTCTACAAAAGATAAAAAATAGTAAATATATCAGAGAAAAGCTCTTAAAGAATTGCAATTATAAGCACAGTTTAAGTATAACTGATTACAATTATAACAAAACTAAAGAAGTAACTATCACTATGCAAACTACAATGAATGAGTTTCAATACTAAACATCAGCATCACGTACAATACCAACAATGATCATTTACGATAATTTTATGCAAACACTTACTTCTGTTTAACAACCAAATTATAAAGCCTCAAGGCTTCTTCTTGTTTATGCTGCATCTGCAGTGCGTATCCAAGTTGTACTCTGAAACAAAAATGTCAATTATCAGCAAATTAACTTGGTTTAATAAACAAAACAAGTTATCAAAATATTATGATGATGTATAATTAACTTTTGTTTAAGGTAACTAAATTATGAAAGACAGCCTTTAGTTTGTTAATTTTTTATTCGTCGTATCCTAATATGTCATCTTCAACAAGTGAGGATTTCTTATGGTTTCAGAGTACCTGTGCTTATGTATACTGATAAAAAAATTAAGGGCAAAATTGTCGTCAGAGAATTCAAATCAACAGAAGTGATGAAAATTTCCTATAAGAATCAAAATATCTTTCTCATCAAATCTTAATATGTGGATACTTCCTCAGAAACAATTTACCTTTAGTTGCATCACCAAACATGCCAAAACTGTCAATTAACTATAGTAAATAAACAAAGATGTGAATGTGGAACAAAAGTGAAAGTCTGCTCACTGAGCGTTACTTAAATGAGTTTATGGAACATTTTTCTTTTTTTTGTTCGTGATCTTAAAAGTACAATACATGCTGCACCAGGAAGAAGCCAATTACAAGGACATGACACAACCTGTATATAATAAACTTTAATGCCTGTTGTGAGATGAAAGTACATATTAAATATAATGAAAATGAATTAAGAAAAGTTAAAACTATAAAAAAATATTTACTGGATTAAAAATATAAAATACACGATTAATTTCGGCTGGACCACACAGTCTTTGTTAAATGAGGATTACAATGAAACTTCTCACAGTAAAAAAGTTATCAAATCGGAAACAAATGGAGGGACAACAAGGAGGGGCCAACAAAGAGCTTCTGCATGGGTGATGTCAAGTGGCCTAGTTGATGGGAGAAACCATCCAAAAATTGGTAATATAAGAAACATTTTTGATGATATCCATCAGGACATAAGAATGGAATTAGAAATTTAACAACAGAAAGCTATCCCATTTCTAGATGTGTTAGTTAGAAAGGACACATACAAAAACATCATTATAGGCATTTGCAGTAAGCCCACTTATGTCGGTTCGGTCCTCCATTATAAATCAAATGTGCCGAACATGTTCAAATATGCTAAAAAGCTTCCTACGTGCTTTCCAAATGTGTTCCTCTCTACATGAATTTGAAAACGAAACCCACTTTGTCTACCAATTGCTCTTGAATAATGGATATCCCCGCAGATTATCTCTAAACATTTCAAAGCATGCTTTCTACAACATTTACAATGATGTTCCAAAGAAAAACTGAGTAAGCACCTATATGCATATGTTTCAATCCTTCATGACAAACACACTTTCAACTAAATTGCCCAAGCCTTCAAGAACTTCAACATATCTGTCACTACTGCTCCCAACAACTCCATAGGCAACTTCTCATCTTGGAAAGCCAATACAGGTGTCTACAATTCGACAAATCAATGTAACGTCATCTACGGAACCAAATGCATTAACCAACCTTGCATATATATTGGCGAAACCAGCAGAGTCCTGAGTACACGTATTACCGAACACAAAAGGACCTTCTGCAGACAGGACAACACACTTACCATGCCTTCACGCCATTCAGAACAATCACCAGCTCAACTTTAGACACCCTGTCATATTAGGAAGAGCCAGTAATGACTTCATACGTAAATGCATGGAACCTGTTTATTTTGAAGACACCACATTGGTACAATGATGGGGTATCCATTAAAACTATTCCGTTATACCAAATCCAACAGAGGAGAAACAAACAATTAGAATAGATTCCCATGATTACGCAGTGGATTTTCAATGTCTATTATGTTTTTCTTTTTAATCTATATATTTTTATTTTTCTCATTTTTCTTAGCTGTTATCTTTTCCCTCCACCCAACCACCCTATCCCCACTCTTCTTTCTAGGTGAAGAGCCGTACAATGATGTACAAAACATCCCCCAGGACCTTGGTGTTCCCATTTTCAAGTAATGACCCACTATCGGCCTCAATTCCTCCCACCCCCATATCGTGTAATTTTTGGACAGTTCCTCCCATCAACTACGCCACTATGACATTATCCATGCAGAAGCTCTTGACAGTCCCCTCCTTGTTGTCCCTCCACCTGCTTTCAATTTGATAACTTTTTTACTGTGAGAACTTTCATTGTAATCCACATTCAACAAAGGCTGCATGGAGCAGTCAAAATTAATCATGTATTTTATATTTTTAATCCAGTAAATGTTTTTTATACTTTTAACTCTTATTAATTTAGTGCGTGTTTTCGTTCTGATTACATAACACTTACTTCCGCACATGTTAATTACATATCAAATACTTCAAAAATATATATTTGGGGTTTGGAGGTTAATACTAAGGATTTCGAGAAATTTTACATTGCAAGCTTAATTGACAACATGACCAACTTGGATAGTAATGTTTCAGGCGATCAAATCCTTTGTATGCTTTCAATTTTTCTTTTTTCTTTTGTTACAGTGTTAGTGTGTTTCCCTCCTCCTCGATAAAGGAAATATCAAAGGAAATGGATGTAGATAGAAGGTAAATGATATTGATCAAGAAATATCAAAGAAAAGAGATGTGGTTAGAAGGAAATAGATATTGATCAGAGAAATATCAAAGGAAAGGGTTTTAGTTAGAAGGAAATAGATAGCGATCTTGAGGTAAATTTCAGATGGCCCTTTGGATCAGATGATCCTACTCTTCATTAAGGTGAGAACTTTGTATGATTTCAAATTGTTCTGTAAGTGATACAAATGCAACTAAAAATCCAGAAATTTAAAATATGACAATTTAAATCTGATGATTCATATTCTCCTATTTTTGACTCTTTATATGATAAATGAATTAATTATATTTAAGCTCAAAACCAGTTAATTTTGTAAAAAAACCATCGGTTGTCGGTATTCTGGCAAACCATCAAAGAGTGTTGTGCGAACTTGTTGCAACACGTCCAGACAGAAGCGAACATTTTGGTGATCATTTCATTTATCTGATTCATTAGACTCACATGTAAGTAGGGGAGGAGGTGAGAAAGGAAGGACAGAGGTTACAGCAGTGGAAGCCTAAAGGATCAACGAGGCACCAGGTCCAAATTTTCCTCATTTAAGAAGTTAATAAACAGAAAGAATCGAAGGATTAAAGGTTTAAGGGAGCAGATGATAATGCCAGGCAGTGAAGCCAGAGGGAGAAGGAACTGGTTGTAAACAAAGTAGCAGGGAGAAAGCAGTCTAGCAGTCTAGCCATGGTAGAAGAGTGATATAAGATGAGGGGGCGTGATCAAGCAGAACGTGAGAGCAAGAGAAGCAGAAGAGAAAGGAAGGGCTCTAATTGCCTGAGGCAAACCCGCACCCCAAAATGCTGATCTCTCTCTTCCTCAACAAAACCCAATAAGACTAATAGAAAATAAAGTTACCAGCTAAATAACAATAATGAACAAAATAATCAAGACTGGTTGAATGACAAGAGGAAATTTAATGTAAGAGTAACATAAACAATACAAAATGATATCTTACTCCAGGGTTCTTGTCGGAATAGGCTCCTTATAATTATGACTATAACAAATTAATCCATTACTAGCACTAAACAATTATCATAGTGGCATTAGAAGGTGCCTGAACAGTACACTGTCCATCGGAGATGGCGCACAGTCCCGAAGGGAGTGGCGGGAGCCTGTCAATGTCCAGGCCACACAGAAGGTGAGAAGCACTGCACCGACTAAGAAGGGTCCTCCAGATATGACCCAATGACACTCGGATCTCGGTGTTGCCACTATCAGAACTCTGCTTGAGTGATTCACGCTGCTTGCTCACATTGGCTCACCACCCAATTGCAGTCAGGTGAGCTCCAGGGTTGTGCGTGTAGCGACACCGAGGACTTGGGGTACGCATCTTGAGGAGACAAATCCATGGAGTTCTAAGGGTTACTGAGCTCTGCACACCGAGCAGACTCAGCTAATACTCAGGCAGAGATAAACCAACCCGGACTTGGTTGTCGCCTATTAGCAGTTCTTTTGTTCCTTTTTGGATTGGGGTGAGCTCTTGGAAGGCGGATGTGTATTCGGCTGTCTCACTTGTTGAAAATGTCTCGTTCACTCTGTCTTCTGTCTTTTTTTTTTTTTCCAAAACAAAAATCTTCCTCCCCTCTCGAAGTGATGTGATCAAGGAGAGCAGCAGATCGGGGAGGAGATGGTGCCTCCTGTCTAAGTGAACACCGAATGACACTACATCCACGGCCTATAAATATGGCAAACAAAGGGAGTTGGCTATAAAAGAATAAAAAAGAAGTGGTGAAAGGAAAATAAAAGGCAACTAGAAGTCAAAATGGAGAGAAATTAGAGTAAGATGGATGCCAAATGAGGTTTAGTGAGGAAGAATCCCAAAACATATGGAAGACACCTGATAGGGGAAACAAATAGGCTTCGGAAAATGAGAAAAACTCAGAAAATTCTAGAAACCTTCTAGAAAACGGGAAATATAAGGCAAATAATGGGAAGGTGGTTGTAGCGAACTCTGGACTGTTACAGTCTATTCGAGATACAATATGATGCCTGATGTTTTGCGTACCAAGGTTGAATTCTGATGTGATATGCCTGGTTATGGCCGATCTATTAGCATGCATGATTCTTATATCCCCTCTCAGCACTCTGATCCACAAGCAGTTGTAGATCACTTCAAGTTTTACTACTCAGTAAATCCCTGAAACTGTGGCACAAGAAAAATCCAGGACAATAGTCATTTGTGAAATGCTTGATCCATCATGCCACATTCAAAATAACTCGGGTCACTTGCTTTCCTCATTATGATATTTTTTCTGTATAGAATTGTTACTACAAGGGCAGGTATGCCTTATTTAACAAGAAAACTGTAGTCACCTGACAAGTTACTTGTTGAAATGAATCTTTTATATGAGAATCTATGAATCTATATTGTGGTTTTGTTTTCTAAATTGTTTCCAAATTTCGTCACTGAGGACGTGAAGATAATTGGCTTTATCTTCATAGAAACAATGATGTGTTTTTGTATTGGTGTTTTTCAAATCCCATATCATTGTCCGGCTGTATATATTTATATATATATATATATATATCTGCGGGAACGGCAGTGCCCCCGCCAAGACGAGCCGAAGGCAGGAAGGGCACTACATACTTTTTCTGGAAGCGTTTCGTCTTATTTTCGAACCCTCATAGCTTCGGCCTGGATAATACTAGAGAGCTCAAATTTTCAGGATAAGATGCAGTTAGCAGACTAATGAAATACACTAAGTTTCATTTATATAGCTTTTATACTTTGGATTTTATTAAGATCTGAAATACGTCGTACCCTCAATGCTTCGGCCTAAATAATACTAGAGGGCTCAAATTTTCAGGATAAGATGCAGTTAGCAGACTAATGAAATACGCTATGTTTCATTTATCTAGCTTTTATACTTTGGATTTTATTAATATCTAAAATACGTTGATTTCGTCCATGATTCACTGACTGACTCATGATCATCAAAACCTCTAGGGTACTTCCTGAAGTCCTAGAAAGCTGAAATTTGGTATGCAGGCTAGGTTTAACAAACAAACAAACAAATTAAGAAATCTGCAACTTTCATCCTCCAACCCCTCATAAAGGCGGTTCCGGTTCTTTATTATATAACATTTTCTGAAAGGTATATCCCTTCCAAAACATTTCATGTAAAATAAGTTGCCAAGACTCACATGCTCATAACGCTTTCAGTGTTAAAAAGATATGAGATCTCATGTAGAGCCAAGCCCCAACTCTAAAAACCCTATATCTTGGTCAAAAAGTATGGCTTGGCCGTT
>JAFIDM010000001.1:77494670-77552123 GCA_023159025.1 Thereuonema tuberculata | reverse complement strand
TAAAAACCAGTTTTTGAAAATTTTTAAAAAATTTAATTTGAAATTAAAGATACTTTTGTTGTATATCAAATTAAAGGCCATTAAAATCTGAACAAAATGACACCAATTTCAGCTCTGTAGGTCGAACGGTTCTTGAGTTACAGTGTTTTGAAAATTTAAAAACACGGCCAAAATCAAGCATTTTTTAGTTTTTGAAATTCAGTAACTCAAAAACTGTTAGCCCAAAAAATCTGAAAATTTGCATTTTTTATACTCTCTATAGATATTATCAGTGTGCAAAAAATCATCAATTTCTGAGGGGTCAAGGTCCAAAATCATTATTTTTTTGGTTGATTTCACATGGAATGACCTGCATTTCTATATTTTTTCCGTTTTTCATGTTACATTTAATGCACATTAAACCTTCTTAGACATAAATAACTATAAGAAAAAAAACATGCAACTTAAAACTTATCAAACATAAATTATAACTGATTAAATACATTTGTAATCATTAAAATACAATTGAGTTATAACGACATTTTAATTTTAAACAGATATTTTAATGTACAATACATTCCAAGTTGATTTATAAATGCATTTTAAGTTTTATAATTTACTTTCAGTATGAGAGAATGAACAAATTCAACCATCTCAAAAATCAGATGTTCAAATGAAATCTTCAGGGAAACTCTTCTATAAGATCTTATTATGCTGTAATTGTTTACATTGTAATGAATTATTGTGAACACTAACTTTAATTGCCTGTGTTTTTTTTTCTTCAAAGTGTACTGTGAATCCTTGCTGCCAAAAAGCAACTTACTGTTCATTTACAATTTTTTTACTTCAAAAATCAACTAAAACATATAAATGAAATATGTCAACAACTATTGATACAATCTGTCAATTCTGATGACTGCAGCTGATGTTCTGAGCTACTTTTGCATTCATTCTACTAAAAGCATCTCCTACTCAGTTTGACAGCCTTCAGAAAGTGGCTGATTGTGGTATTTAAAATTTGCTATTTCGTATATCTTTATTCCTCAAATAATTAAAATAAATAAATTAACCTAAAGCCTAACTGTAGAGGAAATCAAAGCTTTATTGTGTAGAAGTTGTTTTAAATGTAAAGTTTCCATACTTTTTTAGTAGATCTTTCCTTCTAAAGCCTCTACTATTAAATATTCTAAACATCTCACCAAATTTAAATGTAAAAAAAAAAC
This sequence comes from Thereuonema tuberculata, assembly GCA_023159025.1. NCBI lineage: Eukaryota > Metazoa > Arthropoda > Chilopoda > Scutigeromorpha > Scutigeridae > Thereuonema > Thereuonema tuberculata. Next base: position 77,550,921 of record JAFIDM010000001.1, on the reverse strand, counting down.
TACATTTAATACTAAAAGCAAATTTTCGAAAAGATTGCGTCTTTTCTTTCTCAAGCCTAAAATAACAATAATTTGAAGAACAATGCTCTAAATTACATTAAATTCCTCGAGAAAATATAAATAATTTCATTTAGTTTCAATCTTTGTTTCTTTAACAATAATATACGACATGGCTTAACAATTTAGTTCTTTGATTGTAACCTTATTATTACATTTTGTGCATATTTTATCTACAAAACTTTTAGCTAATCTAGTGAAAAATTTCTCTATTTCCATACCATCATTCCTATTCACGTTTTTTCTTTTTGTGTTCCGGATACACATGCTTTCTATTATCTTCCTTATTTTGGTGTCTCTTTCAATATATAAAATTTGTATCTCGTTGTTAATACAATGATTTCTGTTCACACAATGTTCTGCCACTTCTGATTTTTCAATGTATTTGTTCCTAATGGTGGTACCATGTCCCGTCATTCGTTCCTTCACTGTTCTTTTACTCTCGCCCAAATAGAATAAATCGCAATTCTTGCATTCTATTTTGTAAATTATACCCATTTCATGTTTTTTAACACTACTATTCAATTTGCAACATAAAATGTTTTTCAGTTTGTTGTTATATTCAAATCCAATATTGAAACCAAAACTTTTGCAAATTTCTTTTAAAGTCAGACTATTTTTGTTTAAGTATGGTATGAAATATCTTCTGTTGTTATTTGTTGTTAACTCTTTAATTTTCAATGTGTGGTATAGCTTTATAGTTTTATTTATGAATTTCTCCTTGTACCCATTTTTACTAAGGATTCTTTTCATATTCATAATTTCTCTATTGAATTCATCTTCACTACTCGTGTTGACGTCAATCCTTTGCATATAGTTTTCAATTATGTTTCTTTTTATGTTTATGTCATGTCCTGATTCATAATTTAGTATGTGTTCACTTTTGTATTTTTTTGTATAATGTTTCATAATTATCTTATTCTCATTTCTAGTTAAGCATATATCCAAAAAATTTAGACTATTGTCCACTTCCTTTTCTACTTTAAACTTAATTTCATCAGTAATCTTGTTAATTTCTGAGAAAAACTTGTCAAATTGTCTATCGGTCCTGTACCAGATTATTAAGATATCGTCCGCATATCTGTAATATTCAAATTTATATTTCGTCTTTTCCAGTAATTTGCACTCCAAAAAATTCAAAAATATATCACACAAGGTTCCTGACAATGGAGATCCCATTGGGAATCCTTTTACCTGTTGATATATTTTATCTCTATGTTTGAAATATGCGTTCTTAGTGATTAATTCAATTGTACTCATCAAATCATTATTATCCAATTTTTGTTTCATGAGCCATTCTTTATTCTTAAATGCTATGCTTTCTACTATGGATAATGTCTCATCCACTGGAATGTTGGTATACATGTCATTTATATCCAGGGAATACATATGAAATTTATTATTATTATTAAATAGATGTGCTATTTTTTGAATCAAATCTTTTGAGTTTTTTACTATTAATTCTTCTTTTGGAAGTTTGAAGTTTCTTACAATTTTGTTGATGAATTTGGCCAAATTATGTACAGGAGAACCATAGGCGTTTATTATTGGTCTTACTGGATTATCAGTTTTATGGGTCTTTACTCTTCCCTCCATTGTGGGTGTTCTGCAAGAATCTTTCATAATTTCATCTTTCTGTTTTGGATTTATTGATCCATTTTCTTTCATATTTGTTATCAATGTTTTTACTTTGTGATACAAAGTATATGTAGGGTCCTTTTTTAATTCTTTTTAATGTTCCTTATCCTTGAAAATATTCATTTCGATTCATAATTACCATTTGGTTGCTCTTGTCTGATTTTGAAATGTATATGTTTTTGTCCTTTCCAATATTTTGCAAAATTTCAATTTCTTCTTTTTTTATATTTTTTGTTGTTATACCTGTATCCATCCAGTATTTTTCAATTTTATTTGTAAAATTTTCTCTTACTGTACTTTTTAAATTTTCCCACATTTCATATAGTTTAGCTAAAGTTTTCAGATCAATTTTCTCATCTTTTTCTAATACAAACTCAAAACCTTTATTAAGCAAATGAATCTCTTTAGTACTAAATCTTCTATTACTCAGGTTTACTATATAATTAGTGTCTCTTTCATCTATCCTTCTATTTTTAATTTTCTTCCATTTTACCTCCCTAGCTTTTCTTTTTGTCCCTATATATTTTTGGTGATTCCAAAACATTACCTTTTCATAATCACAGTAATCCATTCTTCTTTTGATTTTGCCGTTCAATATTTCTTCTTCCCGTAAAAGAAAGAAAAGACTTGAGAAAGAAAAGATGCAATCTTTTCGAAAATTTGCTTTTAGTATTAAATGTAGTTTTTTTTACATTTAAATTTGGTGAGATGTTTAGAAGTTGTTTTAGCCTTGGAATCCCACGAAAAAAAAAAAAAAAAGGAGGAAATAAAGATCAGCTGTTAAAAAACTAAGTAATTTTTTTATTAACTTAGGAAGAGACGTCATGTTATTTCATCAAATATTAAACCTAGTTCCTCTCAACTATGATGTAAAAATAAAAGCTCAAGATTTTCAAACTTACCTTTTTACTGCTGGAAACCTGAAGATTACAAATAACAGCAGCCAAGTTTGTCTGTCTTTCTTCTTCATAATCATCCTATTTTTATAATATATATGATGATAAAATTAATTGGCTGCAATAAAACTTAAAAGAAAGAGGAGAAAAAAACCAACCTAGTCCTACTATTTTTTTTTTACTAAAGAAGGGTTCTCAGATTTATAAGAATGATTTTGGCAGCACTCAGTTTAATCTGAAACAATTAATCCAAGACAGAATTAACACGCTGCAAAAGAAGCAAATAAAATACAGATGGATTATATAAAACATCAAAAGTATACAGTCCTGTACAAATGATTCGACAAGTCAAATGGTTTACATTTTACAAGCTGAGCCATCAGAATATATAATTCACTAGCCAGCAAGCATTGCAAAAAATTGCACGCAACTGGACGATGGTTCACCCATCCTTGCACCACTTTGCTACGTACTCACAACAGCAAGATGTGAGCAGCCCACAACTCATGCCATTTCAGAGATACTGGTTCGTAGGCGCCATGCCATCACGATTTGTCCTTCATCAAACTCTCATAAATTGACAGCTTTTCCCATTCTGATACCGAACACTAGCGGAAAGCCAATTCTGAGGGTTGCATATGTACTGCTTTGTACCCATTGACACATGTGACTGTTTATTGTACAGGCATGCCCATTTATCTAGGCTGGGGTGGTCTTAATGTAATGGCTCTTTGGTGTATAATTCCATAAAATAAATTCAATTTAATTTCAGTATTTAATTCCAGAAAAAAATAATAATTTGAGAACTAACAGAATTTGCATTTTAAAGCTTTTTTTTTTAAGAAATAATTTAAAGAATCAATTCAATGTCAGTGCTTAATTCTTATGTAAAAAAAAGATAAAAACAAAAATGCTAGTGAAATCTACATTTCTCTTAATACAGTGGAGCGTTAATCAATGGGGAGTTAAAGTTTTCACTGGCATTGTTCATATTCTTGGTAAAACATGGCCTTGGGGGTTTCTAAGAAGTCTTAGAAAGATCTTGAGTGATACTAGTTCCCTCTAGATGTGAAGTACAGCACTTTTTTAAACACCTTTTGCCAATCTTCTCAGTAGTTTGGTGTTAGAATAAAAAATCAAACAAAACAAAAAATTAACATGATTTCGTTACTCTATTACCGATAAAAGTAACAAGAGTTATAGTTACTCTATTACAAAAATAACAGCAATACTAACAATGAATTACTTCCTAACCCTGATTAAACCAATTTGAAAAAAACAAAACAAACAACAACAATAGTTTCAGACAGGGGTCACTGTCTCCATCTTGTATTCTCAATACCTCCCCTTGTACGCCTTTTGAGTCTTGCTCTAGCTGATTAGCTCTGGCTGAGGAGAGCCCGACAAGCTCGAAACGGCCGTCCCAGAGTATCAGCTTGACTCATCAAAAAAAGGCATTATGTGACTTAATTGCTTTTCTTTTACCCGTTAGAGGGTTTGTTTTTTATTTCTTTATTATTTTTTTCTTTTCTTTTCTTTGTGGCCAAATTCCTTTTGTGGTAGCCTGAGCGCTATCCAAGGATTTGAATTCCACATTTGATTCTTGTTTTTTATTTTCTTACTTTTAGTTATTGAGGGGTCACTGTCTCCATCTTGTATTCTCAATACCTCCCCTTGTACGCCTTTTGAGTCTTGCTCTAGCTGATTAGCTCTGGCTGAGGAGAGCCCAACAAGCTCGAAACGGCCGTCCCAGAGTATCAGCTCGACTCAAAAAAAGGCATTATGTGACTTAGTTTCAGAAAATTAAGAAGAAATATTAAGAAAATATGTATGCAAATATGCACTAAAAACTAATAAAAATTATAGATGTAGAACATGGGAAGAATGAAAAATATAAATAACACATAATAAAATGAGAAACATTTGATCAGGGGAAGGGAAGAAATTGAGTTCAATTTGACAAGAAAAAAATTAAAAATCCAAATATTTATAATTATAAATGAAATTTTTTTATTATTTTTTCCCCTCTGCTCTTTTGTTCTGAAATACCTTTTCTGATTAAATTCAAACTTTTAAAAGAAAAAACAAATTCAACCTCAACTCTCTTCAATAGAATTAAAATTTAACATAACTAATTTTAAATTGTTAATGTAAAATAACAAAAAAGCAAATAATTAACTGCAGTCTTCATAAATACAGGGTGCGGCAGAGCAACTTCCTCATTTGAAACGCACGCGCATGCTGAAGCGACTGTTATTCCGACGATGGTGGGGTGGCGCTCATTTGAAAGAGTGGGTCTTAATGTTTGCTGTCATGTAGGTTTGGTAACGATCATGCAGTGGACAAGGGAGGACCGTGCATTCGCCGTAGAGGCGTACTTTTCATGCGGCCGTTCAATCATCACCGCACAACGTGCATTCAGGAATCACTTTAATATCGCACTCGCAGGTCATGTTCCTGATCGGAAATCGATTCTTTTATGGGTGGACAACTTTAGGAAAACCGGTGATTTGCAGAAAAAAAAAATCTGGACGTTCAAGAACCGTCAGGACATCTGAAAACATCGAGCAGATTCGGCAGTCAATTTTGCAATCTCCTAGGCTATCTGTGCGCAAATATGCAGCTGCTCTTGGGATGCTTGATTGTTCTATGCGATGAATTCTCCATAAAGAACTGCAATTTCATCCATACAAATTGGCAGTGGTGCACAAACTTAATCGACGCGATTTTCTTTCATGAAAAAATGCATGCCAAGCCATTCTTGACAATATGCCTGAAGACGCCCTTGTGTTCTTCAGCGATGAGGTTCATTTTCTTCTTTCCGGTGGCATGAATAAGCAAAACATGCGATACTGGAGTGGCACGAATCCCCGAGAACTTCATGAGCAGCCCCTGCATACAGAACGTGTGACTGTTTGATGTACATTGTCCAAAATAGGCATCATTGGACCATGGTTTTTTTTGAAGAAAACAGTCCGACAATTACGGTTACTTCTGTTCGTTATGTCCAACATGATTCAGGAGTTTTCTTACCAAAAGTTGAAGAAATGGATGTGGGGGATGTCTGGTTTCAGCAGGATGGCGCCATGGCGCAAACATTGATGAATCTTGTGCGAGAACACTTCCCCGGATGCCTCATCTTCTTGCGGGGCGATCTTCAGTGGCCTGCGCGCTCGCCCGAATTAACCCAGTGATTTTTTCTTGTGGGGCTATCTGAAATCCCTAGTGTACACCGACCGTCCAAGGACCTGCTCAACTGAAGAACAATATTCAGGCTGCTATCAACAACATACCCGCCAATATGCTGGAACGAGTAGAGAGAAGCTTCAACAATCGACCATCTTAATGCACTGACCAGAACAGAGGCCACCTTAGTGATATCATTTTTAAAACATAATAAATAAAAACTTTAAATGTCTCTTTATAACATGGAAAAGCATTAAACTGATATCTCCTATACTGTTTGTGTTATTCATTTTTAAAATAAGGAAGTTGCAATGCCGCACCCTATATAAACATCAGAAAAAAGAAAAGAAAAGAAGGAATAATTAATATATAAATTATTTACCTCAGTATTTTTTATTAGTTCTCTATAAACATCAAAACATTCTTCATATCTCTCTAAACGATAAAGCTAAAAAGAAAATTATTAACAAAAAAAGTTTTAAATTTTTCAGTAAACTTTTTTTTTTTTAAAGTTATATAAATGTATGTGATTATTCAAAATTATTTATCTTTTTATATTGTTTCTGGCCATTGTTCTTATTGTAATCTGACTACGAGGGAGTGAATCGGCTCCTCTACACTTATTATTCTTAATAAATGTTCACCTTTCTACAGTGCATTCTGTTCTGCATTATTCATTCTTATTATAGTTTCACATTAAAAATGACTGATTGTAATACGGTAATTCAAGACCACTGCCGAGTTATTCAAATACACTCAGCCAGAGTATAGTAAAATAACGAGAAAGTGAAAATAAATACATGTAGGAGAGAGAATTAAAAACGATGACAATAAACCAACAGTTTCGGGGTCATACTTTCACCATACATTCCCACCTCGTGTCATCATAAATGTTGTTGTGATGTCTTACATGTTTGTGCTGTCCCTGATGAAGGAATAGTTGGAGAATTCCGAAACTGTCTTTATTGCCATCATTTTTAATTCTCTCTCCTACATGTTTGTAAGTAACTGTGTTTTATTTATTTTCACTTTCTCTTTATTTCACACACTTTAAGCCTCCTTGTTAGAGTATAGAAACTAATCAGGAATTACCTCAAACTCCACGACAGGCTAACGGCTGTTAAACTGCCATCACCTTCAATGAAATTTGATATAAGCATGAACTCACACCTCCAGTATGCAAGATAGATGCAAAATCTAACAATTAGAAAGTCTTAATACTGTTAAATACAACGCATCAATTTTGGTGATAAAATACATGCCCTCCAGAAAAAGAAAACATCTTAAAAGTGCACAGTAAATAACCAGTTATATATAAATATCTTACAACAGGTGGCCAAAAAAAGCACTCAAAACTAGGGACATTATTGTGAAACGACACTGCAAAAGTTATGTTGCGAAGTGTGATCAAATGGAAGAATTCCAATATTCTTAAGATTATCATCATCATTAATGACAGTGAGTTAACCATCTCCGATACACAATGGAACTTCCTTAACACTCCGTTGGGCGCAACAGATCTGCTAGGCACACCTTAGGCTCTTTGGTTCACTCCGCCCCCTTTAAACGTCGTCCCCACTTCTCCATCCTAGTAGCTTCCCCTTTTCTAGTGCCACGAACAGTGGCAAGGTCAGTTATTGATTTTCTTTCTTCATTCTGGTTGATAGATGAAACAATCTAATAGGCTCATTGTGCCCGATTAAGTTGCAGTTTTCTCAGTTATTTTTAATACTGTATCACATTTTTTGATTAGTAATAATTAGTGACACTAGAAGAGGGGGAAGCTACTAAGATGGAGAAGTGGGGATGACTTGTAAAGGGGGCAGGGCAAACGAAAGAGCACAGTCCTAATCCCAATGAAAAAACTAAAATTCGTAAAGATACAGTGGGTCTATTAAAGCACATCCAGCATAAAAGATTCACTAAATCCGTACTGAATCCCTTCGAAGAAAGTGAACTCAGAAAATTACAGAACAAAATTAGAACATTATACTCACGACAGCCGACAAAGGGGGAGCGACTGTAATTTTAAACAGAAATAAATAGAATAACGTGCTTAAAATTTATATATCAGACTCGAACACATTAACAAAAATGAAAAAGAGGTCATCATGGCTAATAAAAAAAATCTTCCATATGTACAAAAAGGATCCGATTCCTAAAAGAACCTTCGAGAATATGTCTCAATTCATCACAATATTACCTAAATTTTGGGGATTACCGAAAATACACAAAGCTAAAGAGGACAACCTTTACAAATTCAGGCTAATAGTGGACTGCAAGGGCACCACCATTATAGAACTAGCAAAATTCATTGTGCGTAAATATTAAAACACTCAACTACCGATCAAGACACAGCATCGACGACCTCAATGAATTTATTTTTAAAAATTAACAAGACCGATATCAACTATCAATCCATAATGCCATCATTATGCTCCTCATTATCATTAATTTAACAGGCATTAGAGTTCATCTACAATGAGACCATGAATGATAAGGAGTCTACCTTCCATTTACCAACAACTATGACTGTAATCAAGTATATGTTTGACTTACAAATATTTGTTTTTAATGGCAGAGTGTACAAATAAACAACTCATATCCGAAACGGGCCATCCCCAATTCCCCCCGATAATTGATTCAGAATGGCAATCTGTTTATTCTGTTGCTATTTTTGTTTTCGTTTTTATTGCTTTGCTATCAATGTATCTTCTTTGCTGGAATATTTTTCTTCTTTTTTAAAATCTGCTTTAAATTGGATTCTAACTTCAGATTGGCAGGGGTGTTTGTGGGACCCCAAAAAATCCCCGGAAACTTTTACGGACTTACTACCGACATTTTGGAGTTTCGAGAAGGGGGGGGGGGAGAATACCCGTATTAGCTAATACGGCGAAAAATCCCCCTTCTCTACTTATTGGCGCCACGCCAGGTCACGTGAGTCACGTGATCGCACATCTGGTCGAACGAAGTCTCTCCCTTTTTTTTCTGCCGCGCCTACTTGCCGAAAAGAATCCAGAAGATAATGTCCGAGAACCGGGGGAATGAGTCATAACTCGCAATAAGGAAAGAACAAAAAAGAAGTTTTTTTCCCCCTTTTCACGCATTATCACTGCCTTTGGAGAAAGAAAGGAAAAGTTTTCACCACACACACTGACCTTGCGTTTTCTGCTTTCAAAGCAAACAAAATTACCCAGATCAAAATAAATAATTCATTATTATTCCTACTTCCTTTTGAACGACGATCCCCGGAATTTCCGGGTATCGAAGTTCAAAATCCCCGGAATTCCGGGGTTTCCCCGGAGCACAAACACCCCTGGATTGGTAAATGAGAATTTCCAGTATTAGAATGATGCCATTGTAAAGGAAAATGTGGAAAATAAGCAATTCACTAACTGGAATTATAGCTAAATGTTACTTAATTTACTATGCATAATACAAAATGCTGAGATTAGAAGAATAATACGTCAATTTCCATATAATTTAAAATGTTGATTATGTATTATTAAACAAAATTTTTATGTTTAGAAACAAAAAAACTCTTCAAAATTGATAATATTATATTAATATTCAGTGACCATATTCATCAACAATATTTTTGAATTTATCCATTTATTTAAGTGAATGAAGATTGTATGAACCGCATTAATTTTACAATGTCTATTTAATAAATGTTCATAGATCTGTAATCTCCCATTATGCAATGAGTTATAACATCAAATTACATTTTATAAAATGAATAAAACATAACTGCACATAAATATTCACTGAGCTGATTTTAGTATTTATGATATCAGGAATCAAAGACAGACTGTTTCCATTTTCCTAATCATCATCAATTGGATTTGCACAGTATCTACAGCTCAGTGAACTCAAAAGTTCCATTCTTTTTTTTTAATATGGAAGGCCGTTATATTGCTTAATTATATGTCTTTTAAGTTTAAACAGCTGTCGATACTGGGCGAGTCCAACTGACAATGGTTAGGAAATCAGAAACAGTCTGTCTTGGATTCCCGATATCATAAATACTAAAAATAGCTCAGTGAATCTTTATTTATGTGTGGTTATGCTTTACATTGTGATATTATATTGATTATGTAAGTTAAATTTGTGGTTGTGTGTTTTTCTAAAAATTAATCCTTTATAAGCTAAGGGTCTACTGGAAGAGATTGATTGATTGGCCTTTTTATTTTTAATTTATGTTTTGATGTTTTTTAATATGGAAGGTTGTTGTATTGCTAAATTATAAGTCTTTTGAGTTCACTGAGTTGTAGATAATGGTCGAATCCAACTGACAATGGATAGTGAACCAAAAATCTTGGATTCCCGGTATCACAAACACTAAAAAGACCTTAGTGAATTTTATTTATGTGCGGTTATGCTTTACATTGTGATGGTAATTACGAACATTTAATTCATGGTTATTACAATTAGATCTTTATTTTATCTTTATATATATATGAGGAAGTTTGTTTGTTATACACTCCTAGGCACTTTGACTGATCTGGACCAAACTCTGCAGAACTACTCTTTAGGACCCTGCAGGAAAAACAGGATATAATGAAACATGGACACATCTCTCCTCCCTCTGATTTAATTCCCTTGATAGTTTTGTATAATTTTCAAGTATGGGGGGACTTCTTACTACAGTGCTTGAAGGAAAAATATTGGGGAAAAGAGGAAGGGGACAACCAAGAAACACCTTCATTTCTAAAGCACAGGAAGACCTACAGAGACCTATGGCATGGGAGGGGAGGGGGAGGCAAAATTTGTTGAAGGGTACTGTACGGGGTTTTCAGGTTACAAAATAAGAATATAACATTGCTTTGTAATCATCACATGATTTTGTACTAACTGGGGAAGATATGAAATGATAGGGGTGTGGAGAAGGACAGAAAGGGGTGGTAAGTCATATATTCTACGATCTCAATATTAATTTGATATCTAGGGCTTACCAAGTTACAAAATATAACATTACTTTGTAACTACCATGACAACTCTGTATATGGTGAAAGACTGAGCATTAGTTATTCCGTGTACTTCCGTTTTAACATGGTGGCTGCTGAACGCACACCATTGTTTGTTTGTACCAACAAAACTTTGAAGTCAATCGAGAGAAATCCTTTGGAATGTTATTTTTTATTTCAAGTTATCTATCTCTAACGTAAAACGGCTGAAGCAGCAGGTATTTCATCTCATTCAGTGTTCAGTACTGTTAAGGATACTGAAGAGTCGCTTACCACTAAGCCTAGCCCATTGTTTGAAATGCTGGGCAGCAAAAGATAGCAGCTGGCATTCATAACAGAAATGGACAACTAAAAACAAACTTTTTACGAAATTGAAAATATAAAAATAAATAAATAAAAATATTCTTCTTAATATTGAAAAACCAACAAAAATAAGAAGAATTAATTATTTTAGTACAATGATGAATTTGATGTAAACACCGGAAGTAATTTATGATGACATTCCAGACATAACCAAGCAATAACTCGAGTGAAGAAAGGAAATGATTATGATTCGTTAACTGAGATCACATGTCTTCAGAGATATATAATGAAAGACCTATAATAACTTATAAATGGAAAGGAAAAAGGTAATTTTTAAGAGAAAATTTAACTTTAAAACCAAACTTACCACTTGAGCTTTGAGTTCTAATACTTTGGATGGAGGAATAGGAATGGCCTGAATTATCTGTAGTGATTCTTGGATTTGGTTTAATCGATAAAGGCAATAGGCTTTTTCAAACATCAGATTACTGCAAAAGAAAAAAGAAACTATATCTAACATTTTATATTTAACACATGATTATTTAACTAAAATCAGAGATGTAACCAAGGAACAAAATACAATTTTCTCTACTGCAATTTAATGAAAGTAGTTCATCTACTTTCCGTCTACTGTAAGAAAATGCAAATCAGAAGGATTGTGAAGAAAGAATCTGTATTGGGTTAGGAGGAAAACACCATTTATAGTAATGTTTTCTAGTCAAAAATGGATAAGATAGTAAAAACTTTTATTTTTATTATTTTCAAATAGCCAGGGAAACCTTAAATTCATCAAGGAAAAAAAAAAAAAAGAAAGAAAAAGGGTAATTTTTCGGCTTTTAATTAAAGCTATAAACAACAAACTTTAGTTTCTACAACTCCAACATTCATAAAATTAATATTTGCAGTTAAAAATAAAAGCTTAAGATAGTTTTAAACTTTGGTTGGAAATTAACAATATGTAACAAAGAACTCCCCCTCCCCCTTAGAATTTTGACTTTTTTTTTTTTGTATTTGTTGGAGATTAGCGTCCAAATTTGGCCCTTCGAAGCTGCTTATTTGTTCCTGTTGACAATTTTACTAAAATAAGTTATATGCAAAACAGATTTGTTATAACCACATCATATACAAAGCTTAAGTTATTTATTTCAATTGAAAATGAAACATAATATTTAGAACATGAAAAATGAGGATAAAAAAAAAGCACACATTTAAAGATTCACTGAGCTAATTTTGGAAATTTCATACCAGGAACCCAAGACAGACTCTGTTTCTGATTTTCCCTAGCCGCCGTCAGTTGGATTCTTGGTACGAAATTTCCAAAAATAGCTCAGTGAATCTTTAAAGGTGTGCGTTTTTATCCTCATTTTTCTTGTTATATTTGCCCCACGCACGTTAAGTTTGCAATTAACAATATTTAGAATTGGCATAGTTATTTCAGCACAAAAATACTCTTCATATAATAAAATGTTTTTTTTTCACACTTGTCAAAGGTATGAAAGTTCATACCTTTCAAGGTATGAAACCAAATGACTGTACATTTTAATAGATTACCTTTTTTCTACGCAACTCAGTTACTTTTTTAAAAGCAACATATCCATTCCTGAAAATATTATGTCCTCAAAAAATTCAAAGAATAATGCACTGACCTACTTCACATTTTTGTCTTTATGTATTTCTGTTGAGATTTTTATATGGAAAATCATGGTGAAGGCTTCTATAGAATATATACCTAAATAACCCAAACAGTCAATTAAAGATCAAACTTCAAACTTAAGATTTTAGTCTTATTTTTCAGTCATAATTAGATTTTGGTGTTTGCAGAGCAGTTCTGTAAGGCACACTTACAATATGGAGAAAAAATATTATGCTTTGAAGAAACTCAAATAATACCTAATTTACATGAAATTTCGCATTTGAACGTTTATAATTACTGTAATACAGATTATGATGTACATAAACCCCGCTCAAGGGCTACTTTTTTTAAATAAAAGCCAAAATACAATGCAAAATTCAAAAATACTGCACTGCTATATTAAATTTCATATCTAACAGCTTAATCTTAAAATTAATTTCAAAATGGATTAAAGAGATTAATAATTATCAAAAAAAACATAGAAAGAAAAAATAAATTTGTAATTGGACAAGAAAAGAATATAATTCTACCTTATTATGGTGATGTATCTGATAACATATGTAAATTGTTTAAAACATTTGGGTCCAAAAAATGTGGATATCAAAGAATAAAATACTAAATAATTTATCACACACTAAAGATGAGATTCCCAAACTACATTCGCTTGGTGTAGTATATCAGTTAGAATGTAAAACGTGTAAAAAGAAATATATTGGGATTTCCCATTAAAAGGATGGAACAGCATAAATTGACGGCATCTGTTAGTGCAGAATCCTAATCATGTATGTAATTTGAAAGAAAGTTTAAATTTTAGCAAAAGATGTTAACTATTACAGATTGAAAATAAAGGAAGCATTGTTAATTCAAGAATATAGGAAACAATTAATTAATAGAAAACTTGAGATTCCAGATGTAATAAATCTGTTGAATATTCGATTATTATAAAATATGTATGTTTTAACTTTATTGGAAATGTATATGTATTAATTGTTTCTTGTATTCAGATTTAAATGTGTATTCACTTAAGTATCTTGCCTTTCTGGGTCTTTTATCGGGGAAGGCGGAGATCGGGCTGATGAGTCCCAAGTAGGACGAAACGGCCGTTCCCGATTCCTTCCCGATAATCGAACCAGAAAGGCAATTTGGTTAGATTTGTGCTGAAAAATTATTTCTTGTTGTATTTAATTTAACCCATTTTACAGCATGTTAAACTTTATTGGTTTAAATGTGTGTTCACCAGATTTGAAAATGGATATAACATCCAAAACATGCAATTCTGAATTATATTAAATTAGATATGTTCATAATTCATCTTTTGAATTATGTTGGAATAATTAGAAACAACGGGTTTCTTTAGTTATTTGAAATAAAACTAAGTGACAAAAACCAAAATGCACCAATCTAAGGATTCGCAACCGGAGCCATCATTGACGGAAATCTGGGAACTATTTCTGCCATATTAGGAATCATGAGCCATATTCACCATAGATGATAGGCTCAGAATGCAAGAAAAGGGCAAGGATCCCACCGCCACTCCAGGAAATGGTGCCCCCACAAAAACATACAACAATAAAAATAAACTGTAATAACTACAGAAGTACATTCCTTGTCCTGGACATTGCCAGGTTCAAAGGAATTTAATATTGGGAACGAAAATCCCCCAAATTGCAAAATTGTTGTAAGTTATTACAGACGTACAACTTCTGGGAGCGGAAGTGGGATATTTAACCTTTTCATGCACATTGATCCTATCATCAAAGGTAAATCTGTTTGAAGATGCCTGAAAAGGCAGAAAAAGCTGTCCTAGATTCCTGTTGAACATGGCTCACGGTGCGAATCCTTATGTTGTGTATTATGATTTTTGTCACTTGATCTTTTTATCATCTTTGCCATATATCAAAAATATCTCATTATTGGAGAAGCAGATATAAGATATCCAGCAATGTAGAAGGTTTGATTATATCTGGCAATAGGATCCAGAGCATTACTATGGGAATTTCAGAAATTATACATTACCAAACAGAATCTGTATATTCAGATTTAGTTCTGCAAAATATTTATCAGATTTATTATTGAGCTTTTCATTCTTTCAAAATATAAAAAAGAAAATACAGGGAAATTTGTTCAATTTCAATTGCTGCTGTATTAAAGTAATCAGATTTTTTGGGAGAAAACGAAAAAAAATTTTAACATCCTAATAAAATTTGTAAGCAATGTTATGTAAATTACCCATAATTAACAACTACAGTAAAACCCCGTTATTACGCTCCCGCTTATAGCACTATCCCGTTCTTTACGCTCCTTTCGTGCTGTCCCTGGAATTTTCTATATAACTCTGTATACTTTTACCCTCCCGCTTGTAGCGCTTTTTTATATCGGAAATTTTGTATCGAAAAGAAATGTAACACTGTAACGATTCTTTTCTTTCCCTGGTAGGAGGGAATCTTCGAACTCTTTGAAGTGCGGGTCTGTGATACTGTAAGTTAGTGCAAAATGTCGAAGCGGAAATCTCTTTCTATAAGTGAAAAATTGCAAATTCTTCGTAAGTACGACGAGAATTCTACACTAAATCAGAAGGTTTTCGCAGAATCTAAGAATTCCCTGATCCAGTCTGAGAACAATAATAAAAAATAAGAATGGAATTATCAATGCAGCGAAGGATGGTTGCAAACGTAAAAAAGTAAAGTGTGGAAAATGTGAAGATGCCGAGGAAATTCTAATTGAATGGATTCATCAGTCCCGTGATGCATCAGTGCCATTAAGTGACCCAATCATTCAAGAAAAGGCGCGTGAAATAGCGGGCAGTGCACTAAATCTGCTCCGAAAATATATTTGTATTGCTCCTAGTGGAGTATCAATTGATGTTAATAGTTTCTTGAACCGCATTGAAAATGTCATAATTTATAACAGTAGCATACACACACGGCAAACCACAATCAAAGATTTTTTTAATAGGAAATAAGCTCACATTTGCACTATATCTATTTCAGAATCAAGTATCTTTCCTGTAAAATGGTGTCTAAATGTTTCCCCATCATATAAATCATTCCCCGTTTATAGCGCTATCCCGCTTATTACGCTTGTAGGTCACGGTCCCTTGACGAGCGTAATACGGGGTTTTACTGTATTTAAAAATAGATATAAAGACTTTTAAAACTGCATTTAAAATTATAATTTACAAATAAAATCTAATAAGGTAACAGACTTCAAAAGGTTTGAATGCATCAAACACATCACTGTTAGCCTTTTTCTGAGAAATTGCTGGCTTCTAAATAACTTTGAATGACAGTTCATTATTTATAAGAGAAATAATACAGCAAATAAATTTTATCATCTTTTTTTTTTTTTGAGCAAGACAAATAGCCTACTTTGTTCACCCAATCCAATAAATCCCATTTTAAAGTGTTCTAAAGCAGAAATCTTGGTTATTAAATAAGATCACTTTCTAATTTTTAATTCAAGTTTGACAAGCAATGCCAATTTTCTCCACATAATTCAAAAAGTATTGTTAGAAGTATATTGTATAGCTTCATGATCTTCATGAATTCAGTCTTGAATATTTAAGGTTCATGGCATAATTTTCTTTAGTCTTTTATGATATATTTTTATATCCAAGCAATTAAGTAAAGCTCCTTGCATCTACTGAAGTAAATCACAGTTTGTGAAGAAACATCCAAATAATTCTTTATCAAAAAGAAGTAAAAAAATAAAAAATAAAAGCAACTACTGTAAGTTTCTTAAACTTCATCCTAGATAAAGAAACCCAACAGAAATATCTTGCTAAGTTAAAAGAAATAGCTTGCTTTTATATTCTAAATCAGCAAACTACCTTCAGTATTACCTGGAAAGCTTGGCATGTTTGGAAAGAGATGTCAAGGCCTCTTGAAATTGAGAAAGCTGGATAAGGCAAATTACTTTACAATGAAAAGCAGTCACATCATCTGGTGCTTCTTTTAAAACTGAAAATAAAAATCATGATTTAATTTAAAAATAAATAATTAATAGCCAAATATTATAAACATTGTACATTAAAAGCACTTTTATTCTGATCTATTTTCTTCTTTTTTCCCCACGATTGTTTTTTTTTTTTAATTTAAAATCTCAGAAATATTGGGCGAGTGCCCGTTTTGGATATGAAAATTTGCAATGGAATTACCCTCACACATGACATTGTAATGACGCAATTTGTCTGCCAATCAAACGTGTGGATGCCTCACATATAAATGCATCGTGTCTCACAAAGTTAATCATCGCAAAAAAAATATCAGAGGGTGTAACATGGAGAGCAAGAAGGAGCATATAAGACATTGTTTGTTATACGAGTTCGATAAAAAGAGTACGGCTGCCGCAGCATGTCGCAATGTTTGTCAAGTTTATGGGGAGGATGCAATAGACGAAAACACATGTCATTGATGGTTTCGTAAATTTAGGGAAGGAGACAGAAGCTGCCAAGATCAGGCTAGGAGTGGATGATATTGACCAAGCCATAAGGAACAGCCCGAACCCAACCGTGCAAGAATTAGCGGAGACCTTCAACGTACGCCGGACAACGGTCGAGAGACTGCTAGTTAAGTTGGGTTTTACGAGAAGTTGGATCGTTGAGTTCCACATAACCTGACAGCTAATCAATGGGATGACCGAATCCCCACCTGTTTTTCCTTGCTTTCCCGGTACAAAAATGACCCATTCTTGACACGAATTGTGACAGGAGATGAGAAGTGGGTTATGTACCGTAACGTAAAGCATCGTAGGACTGTGAGTCCCCCTTCTGATCCGCCTGCATCGACTTCGAAAGCTGAAACTTCATCCTAAGAAGGTGTTATTGAGTGTGTGGTGGGATGTGCAGGGAATAATTCACTGGGAAGTCCTGCCAATCAACCAAACCATCAATGCTGCCTTCTACTGTCTACAGTTAGACAGGCTGCATTCAAATTTGGTAGTAAAGCGGCCAGGCCTCATCAATCGTCACGGTGTTATCCTTCATCACGATAACGCCAGACCACATGTTGCTGTCATCACTCGCCAAAAGTCACTGGGCTTTGGTTGGGAGGTTTTACCCCACCCTCCTTAATCTCCTGACTTGGCACCAACTGACTATCACCTATTTCGTACGTTGAACAATTCCTTCAGTCAGAAAATCTTTGATGATCTTGATGCTGTAAAAACTGCCATCCAAGACTTTTTTGACTCGAAACCGCCGGAATTTTACTGCCATGGGATTTATCTCCTACCAGAAAGATGGCAAGAGGTCCTAAGATAGCAATGGGGATTATGAACAATAATAGGTACTGTTCATTTTGCGTTTATTTGCTCTTCTTTATGGGTAATAAAAACGGGTAGAATTTTTGCACTCACCCAATAAATTAACACTGCTAATGCCAAAAATATTTTTAAAATTGTACTTTTTGGTTATAATAAATTACTTGTATATCATTTACAATAATTTGAAATACACATCTTGGATTAACATCTCCAGTTCCTGTAAATGATAGTAATATTTAATTGGCTTTATTGCTAATGATGCCAATTATCAAAAATATACAAACATCTTACAGATTTTAATTATTCAAGAAAATAATTATATTGTCTTTTTTTTTTATTTAAGAAAAATATATTATGTTTTGTTTTTTACATCTTCATACTCCATCAAAATTAAGCTGTTAATACAAAACTGAAATTACTAACCAAGATGAGAAACACCAACAATGCATATATGTAACAGTTTAACTCTTTAATCCCATTTATTTATTATTATCTTTATAATGAACTATTTTAATATTATTTTCTTTTCAAATATCTTTAACTTTTTCATTCAATTTAAAACCTAAAGGTAACTTAATTTTTTTGTTTCTTTCTTTTTATTTTCTATCTCTAAGAATAACCAAACATTACTAAAAATCCAAATAACTCCTACTTTAATTCCACAATATTTCATCTCTCTTTGTGAGAGAATTCTTCATGTGACAAAAGAAAAAAGAAAGAAACAAGAAAATATCTATAATAAAATAATTGTTACCTTTAGGTTTTAAAATGTTAAATGAATGAAAATGTTAAAGATATTTGCAGAGAAAATGATATTAGAATAGTTCATTATGAAGGTAATAAATTGATTAAATTTAAAGAAAGGGTTATTAAAGGAAGCATTCTTCATAATATGGATGGAGTGTATAGTTTATCGTGTCTTATATTTTGGAAGCACAGGCAGGACCAAGAAAGAAGATTGGCTTAACATATTAGCACTTTTAAAAATAATATAAAGAAAATTTCTGATTGGACAAACCACTGCACAGAAAATAGTCACAATCCAGACCCTATTGTAAAAATTGAATGTAAAGTTTTGGATGAAAAGGAAAGATTAATGATTGAATCTTGCTTAATTAATTGGAAAAATTGTATAATTCCTAAAAGTAAACAATATTTCTTTCAGTTATATGAAAGAATTCATGATGAAATACATTTACGTAATATTTTAATGGATTAAGATGACTTGAATTGTTGTTAAAAATTATTTGAAAAGTTTTATGTCTGAATTGTTATTATGTTTTAGTTCTTTTTGTAATCCAAATGAATGTGTGAGGAAGAAGAATCATGGCCTTATGGTCACCTGAAGAAGTCTCTCACAAAGAGAGATGAAAAATAGTGGAATTAAAGTTGGAGTGATTTTGGAATTTTTAGTAATATTTGAGTATTTGAAGAGCATATTTTATATTTGGGAGGAATTTGTTATAACAACTTTGTGTTAAAGTAATCCTCATGACTTATTTCAATCAAAAAACTCGAAATATTTTTGTTCGTCAAACTCATTTTGCAGTGATTATTTTTAAATACTTAATCATAATCTACTAAAATTAAAAAGTTAATTATTATTCATCTGAATTTTTCGAGTTTTATTAAGCAAGTGGTCTTGATCGTTCACGTGTGCTCAAGTACTTCATGTTGTAGGAGAAAACTTCTGTTAGTGGTCTGTTCTAGTCGTTCTCAAGGTGGCCTTCATTTGCCTATCACATCACAATATATAATTATCAAGTACTTCTATTAAGTAAATAATTCCCTAATAAAAGAAAAATCGAAAACGGGAATAAAATGGTTCGAGATTGCTAATTTTTTAAGACATGTGACGGTGCTTGGATTCTTGTGGGGCACCGGCTATAGAAGAAAAAACTTAAAAGAGTGAAATAATTCACTTAGAAAGCATTGAAAATGCAAGAATCTACTGACGTCTTCTAATTCATTTATATCTATGTTTATATAGAAATGTACACTGAGATTAAACACGGAATATTTCGATACCATATGTGACCTACTTAAATCCTATTTACTACGAAAACAACCATCTTTCTTTTTATAAGTAAAAGTCGGAACTTTTTTTGTAAGCAGCTTGAGAAAAGGATAATCACACAAGTTCAATGACGGGAAGAAGGTTGTTTTTAACAGCGCAAACAATTGAAGTTGAAAAAAAAATACAATGGTGGTGGTGTCGAGGGCAATGGCAACATCATAGGTTGTCGTTATTAAGTATGAAACTGACATACAGCCAAACAATTAATGACCTTTTTTTTTTTTCTAAACAGACTTTAGGGAATTACACCTACTCTTAATGGATGTTTTCAAGGCCCTATCCCAATCCCCATTCTGACCAAAACGAGCTAACTCAGCGAATAGCCCACTTAAGTTGATGGACGACGCCATTTTAACAATTTTCCTCAGCTCATTTCTCGTGGAATCCATCTGGTGGTGAGATTGGAAACTAGCATTATTCCAGAGTAATTCAGATTCGGTTTCGTAATTTTTTAAATCAAGGTTAAATATTTAAATCGTAAAGATTCTTGAGTAACGTTAACGAACCTTAGTAACTTAAGAAGCAGAGGCGTGCATAGGAATTTCGAATGGAGAAATGAAACCGAGCCTTTTTCATTTGATTTTAGCCACCATTCAACCAAAAAACTGTCCATTTTCCGGTTTGGGGGAAAAAAAAAAAAACACCGAGATTTCCAACCAAATGTTCGATTTCGGTCATCTTGGATGCAATGAGAAGGTTATAATCCCTACCTATTACACCCAATGTTAAAAAGAAGAAAATGGTCATGCAAATAGGTCCTTTCTCAAACGCAAGTCCACTACATTGGCTACCTTCATAAGGGCTTTGTTATTCAATGACTCTCAAACTGTGGAGCTTAATCCTCATACAAACTAAGAGATGGAGGACCAGAAAAAAAATATTCACAACGTTCTTTTTCCTCAGCAACTTTTGTTTTGTTTTTGTTTTTTGCCATTTTTACTATAATAATTGTTGTCGAAAAGCAAAATTGAAAAAATTAATAGAATTAGGCAATTATTATAATAACTCAGAAATGATTTTAAAATTATTGATTTCTCATTTCCAGTGATAATTCCTATTTAATTATTTTTTCTCCATCTAATCCTATACAATTATAAAAATATATTATTACTGGATATATTAAGCTATTATTCTATTATGTAAAAAAAATAAAAAATGGTGAAACCGGAGATTACGGTACCATGCAGGCGGTAAAGGAACCGCTCGCGGAACATGCTACAGTAAAACCTCTGAAACCCGGCCTAAATTTGGCGCCCAGTATGCCGGATTACAGAAAAGCCGGACTACCGAGAGTGGTCTTAAAATAATTCAATAGCTTAATTTTTGTGAAAACATACTGCCAGTTTTAATTAATTTAACCCCATTTTCATAATTTTGCACTCAAATATTTATTAAAAATAACGCAAGTGTGCTTTTTCCGACACCAAGCTCGAGTGATATTTGTTTTGCAGATTCCCCTGCAGCCAATCTCTTTAACGCATTAAGCTTCTGTTCCATAGTGACAAAGTTTTTCTTTCTTTTTTCACTCATAATAAATAAGGGCGGATAGGGAAACGAATTTAGTTATTAAAAAAAAAAAAAAAATTACTCAGGACCAGGCCGGATTTGAGAGGTTTTACTGTACTTTCAAAATGTTTTTAATATAAACATTCTAGAGTGCGTGTTACCTCAATTTATCTAACCTAAAGCTAATGGGCACACATACTTCGCTCAGGCTCTGTTTGAGCTCCTACTAACAAAGAAACCTCTCGAACCTTAAAAATTCAGATTTTAATAAAACTTTGCTTAACGAATCATTAGATTGTGCTTATAAAATAAATCTTAGATGTGGAGATGGCACTAATGATTTGTTGCTAACCAAGAAACTTTCAAAAAAGAAACGTTTGCCATATATGGTCATTATGTAGCGATCGATTTTGTCTGGAACCAACGTCCCAGTCATGATGTCATCAACTTGAACTCCGAGCAGTTAGTCCAAGATGGCGTCGTTTTGTGATCGCATAAGCGTGACCAAAAAAGGATAAACTTTGCATAGCCAAGCAAGGGGAGTAGTATGGAACGTTTGTAATTCTTTAACTTTTAATTATTATTATGTAAAAGTACCTGTAGAAAATACAAAACCAAAATGTTTTCGTAATGTTTATAAGATTCAGTTACGGATTTTAGCAATTGATGGGGCTGTTACGTCCTGGAAACATCAATCTATAAGGAAATTACGTCATCAAAAGCTCTTCTTTCATGAACTGAACTGTATTTCCTATACCTTTTAATAGGAAAGTAAAGTAGCGCCATCTGTTGACTTCTGATGTAACCTTATTCAAAGTCTTTGTTGTAAAATTAAAGTTTCCAAATTCGGAAAGATTCTTAAACGTAAATTAGAAAGAATCAGATATAAGAGGAAACCTTCTACATTTGTTAGTTATGATATATAATATGTCGATAAATCTTTTCGTTAGTAGGTCCAGCTTCGTAAAAACAGACAGCGGGCATTGAAATCTAACAAATTTTAATGCATTTTTATGAATTAAAAGTACTGATGGTTTACTTCAATAAAATATTTTGGGCATTGGGTCCATTATAAAACAATCTCCACGATATTTGTTTCGGCAATAATTTTTTTTAATTGCTTAAAAATGAGAGGTGCGTAGAATGTGTCTGAAGTAGTCAAGTCATTGAGAGTTTATAACTTCGAGAGTCAAATCCGTGGAAAGGATGTTATTTTTTTAATAAGTATTACAAAAATATTATGAATTTCTACAAAGCTTTTTACTTTTATTTGTTGTACTAGCTGCACCCGGCATGCGTTGCAATGCCACTCAAAGAAAGAAGGGGCTCGGTTAGAAAGGGCCATAAATATAAGGTCCCGGTGTCGATCGGGAGTGGACCCTTAGGCCCTTGTGTCGCCATTCCCCCACCCAAGTGTGGTGTCCATGCCCCCCCATAAGAAAGCAAATTTTTCCTTATTTACAATTGACTTCAGGGGCCCGAGAAGGGGCCCTAAATATAAGGTCCCGTTGTCGGTCGGGGTGGGACACTTCAGCCTTTGTGTTGCCTTCCTCCCACCCAAGTGCGGTGTCCCTGCCCCCCATAGGAGAACGAATTTATCCCTTTTTTGCAATTGACTTGGAGGGCCCGAGAAGGGGCCCTAAATAAAAGGTCCGGGAGTCGGTCTTGTGTGGGACACTTCGGCCCTTGTGTCGCCTTTCCCCTACCCAAGTGTGGTGTCCCTTCCTCCAAAGGAGAGCGAATTTTTCTCTTTTTGCAATTGACTTGGGGGGCCCAAGAAGGGGCCCTAAATGTAAGGTCCCAGTGTCGATCGAGGGTGGGACACTAAGGCCCTTGTGTCGCCATCCCCCCACCCAAGTGTGGTGTCCCTGCCCCCCATAGGGGAATTTTTCACTTTACACAATATTTGTGTAGTTCTCATTTTCACCACCAGGTGAATATTGGATATTTCAGGGATTTTACCTTTTTTCAACCCCTTGGGGGGGGGGGGGTCCAGGTTCTAAGGTAGCCTATCTTTTCCGCAAGGTTCTAAAGAGTAATTCTGCAAAGTTTGGTCCAGATAGGTCAAAGGGCCTAGGAGTGTATAAAGGACAAAGAAAGAAAGAAAGAAAGATACATTCATTTTTATATATATAGATTTATGTGTTTGTTTGTTTAGCTATTTCACATTTAAAAGTGTTTTTATTGTTTTAATTTTTGCTTACATTTCTTTTTTCACTAAATTAATCGCATAAGACTATTTTTTTCCCTATGTTTATCTTTATGTTAAGATAAAGAAAAGAAAAGAAATAATAAAGAACTTACTATTAGGAAAAAGAAAAAAAAATACGAAAAAATAATACTTATTAAAATAATAAGATCTTCCGACCGATTTGAGACTCGAAAGGCTAAGCTTTCAATGCTATGCACTTGACTACAAATAGAACCTCTCATTTTTAAGCTATTAAAGAAATAAAAAATAATGCCAAAACATGTATCACTAAGTTAATTTTATAATGGACCCAATACACAAAATATTTTATTGAAGTATTGAAGTATGATAACCATCTGGTCATCATGAACAAAGAGGATTATGTAAGAAAATTAAACGAACTAGTAGAAGATGGACACTACACTGAAATCAAAGAGGACATTACCGTTACGCTGTATAATAAGTTAAAAAAAATTACTAAAACACTAGAAGAAAATAAAACTATCAACTTTCAGGAAAAAGAAGAAATTCTAAAAGTATCCTGCATTACACCAACTTTAGAAAGAAGGATAAAGATCCACAAAGAAGATTTTCCTATGATCTCCCACCCAAAATTTAGCTAGAAAAATAAATTTTTGGATGAGGAATTTTAAGATGCCCAACGAAAAAGTTATTATAAAGAACTCAATAGATTTAATGTACGAATTAGAAAATTTTAACAACTCCTACAAAAAAAAATTTCTTCTGGCATCATTAGATATTGAAAACATGTACAATAATGTTCCCGTTAATGAAACTTTATCTATTTTGGACAAGTATATTTATAATAATAAGGAATGTTTATTAAAACATAACTTAGATGAATATTTATTTAGAGAAATTATAGAATTCGTGACCTATAATACATATTTTAAACATGGTAAAATTTTTTTCAAACAAACCAAAGGATTCCCAATGGGTTCACCAATTTCTGGTACATTGTGTAACTTATATCTCAATTATTTTGAGAACAATTTGTTAATTAAACAGCAAAACAAACCAAATTTCGAATATTTCAGATATGCTGATGACATTCTGATTATTTGGTTTAGTACCATTAGACAATTCAACATATTTTTAAAAATTTAAATAAAAGTAATAATGACCTAAAATTTAAAAAAGAATTAGAAACAAATGGAGAGTTAAAGTTTTTAGATATCAAATTGGTAAAAAATAACAAAAAAATTGTCATGGAGCATTACAAAAAAGATTTCCAAAGTGATCACATTTTAAATGACTATTCAGGCCACAAAACTCATATAAAGAAGAATATTACAGAAAATTATTTAAGAAGATTGGATTGCAACACCAGTTATGAAAATGTGTACAAAGAAAAAAATAAATGACATGACTATTCTTCTTAAAAAAAATAACTATCCAGATAAATTTATAAAAGACCAAATTAGATCTTACAATATGTTCAAAATTAAAGAAATGAATAAATTTGAAAATAGGGTTTTCATCCCTTATCTCAATGATAATAGTTTTTTGTTACAAAAATTATGTAAATCATTCAATATAAATGTTGGCTTTAGATATAAAAATAAAATTAAAAATTTACTTTGTAAAAAAATAAATCAGCATGAAAATCAAAATGAAATGGGTTTGATTTATAAAATTGTTGGCAATACTTGCGGGAATTTTTACATAGGCGAGACAAAAAGGACCTTAGCGGAACGGGTTTCTGAGCACGGAAGAGCCCTAAAAAATAAAAATAAGGATATTTCCGACATAGCATATCATTGTTTAAAAAAAGGCCATATCATGGACACCAATGTACAAATTCTATATAAAGAAACACAATTAAAATTGAGAACAATTTTAGAAAGTTGTTTTATTAAAAATTCTAAAAATAAAAACTTCCAATAGATACGAAGGAACCTTCGTAGGCTATAATATCATTATGCTCATTATATTATTTTTTTTAATTTGAATATTTTTTTAAATGTGAAAATATTCAATAAAATACTACTGTACATCACAACCAAACTTAAAATAAATTAATTTATCATACATTTTTAATACCAAATAGCTGAATGCTTTCAAAGAAAATAGATTTGATCAAGAATTAAAAAAATAAATATTACAATTAACAGAAGCATCTGTTGAAACTGATCATTCAGCACAACGAGAAAAAAATATTGGTGTGATTTTCAACACAATCGAGTAATCTTATAGAAAAAGCAGCGTTTTCAAAAGTTTACTGAGCTGTGGATGAAAAAGCTTCTTCTACGTGAATGAATGCTTGCGACTGACTAATAGGCAATGATTTTTTCAAATTTTCAGAAAATCAATCGGAAAGGAGAGTAGGCGTACCCAGACTGGGAGGGGTTGTAATGGACATCTATCCTTTCCCGGATGGGGAGGAAAAACGGATGCAGTTTCCTACCAAAAAAACAGGACCAAAATCCTAGATTACTTCCTGTTCGAATACACTGGGTGGATTCTATCCCCGCCAATGGAAAGGAGAGAGATTTCAAAGATAAATAAAGTATAGGCTGAGTTGTCACCTTCCCACTTCAAGACTGATTCAAAGTTCATCCGTTTCGTTTTGATAAAATAAAACGAAATTCTTCTTTTCTTTTGTTTCTAGTAGAAGTTCAATTACTCATTAAAACACAATTGTATCGATTCTTGTCTCCAATACTAATAATTACATCATCGTCAGAAAAGATACATTTCCTTTACGCTCTTTTACGCTGTGAGGTGGCAGCACAAGTCTCTTCCTGTTTAATTATTGAAAATTGATTTAGTTATTGATTCCTTCAAATTCCATTGCGTTTTCAGGACGTTAAACATGTCCTGAAAACCCTGAAAACATCGGTTCTAATCTAAAACAATATGGCTTCATTTCAAATTTTCAAGAATGTGTGTTTGCAGCTTTAAAGTAGCATCTATGTCCAGGATATCTCGCGATGTTAAGGTAAAAAAGAAATAATAATATTAAGAATAAGCCTATTTTTAATGATTTCTTACAAGCGATTTGGTAGTCTTTGTTTTTTAAATATTTAAATTCATCAGTGTTTTATTTGATGATAGATTTCAACTTTCAGAACCCAGAACTATTTTAAATGTAATAAGTCTAGTTTTATCTTGCGTTAGGCAGTTAAGTAACACTACTGTTCATAAAAAGAATAATTTTCTTCTTTTAATATGTTGATCTTCAACATTCTGAGAACTTATCATCTTGATAATATTAGCTTTTCAGTCATCCTTTTCAAAGGAACTAATTGCTTTTTAATTTCATTTTCAAGATTTTCCGTAATTTTCCAAGTTTAGGTTTAAGAGCCGATGGGATCCTGGGTTAAACTTCAGTTTAGGGAACAGCTTTGGAACTATTTTTTTTGTTTTCGGACTGGCGTGGTTATTTATCAATCCATACATCCTGCAGCTAAGTAAACCTAACTTGGCTAACCTAAGCCAAATTTGAAGGGTTATATCCTGCAGCTAAGCAAACCTAACTTGGCTAACCTAAGCCAAATTTGTAGGGTTGTATCCTGCAGCTAAGCCAACCTAACTTGGCTAACCTAAGCCTAATTGTTTTTGGTTGAATCTCTCCGCTGAAATAAACAAATGAGACATACTAAAAAAACACACGCGGTGTGTTCTTCCGCACCCAATCACAACGTGTTCCCTAAACTGAAGTCTAGCCGGATCCTGAAATTCTAAGTGATCTAGAGGCATTAGTTGAATTAAGATTAATCCAAAAAAAAAAAAAATACTTAATGAAATATATTGGAGACATATCTTAAAAGTAGATGAATAACCAAAGAATTTTTTTTCTGATATTAAATTTAATGATATTAAATTTTTCGTTTTGCAATTTAATCAAAATAACAAGCATTGAATAAATAACGTATGTAATTGTGTAGGAAAATAAATTTCGTGTTATTGCTTTATTATTGTTTTTCAATAGCTAAAAAAACAATACGGAGTACTACGAAAGATTTCTGTATTCCCCAACATAAACAGATTTATGCAAATGTTAAGTGTTTGCTATTCAAACTAAAGGCTTGAAGACGTTTTTAACCTGTCCGTTTGTTTTATTTGACTGAAAGTGCCATCAAAGATACTAATTTGTGAAGCATTTTCGGTACGAAATTTTCATATTCTACCGTTATTATAAAGTATAAACAACGTACATTCTAGAGTTACCAAATCAGCTATCGGTCCAATAATTAAAGAGGAAACTGAAATCGGCGAATATGGACAGAACAAAAGTGAACTCAATGCAAGCGTTCGAAGACTGTTTTATGAAAGGAAATGTCGATAAAGGAGAATCTTCTCCAAAGAAGCGTTACCCTATGTATCGAAGTCGACGTCAGGATCTACGAAAATATCATAAACTGACAAAGTTCCATGGCAGAGATCAAACAATGTCGCCTTTGGACGTTGCCTAAACTTATATTAATAAGCCATGCATGAGTTTTCTTATCCACTGGACGCAAAAGAGCAGGAAAGAAATGTTCCGTCAATGGAAGCAAAGTTTTCCGATAGACAGTCGTCGAGGATGGTTAACATTACGGAAGGTTGACAGAAAGGCCCAAGAAAATATTATACTGTGACAAACAGAAGCGCAATGAAGAAAGAGTGCAACTGAATGAAACGGCTGTAAGCAGCTACCTGCCCATTATGTATGCAAATGATTAAAGTTTTAGTTGTCAGAGAAACGTCAATATCAGCCTCATGTCTCAATTGAAGTGCCCGTCTTGTGAATCGTCATACGAGATCTGCCTTTAACCATCGGCGCCAGTGGTACTCTGCCCGATAGACATGGCCTGCTCACTAATGGTCTCATATTTATGTTTTGAGGAACTATGAGTCCCGCTTCTGCCTTGTAGCAGATGATCCTCACTTAGGCTTACGGAAGAGAATTAGGCAGCACTCAAATCTTAGCAACATTGTTGACAGATAGTCATTACAGCTAGTGTTATGCTGACGGGAGTCATGTCTTATAAAAAGCAGATTCCCCCCTCATAGTGATCGAGGAACTTTAAAATGTGCAGAACAGCCTGCAAGCCGTTGGTTTCCCCTTTGTGTCACTCCTGCCTAGAGCAAATTTCTAACAGGATCATACACGTCCACACCCTGCATACGTTTCTCAGCAGTCCTTCAAGCAATTCAAATCCTTCCTTGGCCAGCCAAGGACTTGTCCTCTATCGAGCATCTCTGGAACGTTTGCATAGGCGTCAACTGCATCCGTCATGGAGCAATGAGAGTTGGAGAAGCAGCTGTAACAAACTTGTAATGTGCAGCTGCACAACATCAGGACTTTATTTCACTTCTTGCCAAGCCGTATGGAAGGTTGATGCGTTGTTATTTGGTCATCTACGGAAGGGTATCTATTTGCTTTGTCTAGGTGGTTTTTAAGAGGGTATTAAAAAACTGGATGGTTTTGGCATATCTCTGGCTGGAATTGATAACATTATTCGTCGGTATGCAAATGATTGTAATATTGATTTTTTTCCCCATATGCAATAGAAGAAAAGAACCAATGCGAAGTTGACCAGATTGAAGAGAATGGCACCCAGATAGAATCCACCGACGCAGCATACTATGGTAAAGGAACTTCGGGTAAGCATAAGGTGGAAAGCCGAAGAAATGTCGTAATCTCTACGAAATGTTCTTAGCAGTTAATAAATGGTGAATGTGGTGAATATAGATGAGGAGTGGATTATCTCTCAGATTGTAGCGAATCAAGAGCCATTGCATACCGTCCAAGTGCAGCGAAAGGACAGCTTGGCTTAGTTCGTGAATGCAGAGAGAGCTTCCCAAAGGGATTCATGAAGAATTAGGGTTATAGGTTACCTGTAAACTTGACTTTAAGGAGGAGGATTCAAATGCCATCTATTATCAAAACGTTGTAGAGGACATTTTCAGGCGGCAAATCCCGGCTTTCTGTGTGTCCCGGCAACGACACTCCAGACGTCAATTTCCAAGACATCAAGTCATACCGCTCAAAGTAGCTTACAATTTTATGAATGGATGAAGGGTGAAACAGGATTAGGTGTTACCTTGTTTACCCAGATTCTTGTAAAATTACCCGAATGCTATTGATTATTGCTTAAAAGGAAGCCACCGTCTAACAATTCTTCCGGGTCTCTGGAAAGTTTGTAAGCAGGTATGAAACAGAATTGACTCGTTTGTTTTACACTGATGGGATTGAGTTGCAGAGCAATAATGCGAATGTCTGGAGATCATATAGAGCAGAATCGATAGTGAAGGAAAGAATTCACCCAATATTGGTGAGGGTGGGGGGAGGTTGAAAAATTGACTACTTAACAAAGCATCAATCCTCCGTATATCATCACCATCACCACTGGCCCAACAAAGGACCTAATGTAGCAAGGAAGCTTGTATTGTTTGATTAAAAAGTTATTTTTTTCACTGTGAAATTTCAGTCAATTCTAATTCTCTTCCAAATGGTACTTTAAAGCTTCCTTCAATTTGGACGCTTCCTTCATGCTGCTAAAAATTTTTGTCACAGTTTCTTATTTATGAGAAACTTTTGAAATCCTTATATTTCTCAGAGATACCGGAGTTGTAAAGTGATTTGACTGAAGATTCATCGATATAAGGTTTCGTGTAATATCTCAAATCAACGGTGCAGTACAAGAAACTTATGCCCGGAAAAAAAAACAGAATTCGGCGTTTTCGATATAGTTGCATTCTCAAAATCACCACCGAGAAACTTCTGTGGATTTGGTTTATGACTGCCTAGCGACGATTTTGACAAGTCATTCATATTAGATACAAGTATGAATTTTGATAAAGAGGTACTTTGGCATCGTTAGATTCAAATTAGATATAACGGCATTTTGCGGAAATTATCCTAATGGTCGTCATTTTGAGAAACTGGAGCCCAAAATTAAGTTTTTTTTTTGTCAATTACTAGGATATGACAAAAGCAATGCTGATCACTGTATAAACTTTATGAGCACTCAAATTCGGTAGTATTTTTTTTTCTTAGGAGCAATCGTTTAGAAATATTAAGGTTTTATTTCTATCCAACTTCTCGTACTTTATGTCAATATATACTTTGTCAATTTCAGTCTTTTAGTTTTTTTATCAGCAAGACATTTTTTGAGGTCGTGTTTACGTCTCTCGGAACAGTAATACGGGGTCAGTAATGTTTTGCTTTGGAAGGGAGACAAGGGATTTCGTGATAAGAAGTTTTATGGGAGAAGCTATTCTTTGTTTTATTAGACAAATAATATATTTTATTAAGTATTTATAAAATATTTGCTTATAAGAATTACTTAATTGGATGAACATTATTATTTATTTTAAAGGGGTGTGTGATTATCGGTAGATAAGCATGTGATGGGTAGCAACATAAAAATCTATATTCTGTAGTTTTTGCCAAAGAAATTTTCTTCCTTTATTATAAAGAAATAAAATAGTCTATCGAATTTTGTTGTTTACAAGTAAACATTCGTTAAAAATTTCAAGAACAAGTAGTTTTGTTTTCTAAAAAAGTATTTGTGATGTATGTAACGATGAACGTACTTCATTTCTAACATTTAATGTTGTTTCACATTAAAGTAAAATATCATAAATAGCATTTACATCGATTAGACTTAATGATTTATAAAGATGAAGGAAATGTACATGTAGACACAAAACAGGATTTTGCGGCTTTCTTTCATTCCCATTTGCTAGGATCAGGATATAATACCATTGCTTGTAAGAAAGTACAGACTTGAGCTGCTTCAAAGATACCGCTTTATACATTGTAACAGAACATATTAATTGTGTGGAATCCGTTTCATTGATCTTTCATTCCCTGGAACTGTTTTAACATCTTTTCACTGGTTACATACTAAAGGTTTTCTGTAAATTTAACAGCTACGGCAGAGATTCACTAAAATAATTTTGACAGTTACTTTAGAAAAAGGACTATGTTTTCTAAGCTCTAGCTTTATCATGTCTCAGCGTCACAGCAAGAACTCCGATTTTTTATTACTTAGATAATGGAAATATCTGAACTTTTTTTTAATCTAAATCTAAAGCTAATCATTGTTCTGCTTTTTATTACGAAGAAGAAAAGTGATAACAAATCGACGACTCCCATTAGTATCCACTGTATCATTTGACTGTATTTTACGCTTTCCTGAATAATTTCTGAATATAGAGAATCAACCTATATCAGCTTCTATTGGAGCAATTAATAATGTAATAGTGTTCGCCTGAGCAGGTACATATCTAATACTCAGAAGTTGTTGTTTGCATAAACAATTTAGGGTAACTTATGAATTTAAAATTGTAATTCACTTCAAATTCTGTCTTTAGAGAACGATTTGTAGCAATGAAGCAATAGTTAATGCTGAATCATTTGGGATATTTGAGCTTGGTAAAGGTAGATTCTTCTGAATTTTTTTGCAAATCTGATTAATTACGATTTTTTAGGTTTCATCATTTTATGTGGGATTTTTTTTTTATAAAAAAATAATAAAAAGCAAAATTTTCATTAGTAAATAAGCTGTTTTGTTTTTTTATGACTAATGCGTGGACTTTAAATTTGATTTCATTTTTTGTTGTTGTTGCATGTCATTTAATCTGATATTCAATTAAAATTAGCAAATTAATCCGTTTTAGCTGAAGCTCGCTCTTGCAGAAATTTCTGCTTAAAATCTTTTAAAAATTTGTGTTTTTCGTTTACTTGATTTGCTATCGATTGAGGTAATGGAAGCAATGAACCGAAACTTTCACATTTTTTACCAAGTTGTTCTCCAGTAATTCACACCTTGAGATATCAATGACATCATTTGATTTGAAAGAATCAGATCCTTATTTTAATAAGTTTCTAAGTTCCTACTAATTTATTACTTTTATAAAAAAATATTTTTCTATATCTTAGCATTACTTATCAGTCTCGGATGCCTTTCACAGTCTGCATTCATTCACTTTCGTTAAGCTGAATGAGATGATATTCCTCCAATTGCAACATCATATTTCTTTTAAAAGTTTATTTTGTCATGTTTGGGCTTAATGTATCCCTACAATCTATTTGTTCTCTTCATTGGGAATTTTCCTCACTGAGAAATTATATGATGTTCCCTCATGAAATTTAGATGCAAACAGGCAACCATAGGCTACAAGTAACTTATGCTTGTTACATGATCTATAATAATGTTTAAATGAAAAGCTCAAAGCTTGATGGAAGCAATTGAAAAATTGTTCAATTTTGGAAATTTTTGTAACTTAGATAAGGTTTTTCTTTTTCTTTAGGCCAACGTTCATATGGATAGATTAACTTCTGTTTTTATGTCACACACTGTAAAATGGAGAGAGAAGCAGCGGTCACCTGATATGCAGTATATGTGCACTATATATGTCTGGGTCGTATTTACGCTGAGCCTGGGGCCCCGAAGATATAGGGAGCCCCAAAAGTTAAATTTAACAAAAAGCTTTTCAGAAGTTAACACATTTTACTTCAAAAAATAACAATAAATGAATATTAAAATCAGCTTATGTAAATCGATAATATAAATGAAAATAAAAACAGTACTTT
This sequence comes from Thereuonema tuberculata, assembly GCA_023159025.1. Lineage (NCBI taxonomy): Eukaryota > Metazoa > Arthropoda > Chilopoda > Scutigeromorpha > Scutigeridae > Thereuonema > Thereuonema tuberculata. Next base: position 77,517,652 of record JAFIDM010000001.1, on the reverse strand, counting down.
ATCCTGGCCATAGTAATTGCAATTACAAAGCTTATACATTTTTTTTTTTTTGAAATCTGGTTGAAGGCCCTACAACTTAAAAGCACCTCGAGCATGGGCAAAGGTAAATATTGTTCTGGCAATAATAGTGCGAAAAGAAATAATATGGTCTTTAAAAACACATGATCTCTTGCCTCATGATTGTTGGTTGTCCGTCCACTGTCTTGTAATAAATTTTGGACAAATGCTCTCTGGAACATTTGCAATGTAAGTGGTCGAAGCATAATTAAAGAATGTATCTATGTGATTGCATGTCTAATAATGATGTGTATATTAAAGCTGAGATAGAATTTGTTTTTCCATTGAAAACTTCTTTACTGTGATATAAACAAAAAAAAAAAAAAGGCAAAATAGCGACAAACAATGCAGTCGACTTCGGACAAACATCCAGTAAGCAGCAGCTTCTGAAAATTTCCAATTTTTTTTTTGTATCTCTCATCCCTTTCTCACGCCCCCCAAAAAGTTGTTACTACAATATTTTGTTCAAAATAAGATGTAAAACGCGACGTCAAAAATTTTCATGCGGGGAAAATTCAGTATATGAAAGTTGATCTGATTTGGATAAAAATAAAACCTTAATAACGAAGACTCCTTTGAAGAAACTGATAATTCCGATTTTGTAGCAAGTTTACACTATAAATTTATATTGAAAAATTTTTTTCATTAGATTATAAATAGCTTAATAAAATATTTTAATATACAATTTTTATATTGTAAGAAAAAAAATTTTGGCTGCATTTTTTAAGATAGTGGCCGTTAAGATACTTCCCGGTTAGAATCTTAAGTGGTGAAGAATATCGCCATATTAAATTTTATACTTGGATTAAATATTAAGCCAACTACAAATTGAAACTACGTTAGGAAAGGATAAATTGAAACCTTTTTGCTGTTATGAAAAGCTTGCTTTTAGAGAAGCATTGAAATAAAATTTCCCTGATAAGTGCAATGAAAGTTTCTTCAATGGTTATTTCGATGCCGTGTAATAGTTAGAATGCTAAGAAAACAGAATGGGACAACATCGGTTCGCTGAAAAAGTGAGTGTTTATAGATTAGTTCTTATAGAGTCATATAGGCCCTCCGTTTTTAAAGATTTTAATACAAACTTTTAACACGTATTTTTGTATTATTTATTTTCTTGTCAGAAATACGATTTGCACAAAGAAATTCTGAAAATATAAGAATCATTCAATTGAAAACTAGCCAAAGGGCGTAGTAAAATGACAAATAGGTTTATTGCTGGATTTTCGACTATAAGAGGCGCCACTGTAGTGCTACGACGCAGAGACAGATGACACTGAGATCACGTGACGAGAGTTAGTCTGCTTTTGTTCAGAATGTCGTGCTAGGGAACCGTTCAGACATTCAAGATTGAAACATCGAACGTTGAACCGCTAGCGGTTACCCGTTTTTTAACCGCGGAAAGTACAGACATCCATCGCCGCCTGAGTAACGCGTACAAAAAATGCATGTCTTTGTCACCTGTTATAGAATGGAGTAAGCGAGAGGGACGGTCATCGTTGGTTGATGATTCAAGGCCAGTCAAGCATACCGAACGATGCTTCTGTAGCGGAAGTCGACAGTCCTTCGGGAAGAAAAAGAATCACAGTGGAAGCACTTGCCGACAAAGTTGGAATAAAGTGAATGTTCACACCATTATCAAGGATAGGAAGATTTGTGCACAATAGGTGTCACACAACTTGGATTCTGTGCAGAAAGACATTCTCATGGGTCTTTCTCTGAAACATTTGCTCCGATATAAAAAGGAAGGTCGCTGTGTCATCGACAGAATCATTGCAGAATGAAATATTTCTTGCTAAGAAGCTCTTGGCTCGTTTTCATTTGAATGATCCTTAACCTTATCAAGAAATCACAAGACAACTGTCATCTTCGTAAAAGAAAAATCAATAACATTTTACAGAACTAACTTATTATAAAAACCTACCTTTACCCATTGTGTGTATCATTATAATACGTCTTCTTGATTTGTCAGAATTTATATTTGGCTTCGGACAAATATATTTGATTATTTGCAATAATCCAATAGTTTTCGTCAATTTAAGAACTGCTCATTTCTAATCAATTTGAAGGAATAAAATATTGTATTTAGAATAAAATTTTCTATTATTAATTATTATTTTCTATTACAGAAACAAAACTGTAAATCAAAGTGAACCATGCATCATCCAAAGGAATTCTCCTCAGTTGGTAACTTTCTTTTAAGATGTTTTCTTTAATTTATATTAAAAGAAAAATAACAAAAATAATGATCTTAGGTAAAATAGCCATTTCCGACATGGTCGAGCGTCGGAACCTGGGTTCGAATCCCGACGTTGGCATGGATGTTACTGTCTCTGTTTCTGAGGGTATAGGGTGAGCTGCCTCCTACGGCGTACCCTGAACAATATTTCGTCGGCTAAAGGCTCACATTTCTCACCCCTTGTTGAGCCCAATAGTGTAAATACTAAGAGCCTTTAAAATTATTTAAAAAAAAATTTTAATAATAAGATTATTCAATTAATCAGAAATTTTATTATTTTGACAAGAAGTATGGAATTTACAATAAATTTATTGTGGTTTAACTTTGGATATTTACGATCTTCGTTGCATATAAAGTCAATGTATATAATGTAGAGAATAAGAAAACACCATTAGTTCACGGGTTTTTTTTTTTCTTTTTTCAAATCAAATCCTAAGTTAGTAGATAATTAACCTCAGCCTTTGCTAAATCTAAAACAGAAAATTCAATGTTTCTTGCATCTTGCAGCGGCTTGTATTAAAAAAAAAGTCTCAAAGGATGCTGAAATCAATATTTATTTTATAACATATAAACTTAAAATCCTTTAAAGTAAGTAAATAAATAAATAAATAAGCGTTTATGGTAAGAAGAAAAATAGAAAAGTCACCATCTTATTTTGATGTAAATATTTCCTCAGCAGACAACTTTAGTTTTCACCAGCAACTTTGTTCATAATTTCTAATGAAGAAAAAATAATTTAGCTATTTTCCCACATGCTGATGAGAAGAACTGGAGTACTTTTGATGTCTTCTAGGAATGCTTTACCAATATTGACCAGGTCGTTCATATTCAATAGTAACGACTCCTTTTCGATAGAATATGAAAACAGCCCAATTATTTTTTTTTCCCAGTCAATTAGCTCCAGTAAATTCTGTCAAAAGTAAATACTTTCCACAAATGTAAATAAAGCGTGTTGAAATGGATCTATACTTTAACTATTATTTACTGATAAATCCGATAATCGACTTAAACAGGATTTCCCAGTAGAACTGAAATAAAAATAAAATGTTTTACATAAGAAAATTTATTATCAAATTATTAATGTTATAAATTTGATTATCTGTTTATATACCACTTACATCCCTACACAGATCAAAACGGAATTCACCTCAGATCACACTCGGGTAGTAATATCCATAGGAATTGCTTCTAAGGTTACTGTTATCCTAAGAGAAGTGGGCAAGAAACTCTGTTTTCGTAATACACTGTCTTTTATTTATCAAGACTCCAAGAAATCAATTGGTGTCAAATCAGAACTGTGTGGTGGCCAAGCAATGGGACGTTCTACCTATCCATTTTCCTGGGAATCGGCTGTTTTGCGCAGTCCACACAGTCACTGCATAATGTGGCGGGACTCCATCCTGTCGGAAAATGAGGCCCTCCACATTCTGAATTTGGGAAAACACAAAGTTCTCTTGCATATCCAGGTATGCCACACTCGTAATCGGCTGCTCATGGAAAAAAAATGGCCCGACAATGCGATCATGCATGAAAACACAGACTTTAGGAATGTTACGGACGAACTCTACCAGTTCATGCGGATTTTCTGATCCCCACACCAGACAATTATGGCGATTCACAACTTCATGCACATAAAACGTTGCCTCATCAGAAAATAACAGGGGCTCGGGAGGTAGTTGTCATGTTCAGCAACGAGTGTAACATGGTGGACACAAACTGAATTCTCTGTGGCCTATCAGTAAGGTGCATGTGATGAACAAGCTGAAGTTTATAAGTTTCAATCTCTTATGCACAAAGACACACACAGTGCTTCTAGGAATGCTTAATTAACTGACTACGTTGAAAAGACATTCGAATTCGTTTCCGGACTTGTTGAAGGCCTACCTAGTGAGTGTTCTTTTCAAACACTTCCTGTTGATGCCACTCGGAGCATTTCTACCATATTCCCGCCTGAAATTCCTTTGGACAGTTGTCACTAACCTCTTTTCTGCGAACCATAACATGCTCTGTGCTTTCTAGTGGGCGACGCCATTACTGCAGCATTGTGCTGTTTAGTAGATACATTTGAACTACAACTTGAATATTGTCGCTTCACAAATATGCTCAAAACACTATCGTATGATGGTTCAAACAGAAAATACTCATGGTAGAAATCCCGGAGTTCTTTTTTTTTTTTTTTTTTTTTGCATATCCTGTGCATTAAGACACTTTTTTTTGTATCATTGTCCTTATTTCTCTGAAAAATGTCAAACCATCCAGTTTTTCTTTTAAAAGACTTGTTGTCAATAATTTAGTCAAACAGACAATAGAAGTCTTCGAACAAAATTTTTGAAATTTTTTTATCTAGACATGAAATCTATTCAACATTAAAACATAAATAATGATATTCATATAGAATGCAATGTTAAAAAAGAAGTACTTTAATAGTTATAATTAATATTTCAAATATATTCTTTTATTCTTAAACAATAAAAATTTTGATTTTCTAATTTAACCAATTTCTTATGAGAAATGTTTTATTTATTTGGCAGATAATGTAAACGATCGTTTACTTGAACGGATTCGTGTATTAGAAGAAAAATTGGACAAATCTATAGGAAGTAGAATAAATAATAATGAAAGTGGTAAGCAAAAGAAACAGTTTGGAGAAAAACTTTTAATTGCTTTAACACCTAATGTTGATTAGCTGTTAAAGAAATTTTATTCTTGATAAAGTGTAGTATTTTGTTAAGTTCAAAATTGCAAAACAAATTTCTAAAAACTGAAAGAATAGCCTTTGATCCTGTAATTTTGATTTTTTTGTTGCCTTTTAGAAGATAACGGTTTATTTTAGTTGGAATGATTTCTTTTAATTCCGGGGACATTGTTATTGCCCGAGGAAATTGGAAATAGAATATATTATATCTAGAATTCAATGTATATTATACATAGAATAGAAATTATTACATTCTTTGTGTAATAAATAGATAGAATGGAATAATTTGATCTGGGCCAGTTAAACAATTAAGATAGTTGTCTATAGAATGGAATCAATACGTTCAATTGAAATCATTAAGGAAGAGATTAGAACTGAATTCAACATGAAAACATGGGAAACATCAATAACTAAAATATGAAATTCAATGACGATAAAATTTGTGTATAAAATGTTAAAAGCATATAAGAAAAAAAGAAATAACAGTTACAGAAAGTGATAAACAGGTAATAATGACATTTCTCCGGAAATTACATACCGGGTGCCTAAGAGGAGGTGTTTACAGTCCAATTACCAAAAACCTTTTAGGCCAAACTCCACCAAATTTGGTGTGAACACTAGACCATGGTGTTTTGACTAATGAAAAATAAAATTAGTTCAAAATTTTGCCACAAGGGGAAAAAATGGCGCTAAAAATAAATAAAGGGATATTATTGGGTGAATTAAATACTGTTTACAATCAGTAGTAATTTTTATTTGCCATCAGTTGCAGATGTAATAAATAATGTTTACAATCAATAATATTTTTTATTTGGCATCAGTTACAGATGTGATTCAATATGTTTTCCTTGCAACTGTTCCAGTAACTGTATTCTGTGAACAGCATTTCCTACAGCAGAACGCAACAGATCTCCAGTAATTTGCCTCACGTACAGCGTTTGTCCTTCCTTTAACGTTACTAAGTTATCCACGTCGCCTTGGTTCAAAAAAGCTTTTCAAATATCCCCGTAACTCAGTCACAGGGAGTGAGATCAGGCGAACGGGCTGGCCAACTCATTATTCTGTATTCTGTAAAATGCTGCCGTAAAACTTCTATAAGCCAAGCCAGTGTGAGAGAATGCTCCATTCTGCATAAATAGAGTGGAACCGAGACATCCACCCTGTTGAAGTTGTAGAATAACAAAATCAAGCAGCAGTCGTTGATACCTTACAGCATTGACGGAGCAAGTCACGGGATCGTTTGATGTTATTTCTTTAAAAAAAGTATGGACCGATGATGAACGAAGCAGTAAATCTACACCACACTTAAACTTTAGATGAGGTCAAAGTAATCTACTGAGACAAATGAAGATTCTCCGCCTAAATGCGGCAAATCTGTGTTTTCAATTCCATGAAGATGAAAAAGTGCCTCACCACTCCATAGGATGTTCCGAGACTAAGCATCCTCTATTTCCATTCAAGCTATGAACATCAGAGAAACGTTCAGACGAGCGTCCCCATCTCCTCGAAGTAGTTGTTGAGTGTTGCTGATCTTGCACGGGAAATACTTAGGCAATTTACGCAGAATTTTCCACACCGTTGCCTACAGCATACCAAATTGTCTGGATATTGCCCGTGCACTGCTGGACGCGTGTGCATCGTTAGTTCTAGTGCACCAGTCCAATTTAACAGTTGCGTTTCAAGTTGTTGGTTTGAGTCGCTTTGTGTCCTCGGTCCTGGCAGCACTTGTAACGATTCCGTATTTTCAAATCGCAAACTCACTTTTCGCAAATTGTCGTGGGATCTCTGCTTAAATTCTTCAACCTCCTTTATTCCCAAAGTGCGACAGCAGCAATGCTGTTCTTTTTTTGATAGTAAAGTTTCACCAGCAAAGCACGATCATGTAAATTTAGCATAGCGAAGGTTTAACATTACAAGTACCATTGCACATGAGTCGGACCTAACACGCTGTTCGTTTTCATCTTTTTATATCCTTCAATTAATAACGTCAGTTTACTGCATCTGCATATTTCCGTGCTTCCAGCGCCATTTTTTATCCCTGGTGGCGAAATTTTGAACTATTTTTTTTCTCATTAGAAATTAAAAACTAATGGTCTAAATAGTGTTCACACCAAATTTGGAATTTGGTTTTTCGTAGTTGGGTTCTAAACACCTCCTCTTTAATTATGGCCACCCGGTAAATAAAATTTGTACTCTAACAAAACTAAAAGAAACTTATCATGAAGAATTTAATGAGGTTGAATGGGTTATTCAATAACAAGTAAAAGACTTCATAATTTTCTTAAGAAATGAGATCAGAAGAATTAAATACTAATTCTATAGAAAAATCTATGCAAAAACAATGTCATCATTAGATATTCAAGAAAATATTCCTACTGTAACGTACAATTTTGTAGGAATTTAAATGCTATACTACAAAATATTTTATGAGCACTGTATAATTATGGTATAATACCAACAGTGAAGCATAAAATTAGATCTGATTTCATTTCAGCTGCTTTTCATTTCAGTTGCTTAGATATCGTTTTCGTTTCGTTAACAGGAGGAGAGGTGATTTATTTCATTACTGTACTGAAAGACTTTCTATATTTTTATTAACTCTTATTACAGGTCTTAACAAATATATAAAAAAAAGACATAAAAGAAAATAATAATCTATATACAGTAAAATATATGTAATATATATATATATATATATATATATATATATATATATATATATAAGCCGGATACCGTCGATTCGCTCCGGAACCCTTGCATACATAGCTTAAAAAAGAACTATTTATTTAGCAAATTAATATCGAGATCGGAAAATATACGAGTTCCCAGCCCGTTGTAGCCTTCTCCGGATAACTCAGATGTATTGCGGATTGGCGCCACACACCTTTACATCGATAAGGCGAAAATATAAATCCTCTTTATTCCCTATCCCATGGGAATTTCGAAAAATACGGCCTTATTTCTTGTTTACAACCTAAAGGGAACCTCTGTGCAACATTTCAGCTTTCTAGGTCCAAGGGTTTGGGATGGGTGTTGATGAGTCAGTAGTGAGTGAGTGAGTTAGGACTTTTCTTTTTATGTAAGTAGATAACAAAACCTGAAAATCATTCAAACCAATATGAATGCAGTTTTCACCATTTGATAGGAGGTTAGCAGGAATGATTTCTGGTCATGTAGCATTACTTTACTACCTTAGATACTCAAATAGTGAAGAACAAAATTTAAGAAACCTAACAGGGATTGCACGAATTAGACTAAAGCGCTTTTAAAAACCGAAATTGAAACACAATTTCGTTTCGTCTTTTCATTATTGCGATTTGCAATAGAAGCCTGGAGCCCATATGCCACGGAAGAGCGGACATCAGCGGAAGTTTGTGACAAAAGACGAAGAGAAATTCCGCTGCCGCTGAAGACAGTAGCCTTTAAAGATTAGCAATACCGAAATCAGCAATAGATCAATCACGTTATCTCGTGAGAGTGGCGGGAACAATCACTTTCCGACGAAATCAAAAAACATCAGCGTTTCCATTTGAGGCGAAATTGAATAAGTAACAGGTGATTGAGAAGAAGAGTGATATCACAAAAAAGAGCTTATCAACTGAAACCGAGGCCAACTAGAAAGCGATGAACAAATCAACGATAATTTCAGTTCGAAAATCATAATTTATTTCCGTGAACCAATTCTTGATGAATTTTTTAATGTAATTGCCAAGTGATTCTCAGATTATTCTTCAGCCAATTAATCTCTCCCTACGTCCTATTTTGATGAACTTGAGCTTAAAAATTATCAATCCAATAGTATTTGGAGGAAAACAATTTCTGTATTCTATTAAGCAAAGGAAAAATGTTTTAGGTTTTTGTTTTCTTAGCTTATATTTAGCGTTTTATTTTTTTATATTTATATAGCTTATATTTGAATCGTATTTTTTAATATGTAGTAGCTTATTATTCTTTTTAACTTTCAATTAATTTCCTAAAAAAACTTCTACACAAAGTTCCTAGAATTTATGATACTCAGATAAAGCAATCGTAATGTGATTAACTTTTATTTGATTACAAAATATAATTATTGTTCTTCATTATTTATTTACTTTTGTTTTAAAAATTTACATCTTTCATAAAATATACATTAAAAAATGTTGGAAGGAAATATTTTTTATTGTGTAATGTAGTTATTAAGGAACATATTCTATATCTGTGTTATTTTGAGATGATGTATTTTGTTTATCGTTTTGAATGTAAAAAAAAACCAAAACACTCAAATCGGTAAATTAAAAAAAATATTAAACATGATCATTAAAAATTTATAAATGCATTTGTTTCTGTTTAAGTTGAAAACGAAGAGGAGATCATTGTGTCCAAAGGAATGCAGTTGCTGACAGACTTGAAATATGTTCTTTCTACATCCTTAATTCCTGTAGGAATGAGTAGAAAATTGTCTACAACTCAGCTGGTTAATCCTCATTCAGAATGTGTTACTTCTGCAGAAGATACACATGAGAATGGTGCTTTGTCTGCAGAATCCAAGTCTCCAGGAAGACGTTTTTTTTTTTACTTTCCTTCTGATTGGTCATCGTATCTCGATCCCCCTTGGCGTAACAAAGACCACTGCACCACTGAGCAACAGAAATACTCGGATGAGAAGGACGTGTCCCGAATGACTCCTCGATCTGCGCCGGAGAGCTGTCAGATAGCACCAATCGTGCCAACGTTTTGCTATGAACGTAATATTCCAAGGTTTAGCTATGAACAGAACATCCCATCGTTTTATTATCAACAAACTACCGGTATTGAGAAAGCCCAAAAGAAAATGAACTTCATTGGATCTTTAAAATCTGTATTCTTCTATCCGTTCTCGAAAGATGATAGCTATAGATTTTGCGACAACATATGCCAAGACAAAGTGCAAGAAATTTCCGATGAATTAACAGAGACACAGAGCTGTTGCACTAAGAATAAGCTAATTTTAGATCCCTGTCCGGAGCTTAACTCCGGGTCTGTGCCACTTTCTTCAAATTATCGGATCAACAAATGTCTAATTCAGGATACACAAGCAGAATCGCGAGATTGTATTTCATCAGCTGCACCTACATGTACTATTCCTGCAGAAGTAAAGGAACCATGTAAAAAAGAAAATTCTTATAACTTAAGGATTGATCCTTCTTTAAAACATTCTCAAGATAACCTGCCAGTCAAGCAGCAACATCAAGAAGAATGTCCTGATCAATTAAGTTGTAGTTGTTCTGAAAATGAAATGACTGCCATTTCGAAAACCCTATCTTTTCAAACTTCTTATGATTGTCCACTATCGTCAATGCCCAAAATTTGTAAGAACCGGCCACCAAATACATCTCACTGTGACTGCCTGAAAGCAAAAGAAACTTCAGAAGAACGCGACTTGTCAAAAGATTCTTGCGATTCTTTTTCTTTGAAGCCAGATAGTACAGATCAATTTTCAGTCAGCAATGACATACTGGAGGAGTGCGAACATAAAGCCAATGAACAATATAACCCACCTTTAACTATTCTAGGCAGATTTGGATTCAAGAAGTTACGTAAGTCTACCAGCACCTGTCAACCGACACAACAAACAGGCCAAGAACCCGATGACAGAAGACAGAAAGACAACATAAGTAACAAATATTCGCCTAAAGTGTCCGCTGTTTGCTATAAAAAGAAATCCTCCGACGAGTGTAAGCCTCCGAAGGGATCTTGTGAATCTATATTAACATCTAATGAAAATGTACTTCAGCCAATGACTAAAGCCAAAGAACCTAAATGCATTCATACTAAGGAACTCATTGAGTATACTTTTTTCCCTATAATACTTACATCTTTGCCATTATCAGATGAAACCAGCAAGCGTCATTTATCTATGGAGCTTTCTGAATATAGTTTATTACCATCTGAACTGATTGCTTTAGAGTCGTCCAGAGGACAGTGCCATACTTCCAGTGGTCTTTCTGAGGTTTGCAATCGAAACGTTTTTAAACTATCAACTCTGAAGTCGACAGCATACAAAGTAACAGCTGATTCATCGTTGTTCAGTTCTTCATCGAACCAGAAAGAAACAGAGACTATTCTTTCGCCAATTTTGATAGATTTGCATTGTTCTCCAGAATTAAAGGGGGATAAGTCTTGTGAATGTGAAAATGATTCACCCGATGTATCTAAAGTTACAGCAGTATGGAAGTATGAACAACAGTCGGTTAGCAATGATGAAGAACATTCACGTGAATATCAGGAAAGGCTGTCTTGGTGTGGTAATCAGATAAAAGATTGTGAACTCCAGGATTTATCTTCGTATGGTTTCCAGAAATCTTTGAATGGCAAGAATGGTTCTTCTGAACGCAATGAGAAGAAAAGTAGAAAGATGTTTTTTCTGAATTTGCCAATAAGAGGTGAGTGTGAAGGTTGGCCTTGGCAAACATGCAAAACAGAACCTCAACCACACTCGAAGTTCGGATATCCGCCTTCATTTTCGCCTTTGGAAACGCAGCCTCCGTCGGCTTGCCCACCTCCACCATGTCCCTGTCCTCCGCCCAAGTGTCCTCCATGTTCGGATGATTCCAAACCTATTGTATGTCCTAGGTCGGAAGAAGAGTGTCCGCCTTCAAAATTGATACGTCTTCCACCAAAAGAAGAGCGTCCGCCTATTAAATGGGAATGCTGTCTGTCAGAAGAAAGCCCTCCAAAAAAGATATGTTCACCACCCAAAGAGGAATTTTCTCTTAGGAAATTAATATGCCCACCCCCGAAAGAAGAGTGCCAGCCAAAAAAATTGATATGTCTTCCACCGAAAGAGGAGCGTCCTGCTATTAAATGGGAATGCTGTCTATCAGAAGAAAGTACTCCAAATCTGGTGCGTTCACCATCGAAAGAAGAACATACGTCTGCCAAATTGGAATGCCGTTTGTTAGAAGAAAGCCCTCCACCGAAAGAAGAATGTCCACCTGTTAAATTGGAATGCTGTTTGTCAAAAGAAAGCCCTCCACCGAAAGAAGAATGTCCACCTGTTAAATTGAAATGCTGTTTGTCAGAAGAAAGCCCGCCACCGAAAGAAGAATCTGTTAAATTGGAATGCTGTTTGTCGAAAGATAGTACTCCTCCAAAATTGGAAAATCAATTACCCAAAGAGAAGGCATCGTCTATAAATCAAGATTATTCTCTATTGAAAAAGATGGGTCCACCAGAATTAACATCTAAGAAAAATTGCGAATGTCCTTACTGTAGTATTGTCTGTTGCTGCCCTCCGAACTGTTGTTGTGTGTCAAAGCCACAATGCTGTGAAGTAAGCTGTTGCTGCTACTGTACTCTGAAAAAGCAGATGGAAAAGAATACGGACAAGCCAAACGAAAAACAACCTTTTGACAAGAAATTCATTGCGATATTTGCACCGACAGATGCAGAGGAGTGCTTACAAAGACTATCAAAGCAGAAGAGTAAAGATCCTAAAGATCCTAACAAAGATCAGAAAAGCCATAGACAAGAAGACAATCCTGTGGAGGCGTGCAAACCAACCATAGTCATCCAAAAGGATTCTACAGAAACCGAAGAGAAAGACAAAAACTCGTCAGAGGAAAAGGAAGACAAGAAATCAAGTTGCGCAGACAATTACAATGCTCCTATAAAAGTGACGATTTGCTTGGATTAAATTTGTTTCAATAGAAATATATTTAAAAAAAAATTTGATAGTTCAAAATACTACGTAAATGAATGACATCAGGGAGACGAAACAAATTGAACAAATTTTTAACATTTTTGGAGTTAATTATTGATAGGAAAAAAAAATAGCTTTGAAATATAATTAGATAGAAACAAAGAAAAATAACAATAAAACAATTTTTCTTTAATAAAAAAATAACAAAAGTTATAGCCGAATAGCAAAGAATCCCAGGGTTTACTTACTTAAAAAAATCTGTTCAAACATTCACAATTAACCTTAAAAAGAAAAGCAGTTTAAAAAAAAAAATAATTGGACATTTTAAGACTTAGTTATTGCTTTATTTTTATTACTATCGTCTTAATTATAAATTATTCTAATAAATCAGAATTGGTTTATTAAAAAGTATGTAAAGAATTGTTATGAGAAAAATGCATATTTCAATTTTTTATTTATTTATATTTTGTTGTTTTTGAATTCATTCTATTGATTGTTGCTATCTTGAACGCTGCAAATAATAAAAACATCTTAAGGTTTTCATTGACTTCCTCATTGTGGGATCCTTTAATTCTACGATAATACATTAGGGTCAAGTAATATCAAACAAATAAACTTCATTAACTAACCAAAAAAAAATTAATAAATAAATAATTTATTTATTGAGATAATTTAAAATCATCTTCAGAGCTAGGAACAGACAATCATTGTCTATACCTAAGATGTTCAAGACAAGACAAGATAATTTAATTATTTATTTATTTATTTTTTTTGTTTAATATTAATTTATTTCGTAATTTACTGATGGTGTATTTGTAGCTATAAATCACTACTGCGCGAAGTGTTCCTATACAAAAATTATTAGAACTACTATAATTTTCACGTTTTTGGATTCAGTAACAAACATTGAAACACTGAGTGGGTAGTTATAACCGATGCTTTTACGAATTGTCAACTATTTATGTTTAAGAATAGACTTAACAAGAATATAAAATCTGAAATCAAAATTTATTGAAACATCTTTCAATTAAACTTATTTTAAATGAAGATGCACTCTGTGATAAAAAAAAAAAAAAAAAAAAATCGAAACACCCTTCATGGAAGGAAACGTTCAATTTGAATGAATCTTTGTAAAGTTCCATTTGTATGAAGAGAATTGGAATTGATTGAAAATTTCACAGTCCAAAAACAAATTTTACTTGAATAATCACAGCATTGCTGTAACATCATTAGTATTGTGTTGAGCCGTCTTTGGCTGCTATGCAGGCTAATATACACTGTCCGGCCACTGTATTAGGTACATCCCTGCTGTGCCCAGGCCGGGGATAGCCATTGGACTGTACCCGGGAGCTTCGGGATTTCAGCAACCTGGCGGGTCCACGGGTGGTGGATAGTGGAAATCTTCGTCTCCGCGGGGTCCGAGGACACTGTGTGAGGCGAAGCAGTGCTCTGCACCCCGAACCAGACTCACCCCCAATCTAAGGTGTTAAGCGGACCGTGCCGATGGATGGATAGCACTAGGGTTATAGTGTCTTCAACGGTGCCTCTTGGAAACCAGGCCGAATCCTGGAGTAAATAAAAAAAAATGGCCTTCCCTGCGAATGGGGGTTCTTCGCAGGGTGACGTTTGCTTCCCCCATAACAATGGAGGGCTCTGAAGAAGAGAACTCCAAAGACATCCCCATCTAGGGTACTAATCAGGAAGTTAACTTCCACGAAACTTCAGAGGAGGGACGGTATACACCGAAACCTCCAGAGGAAAAGTGGAATGGTTCATGAATTTCCTGAACACATTCTATGTTTCTGTCCAGCTTTAGCTAGGAACAGATGGGAGATCTTTGGTAAGATTTCGTCTTACCATTGAAAACATCTCCACATTTATTTAAGGTCATTTTATTTTTCTGTAAATCTACAGGTCTCTTTATGACCACAGAAACTCAAGCTTATGTTGAAGAATAATCATTGACGATGTCAATGTTTTATGAGGGGACACAATGGACCCAAGAAACGTGGTCTGAGTGACAAAACGGCAAATAGCCGACCCTCAGTATATCCTTATCCTTATCCTTATCCCTGCTGTGCGCACAATGGTACGTTCCCCTCATTTGCAAGTCACATGGACAGTTGTGGCTGTAAATACAGCAATACAGACCTCCCATCAGTTGAGAAAGCAAACCACAGCGATAATGGGAAAATGTAGTGATCTAATGGAGTTTGAACGTGGCATGATCGTCGGGGCTACACGTGCTGGTCAAAGCGTATCCGAAACGGCAGTGCTTCTGAACTTTTCGCGTACAACAATATGAATGTTGGATAGGGAATGGTGCAACGGAACAGAAAACGTCGAGGTAAGGCACTCCTGTGGACGAAAATCGCTTGTTGATGATGACAGAGGCCGGAGCAGGATATCCAGAATTGTGCAAGCCAGAAGACGGGCCACAGTTGCCTAAATGACGTCCGACTTCAACAGTGGTGGCAGCAAACCATCTTGCAACGCACCACTAGACGTACCCGTTGCAAATGGACTACAACAGCCGACGGCCTTGTCAGGTACCCTTATTATTAGCAAAGAACAAGAGGCGCGTCTTCTGTGGGCAAAGCAAAACCGACACTGGACCATCGAGGACTGAAAAAATGTTGCTTGGTCCGATAAGTCGAAGTTCCTGCAGCATCATGTTGATGGCAGACACAGAATTTGGCGCAAACAACCTGAATGTCTGTACCCGTCGTGTCTCACAACAAGTCTTCGAACTAGTGGTGGCAGTGTAATGGTGTGGGGGGATGTTTTCCTGGCACACGTTGAGTCCATTGATACCTCTGGAGGCACGTCAGGATGCTAGAGCGTACTTATACATAATAGCTGTCAAACTGCAACCGTACATATTAACAGTTTATGCTCATGCAGATGGCTACTTCCAGCAGATTTAAGGAACATGACGATGACTTTCCTTGCTGCAGTGACCCGCTCAGTTCCCGGATCTCGGCCCGATTGAAAATTTATTGGATGAGCTGGAACGGGCTGTTCGCTCCAGGCCTACAACTCCATCAAATCTTCATGAACTGCGTGACACACATGTCTGCATGGTACACAATATCTCAACAACGTTTTCAGCATCTTGTGGAATCCATGCCTCGACGGATTCAGGCTGTTTTGAGAGCTAAAGGAGGCCCAACACGCTACTAGGTAAAGTGGCCGTACAGTGTATGGTGCCAAGGAATGAAACAAAATCCTGATGTTGACTTATGGCAGATCATGTCAAACTTGCTGCAACTGTTGCTTCAAAGCAGGATGTCTCGATAATGGATGCAGTTGACGTCTTAGCATCTCCCATATGGAACAAGCCTAGATATCCGTCTGGCCGAGGAAGGTTTTAAATTGCCTAGAGGCACAGCAGGGAAACGTGTGCAGTTTCTGGACGTGCATTATCCTATTGCAAAATTGCTCCAGGTAGACGTGACACGAATGGTAAAACCCAACGGGTTGCAGGATCTTGCGAGTATCACTGTATATCTGAAGTTCTTCGAATCTCGAGAGGGGATTTCCTATTAGAAATAGTTCTCCACAGCATTACACAGCTTTATACCTCTTGACAATATTGCCAGGATTTCATCGATATCGAGTTTTCCTCCATATGCGATGGGATAATCATCTGCTTCAAGGGAGAAGTAGGATTCATCAGTAAATCGAGCAGACCCTGTCTCTCGGACACAGTGCCATTCCAGATGGAACCTCGGGTGTTGGGTTGATAAAGGCAGGCCTCGTAAGGGATGATTGGAATCCAGCCGCAGCGTCTATAATTCGTCTAGAAATATGGTGCCCCTTTGCCTTATTCAGCATGCCACATCTCTGGAAGGTGGAGAGTGAATCTCTCGGAGCATTGAGAGCTTATCTCACAATACACGAGTTTTCTCTAGTAATGATACTGTTGGCGGATTAGAACCTTGGCGATGTGAATGAGTGGCCTCAGCAACAGCTCGATTCCAGCACCTTCTCACAGAAGCATTGCTACGACCTCGACTGAAAGCGATTCGTCTGCATGATCCGCCGACTTCTCGCAGTCCCACGATGCGGCATCTCTGAAAGTTCTGTAATTGCTCATAGCTGTCTCTTTCAAGCATTACTGATGGTAAGGTGACGTGAATGCAACAGTTTCACGAAGCTGAATATCTAGTAAGATTTTAAGGGCCCTCAAGATGGTAAATTCCATTGAGCCTTAGGGGTGATATTTTTTTTTTGACAACTAAGTTTCTAAGCATTTGCATATCTAATGGTTGAATAGTTTCATTCAAATTGAATGCTTCCTTCATGGTGCTTCGACATTTTTGCCACTGTGTGCACATTCTAATTGCTTTTCCAGTGATCCGTTGTTCCTGAACATTTGGTGTTCTCAAAAAAAAATTCTTATCAAGTTAACTGAAACAATAACTTTTTAAGTACTCCAATAACTAGCAATAAATCTTTTTTTTTTTTTGCTAAATAATGTGATAACATCCTTTTTATAGGATTATTAAAAATAATAACTCAATGAAGTGTAAGATTCATAAGAAAGGCTGGAAAATTAAAACATCGTAATTAACTGAAATATTGATTTAATTTCCAAAAAATACTTTGAGCAGAAATATAATTGTTCAAAAATCTTTTTAAATTTTCGTTTTACCGTGTTTTATTGTTCATTTGTCTATGCTAATGAGGAAAAAAAGAAACGAAATAAACAGTAACTGTGATTGAATCTTTATTCCGGGATATTTCCAACGTCGCGACGTTGTAATAAAATAAAGTTCTTCATGACTTCGAATATTGTAGATATGCTGACGACATTTGGTACGGTACTATTAGGCCATAATTTTTTTTATGGATTAATAAATCAAAAAAGTAAGGATTTAAAATTTAAAAAGGAAGAGGAATGTAATAATAAATTAAATTTTTTAGACATGACCTTAGTCAAAATAGGTAATGAGCTACGCTTAAAACATTATAGCAAAGAATTCAAGAGTGTTTACATTTTAAATTTTAAATCGGGACATAGCAAGCAAATAAAAAGGAATATTATAGAAAATTACGTGAGAAGAATTGACGTTAGTTACTACAAATTCGGAGGAAGACTTTGAAAATAGTATTGTAAACATGAAACGAATTTTGAAAAAGAATGAATACAGTTTTTTTTTTACAAATATGACAATAGGAAATTACTACAATTTCAATATTAAAGAATTAAATGATAATCGGGATAACAAAGTTATGATTCCTTATGCAAATAGTAATAGTTTAAAACAAATTTGTAAGAAATACAATATTGAATTAGATATTATATATAACAAATTAAAGAACATTTTAAGTAATAAATTCAATCTTAAGTGAAAAAAGTAACCAAATGAGGGTGGTGTATAAGATAAATTTGTTAATAATTTGTAATAATTTTCATGTTGGAGAAACGAAAAGGACGGTTAGGGAACGTGTTCTAGAACACGTAAATAACATAAAAAAACAGCCAAATTGCTAAATCTGAGCTTGCAGAACATAGTATTAAATTGGACCACCGTGTCAGCAATGAAGTTGAAATTTTATGCAACGAAAAAGAAACTAAATCAAGAAAAATGTTCGAAAGTCTAATTATTAGAAACTCAAAAGGAAAAAACAAACAGGAATGATGGTTTAGACTTAGATTCAAGATTTGTGAAGTTAGCTGGTAAGAAAGCAAATTTATTATTGCAACAAACCAAAAACAAAGTACAGTCGGACCTCGATATAAGGTCACCCCTTGGGACCTCGCGAAAGTGACCTTATAAGCGGGATGACCTAATAAAAGATTCATACGCATATGTCAATAAATAAGCATTATATAAATACAGTATAATTCTTTGTAAAATTTAGTACGTACAAAAATATCAGTTTTTTTAGGTTATAGTTTTTTAATTTAGTTGAACCAATTAAAATTAATGGCATCAGAAAGAAATTATTTTAAGAAATTTTAATTCGGAATAAAGTTGTACACAAATAATACTTGTAGTTTCTGAAAATGTTCTTCAGCTCTTTCGTGGCTCGTAGAAAAATGTCTTACGATATTTAATGCTCAGAGCGCTTCTGCATGTGTCACCGCTTCACTTTCAGTATCACTGTCGTAATCCTCACTTTCTAATGCATTGGAATCTAAAACTTGCGAAACAATTTCGGAAATCGAAGCTTGAGAAGTGGTAGCAATTTCATCATCAATTCACTTTCCCCTTCTATAGCACAGCCGCGATTTCTAAGATAATGTATTAACACAGCTAAAGGAATATCGTCTTCTTCATCTTCATCTGTTATTTTATCCATACTATTTGTAAAAAATAAAAACCAGCATGTCGAAAGCAATTTGAAATGCATGTGTTTGACACCAAGCTCCTACTTTTATGAATATAAAAAATTGCATTTAACACAGATACGTGAATTTTTTTTCTCATCAATTGCGGAAATCAAGTCTTTCAGAAGGAGGTTTCTATAGTTCATTTTCAGATTTTGAATGACTCCCTGATCCAAAGGTTGCAAAACACAGATAACATTTGGGGGTAAGAAAACAAGCTCAATTGATTTCAGCTGAGGTATGTTGATATGAGCAGGGCAATTGTCTGCGATGAAAACAACTTTTATTTTATTTTTCAAAAAGTGTCTTATCGAAACGCCACACAGAGGGGTATTTGGCCAAGCTAGCTGGCCAAAATTATTTCTGTAGTTTTATTAGTTCAAAACGTGTCTGCCTACTGATTTATTGCATTTAAAGTGATTATAAGTAGTTTTTATACAGAAAAATAATATAATTGCATTTTCAAACGAACTACAGTAGACTCCCTCTTAACCGGACTTCATTTAACCGGATCTGAGCTTTAACCGGCCGAATTTTTTATCCATGAAATGTAAAAAAATAGCTAAAAATAAAAAAAAAAAAGTATTTCGTTATTTAGTATCGGTATCGCACGTATTTCAGACATGGGGTGGTTCCGGAATGTCAATATGATAGTTGCGGGGTGGGGGGGAGTGGAATGCGGCTCAGTAATGACAGGCACGTTTTGACCTTGTCAATAGAAGGTATGTATTGTATGTATGTTTAATGATATGGAACTTATAATACTAAAGTACAATACATTGAATAAAATGACGCAATATTTTAATTGTGTACTGTATTTATTTATAAGACAAATACATCCGAACTTTAATTTATTTCACTTCTCCTGTTTAATCGGATTTTCGTTTACCCCGAGGCCGTCGTTATATTATACTATAGTATAACGAAGGCCTCGCTTACCATCGGTCCCATTTAAGCCGATTAAGAGGGAGTATACTGTATTTAATGTTTTGTTTTAAACGAAAATGCAATTACCTAAAAATAAATTCACCAAAATTGATCAGCCGGATGATGTTGAGTGTCACGGTTCAGAAGATACCTTTGCTTCTTCTGAGGACTCTGTATCTTCAGATACATCTTTGTATGGGTCCACTTGTAAAGGTTCAGCTGGAAGTAGCATTTTAAGCGTTTCCTTTAATAAATGTTTTGATTTCTTCCTCGATGTTGGCCTCTTTCCCGTTAAAAGAGGATCTGAGCTTAACAATAGCCTGTTCACAACGTCCAGATTGCACGACTCCCTATAAAACTTCCTTGCTTAGTCTCGATTACTATACTACTTTTGGAATTTCAAAAAGGTTTTTCTAACCATTCACAATTTTTTTCAAAAAATGTATCTTCTTTCTTGTGTGCTGCCATTCATCTACATTTCAATTCAGACCTAATATACTGTAGGAAAATGTGTGCTTCATTTTCTTTCTTTTTTCCTTTGAATAGTCTTCATAAGAGCAGAGATAATTTTCCACAGACTCCAATCTTTCATTAATGCTAGATAAGTTTTGTTGCTGCATCATGTTAAATAGTTCTCTTCGAGTCATTATTCTGATATCCGGTGATCCTAAAACAAAATTAAGACAATTTAAAATTAAAATGAACTCGAGGTTGAAAAATTCACATTTTTATAGTATGTATTTAATGACCACAAATCATGGAAATTCTCGGAAATCCGCGGCTAATTTTTGCGGAATTGTTTTTTATAATCCTGTATTTTTGTATTAAAACAAAAATCATTATCGGGACGCACCCTGAAGTATAACAAATCTCTTCGAGATTGTTAAAGTTGGTTAAAGAACCCAAAGAAAACACACTTTTTTCAAAACACTACAGTATATCTTGAGTCAAAATCAAAATACTCAAAATAAAAATATTTCAAATTTATGCACACTTATCTGCTTTATCACAATCCATAATGATTTGCTTTAAATTATATTCCGAATAAAATATATTTAATGTAGAAAGTATGCCTACGCAACGAACGTCGAGAAAAGATGTGTGCAAATAACAAGATGATCAAGTTCAGACTTGTTCCTTGCCACTGCGCGGAGGGGTGAGGCAGTGGTAGAATATTGTTCCCGGACTATTCCACTGTGTCATGGAAGCAATTATTTATAATTAAGAGTAAGTTTTACGAAATCGACTTTTGGCCAGCTAGATTGGCCAAATACCCCACTGTGCGCCGTACAGTTTTCTCAAATATGTTGGCATTCATCCATGCTTTTTTGTTTGCATCATAATCCAAAGGTAAAGACTTAACGTTTTTTAAAGCAATGTGGCTTTTGAAATTTTTTGATAATTAGCTGTCTCAGTTTTTCAGAGCCATCCATATTTAGCTCCTAAAAAAATTGTCAGTCTTTCTTTACTTTTTTTCCCTCCTATACATTTTTCTTTCTTGAAAGTAAGAGTTTTGTCGGGAAAAGAAAGAAAAATTCTTGGAATTGAATCAGTGTGGCACTGAAATAACAGACAAAAGTGATCTTATATGCGATTACGGTATTTAAGACCTGACCACATATCCGATAATCCATATCATAGAATTCCTATTCAATGAGTCGGGACTTTAGAAAAGTGACCTTATATGCGGGGTGATCTTATAAGCGGGTGACCTTATATCGAGGTCCGACTGTATTCTTTAAAGAGTTTTCTCAATAATAAAGGTTTCATGATCTATTTAGGTTTATGATGGTATAATGTAACATTATTATTTTACTTTGTTATAGCTCTTAGTATATTATCCCATTGTGATTAGTTTGGAAATTAGGCTTGACGAAGGAAAGACGGATAATAAAGTTTCCGAAAATTTGCGTTTATCTTTATTTGGTGAAGCGTTTATCTTTATTTGATAAAATTATTTAAGAAGGTAAGAAGATGATATTATAAATAATTATGAACTCTTAGAGAGATTGAGAGTGGAATATGGAAGTTTTACATTATCTTGTTGATTAACAGCACTTTCTCCTCGAAGAATCTGTTTATATCGAAGCAGTGGCCCTCTAGCAAGTGTATGTATGTCTGTGAATTCATTCTGCCACGAAGAAATACGATGTCAACGTGTTCCTTGTGCAGAAAATCCGACCCTAACTATGCATGAATCACCACCTATTTGGCAACTAATCGGGATGTTTGTCTTGTGCCGAAAATCACGCTAGTAGCTGTCTGGCCCGCCCAGATTAAATTTCTTTTCAACGGAGAAGATCACCGCAAACCATTCGTGGGACCAAGAAATGAGTTTTCAGACAAACTCCATGCGTGCAACTTTCTGTTGGAGACTCAGTAGTGATTTGCGTTTGCATTCTGAATATGCTATAATGGGCGATGAGTGCAGTACTCGGAACAACTGTTCTTCTGGAAAATGAAAGCTTTGCAATATCTCTCACGCCATCTGCAGACAGCTTCTTATTTGCTGCTGCTAATGAAACAATGTATCTTTTTTGGCGAGCCGTCGAACATTGTGGTCTTCCAGATATTTTCTTAATATTGCCATCAACACAATGCTTTAATTAAATCAAAATTAACGCGCGGACCAAGTTAAAACTTCAAAGAAAATAATACAAAATCGCACAATAACTAAACAATAACAAAAATCCCTGAGCTTATTTTGGATATTTTGCTGGGAATCGGAGACGGCGCCTTTCGGGTTTCAACACCCTCTTCAGTCCGATCTCGCCCAGCATAACCCAGCTCAGTGAAAAGGGGACAATACACCAAATGAACAAACAATTAAAACAGTGACCCCAGCAAAATATCCAAAATAAGCTCAGTGATTTTTGTTGTTGTTTAGTTATTGTGCGATTTTTTATTGTTTTCTTTGAAGTTACCACGCTTTAATTTTGGGTTACAAAAAAAGTCGTTCGGTTGTTTCAAGTAAGATTGTTCGACAGGATGACCGGGAAGTTCCAGTACTCCTTATTTGGAAGTGATATTTAAGAAAAATATTTACCCTGTCATATATATATAT
>JAFIDM010000001.1:77482216-77494570 GCA_023159025.1 Thereuonema tuberculata | reverse complement strand
TATATATATATATATATATTGTGACCTTAATGAAAACCTCCTAAGACCCCTTTACAGTGGGCACCAGTCAAGTTGTCTCCTTGACAAATTTCTACTTTTGGAAGGAATGTTGCCGTCGAAGTTTTCACCCGGTTAACTAGCACAATCATCTCAAGTCTCAGGGGTCAGCGCTACTAGAATCTCACGGAATAACTCACAAACTACACACACAACAATTAATCATATTTATTAATAGCTTAACTTTAAAATGACCTTGGTCAAGTACACAATCGCTGGATCCTCCAGTAGCTGCATCCTTGGAAATGCGCACATTTGCAAAATCAAACACTAGCCTAAGAAAATAATAATGTTGCTCTGGCTTGGAGATTTAATTTGAAAAAATGCGAAAAATAGATTGTTTAAATTTAACTGAACTACGACTAGAATCCTAGCTGGTTATATTTACTCCTGCGCAAATAAACTTGACTGTTGATTCAATAAGCACCAATTTATTGCGTCATGCGATGGTTTACACAGTTAACTTCAGTTCCTAACGTCGCTGGAAGCTAAATTTAAATCATGTCGAATGGTTTTCACTTCCGTCGATTTATGATGACTTGCTAAAGAATGAATAGTCCTGAACGTTTCTTGCACTACGTTCGGACACATCGAGTGGCGGGAATTTCGCTAAGTTCACTAACGTTGCACTAATTTCATTATGCTGTTTTGACTGAACGAGCGGTTGGAATTACACTAATGTCACTGACATAGCACTAACTTCATTTCGCTGTTTCTAATCACGCAAGTACGACATTTCGTAACGGTGTATTGCTTTTCGGCGTCGTGTCACAACTAGAACCCGCTGAAACTGTCCGTTAACGCTGTTAAGCTAAACTGTGCCTAATCTGTTACTGTCCTGGCTATCTAAAATGTAACGTTAACCATACTTATCTACGTGTTGCTGACGTTCTCGCTGCGCGTAACGGGAGTGGCGTAAGGCTATTCTCCATGTGCCTTTTCTTAAACTAATGCTAACTAGAAATAACACAAAACTAACTCCATTATGCAGGCTGTGCTGCGGGATTGAGTGTATGGCAGAGGACTCGATGAAAACAGTGTAGTGTACTCTTGTGCTATCTACTCTCCTGTACTGTCTCCGTTGTAATGACACCGTATTAAATAACCATCGTCCGTGTGCAAAAAGGTGACATGTGACCATAAGCTAAATTATCAATCAAAATCCAGAACACTATAAATTTCCTAAAAAAGCAGATTGATCTTGATTCCTGGAAACAAAAGTTGCAGGTGCCAATGACTCACGACCAGCTGGGCTACTGATAAACGCAGGTGTTTTAAGAATTAATTTTAAAAGATAAATTGAATGGGTGAGTTGAAAAAGGTACATATTCCACAAATTTGACAAACTAAACTGAGATAGCCTTTTTCTTCTTTGCACGTATATACACCCATTAAACAGAAAAAGTAACATATTTCTGAATTTTAAGTCTGCTTTCCAGAGCTATGTAAAAATGATTGAGTTGAAAAAGGAACATATTCCTGAACACATTTACATTGTTTTACGCTATAAAAATTTATATATCGGTATATTTACAAAGCACAATACATGGCGTGATATAATGTTACATTACGTAATATAAAATACACAAAAATAAAATTTTATGAGGTTTTTTTTTTTTTTTTAAACATTGAGTTGAAAAAGGAACATATTCCTCAACATATTTACATAATTTCATGTTATAAAAAGTTATATATCTATATATTTACAAAGCACAATGAGTTCACTTCACTTAAAGGTATAAATCGATAACAGAAATTTTTTTTTGTAAAAAAATTAGTTTTCTTAAAAAACAACAGTTTTTTTTATTTTTTCCAAAAGTTTACATTTGTGGAATATGTACCTTTTTCAACTCACCCATTCAATTTCTTTTCTTTCAAAATGCAAAACTTTTGCATTTCTACGTAAAATTAAAATACTTAAATATCTAACAATTTAAAAAAAAAAAATATTTTCTTTACATCTAAATGCCATATTTTAGCCTTACAAAACTAATTTACAAGTTATCGCTAAAGATGCGTTTTGTCACAATATATATACGGTACCTACATAATACACGCAAGCCTTAAATTGTTTTGGATCATTTTTACTGTCCACTGCTAAGATATTATTAATAATTAAATCAGAAAAAAAAAACCACACACACACATCAAAAATAAAAGACTATGGAAGAAAGATGGAATCCACTTGAACCTTAACAGAGGAAACTCACATCATTACTTGTCTTCTCAAATGCAATCTCTGAATGCTTCGCATTTACAACAGTACATTTTTGAATTGGTGAAGTTAAGTCTTTCTTTACGAAACAAATACAACTACGGCAAAATTATTATATTTCATAAGAAAATCAAAAACACTAAGTACAACTACATTTCAAAAAAAGTTTTTTTTTTTTTTATTAATCTTCTTCAATTCCACAAATCTTCGTACTTACACAACATTTCGGAAGGCCTAATCGGCCCTTCTTTTTTAAGCTTTACATCATTAATGAGAAAACAAACAACTACAAAACTTCTCAAACAACTATAAAACTAAAAATAAATAACAATCAAGAATTTGTAATTCTAAATATAACAAAATAAAACGTGATTTTATAAAATAATGTCCAAATCGCTGAATAAATGTCCCGTATTATTTATTTTGTTATATTTAGAATTACAAATTCTTGATAGTTATGTGTTTTTAGTTTTGTAGTTGTTTGAGAAGAAGGAATGATAATTTTCTTTTCTCATTTATGATGTAAAGCTTGAAAAAGGAGGGCCGATTAGACCTTCCGAAATATTGTGTAGTACGAAGATTTGTGGAATTAAAGAAGATTAATAATATTACTTTATTTATGAGGAAAAGATTTTTTTTTTTTTGCCAATGCTCTTAGAAATGAATCTATTGGCCTCAATAAGGAGCGAGAAATGTGAGCATTTATCCGTCGAAACGTTGACCAAGGTACGCCATAGGAAGCAGCTCATGCTTTACCCGCAGAAACGCACGAAATACAGAAGGAGAAAGTAACATCCATGCCGAAGCCGGATTCGAACCCAGGTTCCGATACATCGGCGTCACGGCAGACCGCCGCGCCGTCTAGACCGCCCGGCCATGCCGGAACGGCATTTCAAAAAAAGTATTGAGGACTATTAGACGAGAACTTAAAGAAATATGAAACATAGACAAAAGGCTTCAGATAAAGATTAAAAACTATCATAGTATTAATAAAAATATTACAACTAACAGCTAGACAGAACGGGGCATTAAATTCCAACAACTATTTCAAGTGTGATTCGAACCTACATAACAGACTCGTTTAATTATTCTCAGAAATTCACCTGACAAAGTAGAAAGTACAAAAAATGTTTTGAATTTGAAATCCAACGATGAGGACTTATGTTCATTTCTCCATATTCTTCAGAATGACACGTGACACTTGTTAATCAAATACGTCAATGGAACTTTAGTCTGCTCATATTTTGAGAGGTCTGCGGGGGAGAATTATGCAAGAAAAAATATGTTCAATTGCTTTAACAAGTGATAGTCAGGAGAAAAAATTACTTTACATCTGCTATAGAAGCAAAGTAAGTATGGAACTAGAGTTAGACAAAAGAAAGAAAACAAAAATCGTCACAACATCTTTATTAGAAAAATCAATACAACCACTTTTTGGAATGGGAATTTTTTTATTACTTTCCTCAATTTGATGGCATTAGCTTTAAAATCAATGGTAAAACACTTTAATCGCAGGATCCGTTTTCTCACAATTTCTAAAAATTGCTCGTACAGCATTCAATGTACAGATTTTAATGATAAACTAGATTTTTTCATAAATAATTTTAAAAAGAAATGATTTTAAAATTTAGTTTCTAATAGTTTCAAAAAAAATGCATAAAAAGTATTTAGGAAAAAAGATACGAAAAAAAAAAATGGAAAAAGAAAGAAAGAAAGAAAAAGGTTTTAACTGAACAAATCAATGGAAGAGTTCGTCTCGTTTTCAGTTCACCTTGAGAGTCACGACATCTGACAGAGATCCACGACTGATGGAAGAGTTTCACAGAAATCAGGAAAAAGAAAGAAACTTTCTTTTAAAATGTTCTTGCATTGAAACATTGCTTTCGTGCTCTTTAAAAGAAATTTGGGAATCGATTAGCTATCAAATGAAAAGCTTTGCTAATTCTGAAGAGTAATTCGCGGTTAAGATTCCATAACTATTTTCACTTGCCGTTGCAAAAAAAAACACATTGAAAGGAATGTGGAAGAATAGATGCTGTTTTTTTTTTTTTTTGTACCATAGCGGAGATTTAATTTATTTAAATGAATGGGAGAATTTCCATGTTCTAACATATAGCAGAGCGGAGACAGATTGAATAAGGCAAGTTCTATCAATAATTAAAGCTAAAAATTAAAATTAAATTTTTTTTTTAAAAAAAGGGCCTTTTTTTCTCTTTGAAACAAAAAAAAATTACATTTTTTATTTTTAATCTTAAAGTAGATGAATTTCGTATAATTTCATTCAGTGATTACAAGCTTAAAATGTAACTCCCAAAAACTTCTTGTTGACAAGAAAAATACTATACCTTAAATACTATTTACTAACTAATAAATAAGTAATTCATATCTTTGTTGTGTGCAATATCAGTATTAAAGGAAAGGATCAAACGCACCAATAAATATAGAAAATAATAAAATGACTTCATTACATGTTTCGAAGCTATGTGTCAGCTTCTTTATCAAATGATACAACGTTATAAAAAGGAAAAAAAAACGAATTAACAACATTTACAAAGTAATAATCATGATGGTTTTTAGAATCTAATTATTTACAATGAAGTAATGTTCAACCATATATGATAGGCATTATTGCAGATTGTAATGCATTAGGAATTGAGATGTCAGGCCAAATAAATGTAAATAAATTTGATCTTAGCCCAAATAAATGTAAAATTAGCACATATGGCAAAATACACATTAAGAAATATTTTCATTAATGATGTTGAACACAAGGTTGACCTTTAAACAAAATGGGTGTAGTGTATGGTATCAAATGTGAAACAGGTAATAACAAATATCTGCATTTGGAGAGACCAAACTCAAGGTCAAGACCCGTATGAAAGAGCGTGAAAAAGCTATCCGTACTAATAATTTACAATATTTAACAGCTGCACACCATAAAAATACAGGTCATAAAATATTAGTATTAAAGCCCTATTATCTACGGCCTCGAAAAAGACCATAACTTGAGAAAATTTCTTGAATCGTTGTTAATAAAATCAAAAGAATGCTACAATACTTACATCTCAATCACTAATGCATTAGAATACAATCTTTAATAATGCCTATCATCTTACTGTTATATGATTGAACGTTACTGTATTGTAAATAATTAGATTCTAAAAACCGCAATGATTATTACTATGTAAATGTGTTAATTCTTAAGCCTGTTTTTTTCCTTTTTATAACGTTGTATCATTTGATAAAGAAGCTGACACATAGCTTCGAAACATGTAATGAAGTCATTTTATTATTTTCTATATTTATTGGTGTGTTTGGTCCTTTTCTTTAATAAATAAATAAATTAGATTTAATAGTTAGTAAATAGTATTTAACTCGTGTCAATTACATAGATCAAGTAATAAATGAATGGAGCCTACAAATAAGAATAACATTAGAAATTATATATTTAAAAAGAAATGATACGACCGGTTGCGATCTTCCATAAGACCTATCTCAAGCAAAATGAAAATAAAATAAAAATAATTAAAATAATTGCTTGAGAAAGATCTCAATTTTTTCAATGTAATTTCTAATTTTATTCTTGTGTGTAGGCTCTATTCTTTTATTACTTCATTTATAAATTGTTTAGATGACTTTTTTAATTTCAGGAATAAAAAAATTGTTCAAGAGTTGTTACAGAGGTGATTTGTAGTTTATTTTTTTCAGTCCTTGCCTTTGATTTTTCTGACGAAAAAAGTCTTTCAGAAAATTCTATGACAACCTAATGAAAGATTTTCTTGCGCCCTCTTCTTCCTTTTTCCTTGGACCCGTCCCCTGTTTTTTTTTTTTTTTATTTCAAAAAGAAGAATCCTCATTATTCTAGATTTGTTGGCTGATAATTGGTAAAATTTTATGTTGATTTCTGCTAATGGCTTCTGAAGGAAGGAGATGAGTTAAATTGTTTGCTTTTTCTGCTGTCGGGGAAGTTTTTCTGAGTTCCATTCTATATTTCAGTGACATTTCAATTGTTTGTTATTGTTTGCCATTGTCTTAGATTACTTTTCTAAAGATGCTTTTAAGAATATTTATTTTTCTTGGTTTTATTTTGGATTGAAGATTTCTTTGAATGGTTTTTAACTGAAAGGAAACTTGCTAAAAATAAATTGTGAAAAGAAAAGAGATTTCTTCTATGACTTATCTTAATCACTTACTTGTAAGTAAATTTTACTCCCAAAACTATCGCATAGTTTTCATAAGTTAAAACACTGATAAGTACTTATCTTTTCTAATCATCGCTCGCAAACCAAAACAACATTGAGAAATCACTTTATTTCCCTCTTGCGTCTTATTTAGGAAGGGTCTTCCATTGTTAAGCAAGGCGAACACCATGCAACTTGTTGGTCCAACATGTCGCGCGACAACATATTGGAAGAGACTGTCCGCGGCGAACACGAAACGACAGTCAACGCGTGTCGGTCGGACATCCAACCAGATGTGAAATACATCACTTTAAACGTCAAGAATAAAGGGGTGTTGGCATACCGACTATATGTTTAGTCTGTTGACTATATTCAACAGACATTATATATTGTTTTCAAATTAGTAGCCGTTCTGTAGGCGAGTTACTGTTAAGACACCAATGCAACA
Source organism: Thereuonema tuberculata (assembly GCA_023159025.1). Taxonomy (NCBI): domain Eukaryota; kingdom Metazoa; phylum Arthropoda; class Chilopoda; order Scutigeromorpha; family Scutigeridae; genus Thereuonema; species Thereuonema tuberculata. The sequence continues at coordinate 77,487,669 of JAFIDM010000001.1, read as the reverse complement.
ATAACAATCAAATGCCCAACAGCCAATAACAATCCATCCCCAGACAACAATGACGTCACGTCTATTACCCTATTACATCAGCTCTTCGTCCACTAGCTAGCGGCTATCCCAGAATTCCATGGGAACGCCGCCGATGCTGTGAAATTATAAAAAAAATTGAGGTTTACAAACTCTCTGATAAATTCTGATGCATAAACTTATTACATTTCAGTATAAACTTTATTTCTGTGTGAACGAAAATTGCAATACTCTGATAATAATTGTGTAATCGCTCTCCGTCGAGCTGAAGCAGGGAGAATGTTAGAGACGCCAAGTCTTCAAATGTGGTTTGGTAATTTCTGCCCGACACACGGCTGAAATAAAACGGAGCCAACAATATGTTGACTTTTGTCGGCCGGAATCCCGTCGAAAACAGGCTCAAATGACATGTTGGGTACCCAACACGACGTCAAGTCGCATCGTGTTCGTCCTGCTTTAGGATACGTTAAGTAGGATGAGTTCGTCAACCAACCAACAAACAAAAACCTCCACTTCTTGTGAATGGACCTGGTTATTTCATTGAGATACAAAATACGCCAATGATATATAAAAGAAACTGACTCAAAATAATCAAATATAAACTCACAGATGATTCTCAAATAATTTCATAATTTGAGAAGTGAGGGATGGGAGAGTTGAAAAATTCTGAAACATTTTTTAGTGTTTCATCCTATTTTATGGACAGCCATGAAATTTTCCAACAAATATTTGAAAGAAGTGCCTATTTTTTTTATTCAATGGAATTAATGGTACGGTAAGTCAGCATAATGTAATCTAATACAAATAAAAATAAAAATTTAGTTTTTATTATAAATTCAAATTAATAATCCATCCATATATATTGTGAGATCAAAATAATATGACTACCAACCTAATAGCTGGTATTTGCACCGTTTTACGACCACTGCAGAAGCCATACGTCAAAACTTGGACTCGATGGTTTTCGGAAGATAGACGGAGACGTGGTCTACCAGTTTGTCGACAACAAACCGCAGTCCTTCGTCATTCATCTAAAAAGGCGATTTCCTCCAAAATCAATAATCATTGAGCACAATTGGTGCTGAAAGGGATTCAAATGAGAAGAACAACGAGATCACTTCACAAATTGTAATTCCTTCTTTTGTTCGAAGAAACCACTGTCGCACAACGCTTGAATATATACAGAACATTATCCCCTGTTGGATTTCGTCTTCGCGTCCTGGAAATATTGTATTTAGTTATTAAGTTTTAACTGTAACCACAGTGACTTTTAAAAGTACTCTGAGAAGCCAACATTTCATCCCCAATCTATATTACTAAAATCTTTTATTTCTCTGTCCGTCTTTCTGTCTGTCTGTCTGTCTGTCCGGCGCAATTTCCTGTAAGAATCGTTGCAATATTTTAAATATAATATTCTTACTTAACCAAATTCTATGTGATATAGAAAAATAAGCGCATGTACATGGGGGATGGCCTAGTTTATCTAATACTAACAAAATATCAGCACCTCTCGCGGATTAAAAAGGAGTTGTCTTGATGTGGAGAAGGAAGAAATTGTAAATCACTTCGAACCTTTCCCAGTTAGTAAAAAATCACGTGATAGTTACAAATGAAGATTATATTCGTATTATGTAATCCAAAAACCTCGTAGATATCAAATTTCATTAAGATCGGAGAATGTAAGAATTTCGGTTTCCATCTGTATTTCAATTTAGTGTTGCTCTGTGCGAATTCACATAAATTTTTCGAAAACATAAATTTTTTAAATTACATTAAATAAAAAAAAATCAACAATTAAGTTGCAGTAAATGGTTTTAAAGTAAGTTTTAGTAATTTGAATCACAAAACTGTTCCCCTCAATTAATAATATAAAATCATAAGAGGGAATGGAAAGGCCACGAAGGAGCAGGAGGTTTTTTTTTGTAACCAAAGAGGTGTTTGTTGGTGGGATCTGATATTTTGATATGTTATAATTATCTCTTATCAACTCATTTAAATCATACAATAAAAATTCAAAATTTGATAAAGTAAATGAAGATAATTGGTAAATCAAATGTTTTCTCATTAAAACCATACGGATTACATAGTACTGTAAGGGGATGAAGATGTGGATTCCATAATATACAACTACTATCTAACTAATTCTGAATAACAAATTTAAGCTCTTTGTCCCACCAAATTTCTTTTTAAAAGATTTAGAAAAAAATCTCTCCACAACTCTTGATTCCCGAAATTGTTAATGAACGAATGTGTTTACAATTAATTATTTTTAACTCTTCAGAATAAAATTTCAGTTACGAAATCAGAGTTTTTTTATTATTATTATTTTATTTAAATCGATTGGAATAGGTAAAGGTCAATTCGAAGGTAAAGGTCAATTCGAATCTTTGAATAACTAACCGAACACTACTTACATTACAGATAAATAAAAATATAAATTCATCGTCTAACTGGCTATTTAAAGCATTTACTTTTTGTTTTTGTTTTTTTGAAAGTCATTAATCCGATCATTTTCATACGAAACATCGTCTATTCAAAAAGCAGATACTGAAAGAATTAAAGTTTGCTTTCTTCAATTTTTTTTTTCTTTAAAATTTCTTTCCGGTCATATGGTAAGTCAGGGAAGGGCAAACAGGAAAGCCAAAGAAAAAAAAAAATGGCAACCCAAAGATGTTCATTTATTATTTTTTTTCTGCATCGATGAGAAGGGTCATGGACACCTCCAATAACGATCTGTTATATCTCTCTGCGATGCCGTTCTGTTGAGGTTGATATACAGATGAATGCTGAAACTTAATCCCCTTTTCTCTAAGAAAGTTTGTCACGTCCTTGTTGACATATTCCGACCCTTGGTCCGAAAGTATATGTTTGATCTTCTGTCCACTCGACCTTTCTGCGTAAGCTGTGAATGACTTAATCTTGTGTTTTTTTTTTTGGGTATACTCTAGTTTCACATGAAAGTTTTATAGCAGCTAGTGACAAATAATACCTTTTGGAGTCAGGGTTAATTATAAAACACCTCCATATTTCCACAGTTTTCTGTTAGGAAGACAATTTTTTTTTTTTTAATTAACAAAGCCTCTTTAATTTTTAATCTTGATTTGTTACTATTTTTATTGGTCTCTTTCCAGTAATATATCTACTAACAGATTTTTAATAGCTGAAATGCTCAATTGATGCTGTTTCACTCGTTTAAAAAACTAGCTGCTGGGACATTCCAACATAATTTTTTTTTTTTTACAAGTAAGAACATTCAAATCTATAAATAGCACCAACATTCTGTAAATTAGAATATCGCCTTTAGTAATAAGGGCTAACATATTCAATAATTCAACATAATAATTTATTGACAGGATTAAAACATTTCCAATGGTGTTTATTCTTAGTAATTGATTTGTATTTTACATATTTCCTTATATATTAGAAGCTTATCTAATCATTAATTTCCAATCCTTCCATAAATTTGACAGATTCTACTAAGATTTAATTTCTTAAATCTTGTAGTTGACAGGCTTTTAAATATGAAATAAATAAATAAACATGAAAAATTTCATCTCGGTCATAATTTGAATAAGCCTTTCTCCTTAGATTGATTTTCTAAATGAAAATTAATTCAATTTCTAGATTAGATGGATCCCATTGCCATTTTTCACAAACAACAAGAATTTGTCTCATACTTTAATTATCTTTCTTAAAAATAAACTAATTTTTTTAGACTTATTTTTTGAAACTTAATCCTGTTCCAACTTCAATCACAACAAACAATTTGTTCAAAATCAATTTGGCAGACTCACAAAATTATCTACAAAATCCAGATATTGTTTATCGATCTCTACCCGATGGCTTCCATTTCATTATCTTTTGTATTTATTAAATTTGAATTTTGCTTATAAAAGAGTAGACATTTGACTATAGTAAGAAAATACAGTCAAATACAATCAAGGATGAAGCGATTTCTTCGTTGTCAAGATTTTTTATTTTAAACAAGTCCTCCATTTTTCAATAGGAAATTAACTGAATTTTCTTTTACTTCCTTATAATAAAAAATTTCAACATCATTATCTAGAGTGAAAATAAAAACTGAAGGACTTCTTAATTAAAAATAAAAGAATCTTATTTTAGCTTAAATAGATCAACTAAAATCAACGATTCCACTAACAACTGAATAAAAAATTTTGCGTTTGGGTAATTTAAAACTGCATTCCTTGTCAATGGACGTTTATCATTTTCACTATATTACATACATTGTTGTAACGACCTTTAGTTTTAATAAAAAAAGAAGTGCTTTTTTTTTTAGCTTAAAACTAAAATTAACGATTCCACTAACAACTGAATAAACAAGTTAATTAATGCTTGTAGACAGTGTCAAAAGCAAATGTCTCAACATTTATCACTATACAATGTGCAATGTTGTAGCAACTTTTAGTTTCTAGTAGTTCTCGTTCCGTTTTGATGTGAATAAATATGACGTTTGCTGAATTCCCTGGACTCATTTCTTTTTCCATAATTTATAAAGCTTACGAAGAAGAAGAATAGTGGTAGAAACGGATGATTTAGGTAGAAGTTCAAGGATCTCTAGATTGGACTGTATTAAAATGAAGAGATTACAAATCGAATGGATGCCTCTGAAAATATTATTTTGAAGACTTGAAAAAAAAAAGGATTAAATTGGTTCGGACACGTGCGTCGAATCGGAGGAGAAAATAATTTACATCTACGAAAACCCCATGGAAAGAGTAAAAGACAAAGACCAAAATGATCATGGTTTCATTGAATTTAGAAAGATACGGAGATGAGAGAATTTAAAAACCAGAAAGCCCAGAACAGATACGTGTTTCGAAACTTAGTAAAAAAGGATTTATATCTATGGAAACCATCTGGAAAGAGTAAAAGAGGAAGACCAAAAGATCATGGTTTAATGGAATTAAGAAAGATACGGAGAGCCGAGAATTAAAAACCAAGGATGCACAGAACAGACCCGTGCTTCGAATCAGACGAGAAAAGCATTAAATTTACGGATACCATCTGTAAAGAGTAAAGGAGGAAGACAAAAAAAGACCATGGTTTCATGGAATTAAGAAAGGTACGGAGAGCAGAGGATTGAAAAGCCAGGATACACAGAACCGACACATGCTTCGAATCGGAGTAGAAAAGCATTTACAACTACGGAAACCACCTGGGAAGAGTAAAAGAGGAAGTCCAAAAAGATCATGGTTTCATGGAATGAAGAAAGGTACGGAGCACAGAGGATTAAAAAGCACAGAACAGACACCTGCTTCGAATCGCAGGAGAAAAGGTGGCTCAGCATTTACATCTATAGAAACCATCTGGAAAGAGAAAAAAGAAGAAGTTCAAAAAGATCATGGCTTCATGGAATTAAGAAAGGCACGGAGAGCAGAGGATTAAAAACCCAGCATGCACAGAACAGACACGTG
>JAFIDM010000001.1:77463267-77481196 GCA_023159025.1 Thereuonema tuberculata | reverse complement strand
GTGTCGGTCTATGAAACATAATGTAGACATAGTTGGAGCTGATGTTACAATTACACAAATATCTACACAGGTTTCGTAATACTGTATACAGAAACAGTGGAATTAAACGAATGTCGTCATTCAACTGAACAATGCAACGAAACAGCTAAAGAACTTATGTAATGCAAAGAACAACAAATCCGAATGTTCGCATTTACAATAAATATTCAAAGTTGCCGCCTTGAACAATATCGCTGATGCAGAGATGCAGCGGTTCAGAAGGGACTGTTAGCATCTGTCGACATATTCTGGCGCAGCCGTAATCTGACCAGCAGCAGCTCCTATCCTTGCCATAAGATCCTCCTCAGATTCGACCCCCATATCATAAATAAGATGCTTTATATGAGCCCAAAAGTAGAAGTCCAGTGGTGCGAAGTCGGGGGAACGAGAAGGTCACAACACAGGTTCTCCCCTTCCGATCCATCTGTCCGGAAATGTGTTATCCAGATGATGGCGAACTGCCAGTAGGTTATGCGCTGGGCACTGTCATATTGAAACCACATCGTGCCTCATATAGCCAGTGGTACATCTTCGAGAAGTTGAGGTAGCATGTAATTCAGGAATTGGAGATAAATGCCTCCATGGTAACAAGAAGGGCCCAGTCAACTGGTTTCCTAGGATTCTGACCCACAGATTCACTGTAAAGCGTTCTTGACGTCCTCGGACATGAAACCTGTGGGGGTTTGCAAGGGTCCACAACTGCGAATTGTGTATGTTGAAGACATCGGTCCGGGTAAAGGCAGCCTCATCCGTAAAGAACCCGTGCGAGGAAGTCGGGCTCTTCGGCGGTTCTGTCAATTACGCATCTTCCGAAATTTACAAGAAGTCGATGGTCTGCTGGCTGCAGCTTCTGCACATTTTGCTTGTGGAAAGGATGCACACTATCTCCATACCAGTGTGTGGTCCATGTCCTGACGACCTCCCACTGCTCTCCTGCTGGTAGACGGATTACGTGCAGCGGCAGGGTCCCTAAAGGTAGTGATGAAACCAAACGTTGCGGTAACCCCTCACAGAATACACGTGGTGAGTCTTCTCAACGCTGTACCAAACACAGACACCAGAAGCACGGGCACAGGGCAAAAATTGGAAAGTCTGCATAAAACAGCAAGAAATCACAACTTAATACGGACAAAGGCTATCTCGCCTGAAACGAGTTATTTCTCAGAAAGGGCCAAAGAGATTTTACCTGCGTCCAGGAGCCGTACACACATAAGAACGGTGATTTGCCCTCCCCAGGTCAAGGAATCGCGGTGTTCTCGAACAGAACTCGGGAGGAAAGACCAAGGGCAAGCTATGTTCAACACAGCCTTAGCATTCGCTCTATACGTAACGCGGTTATGCAAATTAATGCGTTAAAATCGCCACATTTTCCCCGGGGTAAAAGGTCTGGGTAAAATTAATACTTTTGTAATGTAGTGCTTCCCCCACACGTATACTGTATCATTGCAATCACAAGTCAAGAGAGAACTTGATCGGATGGTGCAATTAGATGTTTCGCCAAATACAGAGCCAACACCTGCAGTAAGTCCGATAGTTGTCGTTCAACAGAAGGGCAATATTAGAATATACATGGATCCGAGTGACTTTAGTAAACAAATTTTGCGTCGTCACTACCCGCTCAGAACAATTGAAGAGATCGCAGCTAGAATTACAAATGCTAAATATTTTTCTCTTCTTGATTGCAAAAAGGGATTTTGGCAGATTCCGGTATCAGAGCGTACTAAAAAATATTTAGCAATTAACACATCTTGGGGTAGGTATACATTCAATAGATTATCATGTGGCATTGCATCAGTTCCCGAAGTACGAGCGTTTCAACAAATAATCAGTATATTATTGGAAGGAGAAACGAACGCCATTAACTCTGTGGATGATATTATATTTGCAGATACGTTAGAAGAGATAAAGAAACTTACTGTGCGAATTGTGATTAAGCTTTTTAATGCTGGCGTTTGACTTAATCGTGATAAGTGTGTGTTTTATGTACAACTATTAAATTTAGGACACCTCTTCACGCCTAATGGTATATAAATTGATGAAAACATAGAGTTTAGTGCCATTGATAAAATTGAAAATCCAAAAGATGTAAAGTCATTGCATCGTCTATTAGGAATGGTAAGTTATTCCAAACCATTTAGAACCATTTAGCACAATTTATTCCAAACCATTCAGAATTGACTGCTACTTGAGAAAATTACTATTAAAAGATACAGAGTGGCACTGGACTTAAGAGCACAACGATGCTGTTTGTTCAATCAAGAAAGTACTTAAGTCAGCACAGGTTTTAGCTTTCTTATGATGTAATTTCTCCTGTCACTTTCTCAGTAGATGCCAGTTCAACAGCCATTGGTGCAGTTCTTCTTCAGAATGGCAGACCGATTGCATATGCTACACAGTCTCTTAATAAAGCACAATTGAATTACCCGCAAAGCGAAAATTTCACTTTTATAGAAGAGAGTTGGTATAGCAAGAGTTTTGAACAATTTTGTTCTGTAATGTTTTTGTACTAAATTGGGTTTTAAAATTGAATTCAGCAATCCTAATATTTGTAAAAATTTTATAATTTTTTTGTTAATATCTATCTCTCCTTCATAAGAGATGTTACACCCTAAATATGGAAAAGAATTAACTTGTTCTAAAATCATGTTTTCAATTACAATTCTGTTTCTGATTCGATTTACTCCTTTAAATGCCATTACAGTAAAACCCCGTTATTACGCTCGTCAATGGACCATGACCTACAAGCGTAATAAGCGGGATAGCGCTATAGACGGGAAATGATTTATGAGATGGGGAAACATTTAGACACCATTTTACAGGAAACATACTTGATTCTGCAATAGATATAGTACAAATATGAGCTTATTTCCTGTTAAAAAAATCTTCGATTGTGGTTTGCCGTGTGTGTGTGCGCTACTGTTATGGATTATGAAATTTTCAATGCGGTTCAAGTAACTATTAACATCAATTGATACATCATTAGGAGCAACACTAACATATTTTCGGAGCAGATTTAGTGCGCTGCCCACCATTTCACGCGCCTTTTCTTAAATGATTGGGCCACTTAAAGGCACTGATGCATTACGGGACTGATGAATCCATTCAATTAGAATTTACTCGGCATCTTCATATTTTCCACACTTTACTTTTTTCCGTTTCCAACCACCCATCGCTGCATTGGTAATTCTATTCTTATTTTTTATTATTGTTCTCAGACTGGATGAGGGAATTCTAGAGATTCTGCGAAATCCTTCTGACTTAGTGTAGAATTCTCGTCGTACTTACGGAGAATTTGCAATTTTTCACTTATAGAAAGGGATTTCCACTTCGACATTTTGCACTAATATATCACAGACCCGCAATTCAAAGAGTTCAAAGATTCCATCCTACCAGGGAAAGAAAAGAATCTTAGTGCTACATTTCTTTTCGATACAAAATTTCCGATATAAAAAAAGCGCTACAAGCGGGATTTGAAGCGTTTTAAGAGGGTAAAAGTATACAGAGTTATATAGAAAATTCCAGGGACCGTATGAAAGGAGCGTAAAGAACGGGATAGTGCTATATGCGGGAGCGTAATAACGGGATTTTACTGTATTTTGGTTTTAATAGGTGATATTTTCATGTTAGTTTTTTTTTTATGATTTCGTTTAACTTAAATAAACCCTTTTGTGGATTATCTTCAGAATGAGCAATTACTATTTGATCATCAGCAAATAGAACAGTTTTTAATCTTGTGTTATTTGAAATTTGAATTCCAATTTTATAATCTTTATTTCAAAGGCGAATTATTTCATCAATATATATATATATTGAAAAGAGTTGGTGATAAAGGGCAACCTTGAAGTACCCCTTGGTTTATGGTCCTATATTCAGAACTAGCTTTATTGAGTGTAATGTTCATTGTGTTATTTGTATAAATATTACAAATGTTTTGAAGAAGTATGTTTGGTATATTTCTTTCTTGCAAGATTTCCATAAGTTTAGATCTATTTATCACGTCAAAAGCTTTGGTATAGTCAATAAAAGCGAAATTTGTTTCTAGATTGAATTCTCGTCTTTTTCAAGCAATCATTTTATGGAGAACACAAGATCTGCCCTTCTGGAATTGATTCTGGCATTCCGGAAGGAATACTTCGCTTTCTTGTTTTAATCTTCCATTTAGAATTTTGGCATAAATTTTATAACAATAATAAGTTAATTCCTCTGTAGTTATCTAAATTTTGTTTATCTCCTTTTTTAAATATCGGCAGTACAGTACTATTTCTCCATTCATTTGGTATATAGGCTTGTGTGTATATATTGTTTAGAAAATTCAGTAACCTTTGGTGAAATTTTTCACCAGCATACTTAAACAATTCTGAATTTATGCAATCTTCTCCAGTTGCTTTTCCATTTTTTGTCTTCTTCAAACATTCAATTAATTTTTCCATTGACAATTCAATTCATCCACGTTTTGGTTGTTAGACTCCACCATTTTTTCAGAATAATTAGGATCATGCCAAAGTTTTTCATAATAATTTAAAAATTGTTCTTTAGTTAGTCCGCAATTAAGATTTACAGATTCTTTAATGTCTTGGTTCGTATATTTCAATATCTTAAATGTATTTGGTTTTATTTTGTATAAATCCGATTGTAAATGTCATATGAATTTTATCCAGGATTCTCTGTGTCTCTTTCTAATTTCTCTTTTTGCTACTGCTCTGCATCTTTTATATTCTATTTCATCTTCAATTTTCTTAGTGTTCAAATATTTTTTATATGCTGTGATTTTCTGTGTGATTAATTCTTTAATTCCATCATCCCATATTTTTAAGTTTCTTCTTTTTGTTGTTTTTTTAATTAAATTTTCCTAGGGTCTCATTAGCTGCTGACTTCAAAATAATTTTCAAGTTTTCCCATTCGTTCTCAATATTCTTATAATCATAAATTTTATCTATTTGTTGTTCTATTCTTATTCTTCTAGCATATCACCACTTGATGCCGTTATCTTGGAATAAGTTAATTTTATATTTTAGTTCTGGTTCTGTAATTATGTTTATCTTCTTCTTAAGCCATCTAGGTGGAAATCTTAGCTTTGCTTGCAAAAGAAAATGGTCCGATCCAATTTCACTAATACTATAAGATCTCACATTTAAAAATAACTTTGAAGTCTTCTTATTGGCGATAAAATAGTCTATGATAGATTCTGACTGTTGTCGTTTCCATGTATTTTTATGAAAGTTTTATGACTGTTTAAAAAAGTATTCATTATTTTCAAATCATTATACTAAAATCAGTAAGTCTGAGACCATTGTTATTACGGATTGGTTCTCCAAATATTCCAATATTGTTATAAATATGTTGATTTCCTACTTTCGCATTCAAGTCCCCTGTTAGGGTTAAATAACCATTCTTATTAATTTTTTTCCGAATTTTCTGTAGTTTTTTACAAAATTCTTTATTCTCTTCTTCATGGCCCTCTATTGGCGCATATAACCCAAGAATTGTTATATTCCCTCTATTGATCTTTAAGCGGACTTCTAAGATCCTTTCATTCCAATATCTACAATGAAGTATATTCTTCTTTAAAGAGTAATGGATCCAAAACATAACACCAGCATGACCAAGTATATTTCTACTCACTTGTTTCGGTAGTAACAACTATGGTAATATTTTTGCTCTGAAGTATGGAATCTAGTTCCTCTTCTTTTCCAAAAATGCCTCCAACATTCCAGGTTGTATATGTTAATATATATTTAATATATCATCTTTTTTCCAGTTGCCTGTAACCTTTATTCGTTGCCTTGTGTCGTCAACATTGTTGTCTGTCCGGTTTCCGTTTTGCTGGAGTTTGCAAGAAAGTGAATTCCTCATGTGAGGTTACTAGCCTCACGATGAGTAGTCCAGTGGTAGGGCTGCTACCTAAGCCTCTGGACGGGCATTTAGAGAGTTAGTAAGAAAATAAAAGGAAAAGATACCCTAGGCTTCAGATACCGTAATACCGTCGGGTTCGAAGAAAACAAGAGTTGGTCAAGGGAGACGTGATAGGAAAGGTTAAAGAATAAGGGGTATAGTATAAGTAAGTGGAAGAAATACCATATCAGTCAGTAGCTCACCATGCTGACCAGTGCGACTGGTGAGTAGCCCATCCCGTTTGTTAATCATGATATGATTACTAACAGCTGCAACACGAGAAGGTTGGGATTGGACACTGGGCTTCAGTTCAGGTTGTTCCTTTGAGCCTTGTATGACCAAGGAATTAAAGGGTCTCTCTTCTCTGTTAAAAAAAAATCAGCCCTTTAGCAGCCAAAAAAAAAAAAAAATAAACAATGAAAAAAAATGTCTTTTTTTTTTTTTTTTCAATTTTTATTTTTAACCTGTATTGATATAATTACTCGATGCTTTTCATCAAATGTGGGTTTTTTTTTTTAATAATACAAGGATGTGAAGGAAAGAAGAGGACCCCAAACAATGTTTGAAGTTCCCAAAAAATAATGGTAGGCTGTTTCTTTCTATTTCGATGTACAGTAATATTGAAAATATTATTCATAATTATAAGTCATTCTAAATGGAATCAGATTTATTAGATTTCTTTGGACTCCTTTTGGACGATAATTTAACATGATAGCTCAATGAGACATCATTTCTTCGACAAGTACATTCATTCCTCAAGTGATTAATGACATCGTTATCTTCTTGTAATGTTATTGATCTTGATTATTAACTTCTATTCTTATCGGGTTTTTTTTGTTGTTTTTTTTTCCAATCGATTTCTTATTTTTTTTTCCATTGGACTAATGGATGTAGAAGTATTTTTTTTGAAAGATTTTCTACTTCCAAGATTAAAGATGACTTGATAAAAGTTAATCACTCATTTTTTATGTTAGTTTTTGACATTATAATAAAGTTTTCGAAATTTTATTTTATGAATCTAACTTTTCTTTTTGTTTTGACAATTAATTGGAATTAAGAGAAATTTTACATAATAATGAAAATAACTGTTATATTATCCCATTAACCATTGTGTGCGCTTGACTGCGGATGGAGGATTTAATCCCTGGCAGATGTCAGGGATTTTGCCAAGATGAATTCTCCTCTAAACGGGTTCTAGGCTCCACTCAGCCCTCTGTACTACAGATATCAGGTTTCTTGCCAGTTGGGCGTCGGGCTGACAACCCGACCTCAACTGTAGCTCTTTTCACTCAAAGTCGAACACATTGAATTCCCTAGATTGGCCAATTTACACCAATCAGTTGTAGTAACGGAACGAGTTAAAAAGTAATCCGCTGATTATTTAAATAATTTACTCCTATCTGTGAGGCTGGATGTTTTCCTAATAACCACATTTCACTTTCAAAGCGGTCGAAATGTTGGCAACCATTGTGAAACAATTGTGAAACAATTGGTTGTCGCTGAGAATCGGTCAAGGAGCTAGATTTGATCATTTAGCTAGACTTAAGTTCTAAAATTAATACAAATGATCGCAAAACTTTATTTTAACAAAAATATAAATCTTCAATTAATTTAATATCTATTTTATTGTCTGAAAATTAATAATCATTGTTAATAAAGGCATCTTTCATAAAATTTATAAGTAATTTACTTATAAATTTCACTTTCACCGGTTCGAAAGTGAAATGTGGTTATTAGGAAAACATCCAGCCTCATAGATAGTTCAAGAAATACAATTTTCAACATCAGGTAAAACGCAATACATTGCTGCCAACTTCGGACAAACATCGACCAGCTTCGGTAGAAAAGAGATTATTAAGAGGATGACTTCATTTTATCAAGAATTACGAAATGAGACTTGAAACTTTCTTGGCGACAAAGATTAAAGAATTCTTCTCGGGTTTCTAGCCAAGTAAGCATTTTGGAATCGTCCAAGCTATCGGACGCCGTCATGGAGTCCATGAAGCGAGGGCTTAGTTTGAGTGCCGCTCTGTGTTCAATCCACGCTTTCAGGTTGAGAATTTTTCCGCCAAACCGTCGCCTCTGTGTGGTTGGCTGCGAAGGGCGATGGCTGCGAGCCACGTGCTGCTGAGTTGAAGCCGTTAATTGTGTTGGTTTCAATTTTAATGGCGATACCAATTGCCAGAAGACTTGGGAATGATGGAGGTGCCGTAGATATCGTTCTGTGTCTGTGATCGATACAATGTTCGGCCAGGCCCGATTTTTTTGTCCAAACCGTAAATCACACTGATGCTTCCGGCAGTGGATCTCCACCGTACGGCTTGTTTGACCGATGTAAGCTTTCCCACAGGATCAAGGAATACGACGAACGCCGGGAGTTTATAATCCCAGATCGTATTTCATAGACGGAAGAAAGTTTTTGAGTTTGGGAGGAGGGAGGTGAATCGTATGAGTGTCGTATTTTCGAAGACTTACGATTCCCGACAGATTACCCGAGTATGGAATAAAAGCATCTTTCGCCGGTTCCTTAGAAATTTCAGGAGGGAAGAGGCGTTCGAACAGCTTTTAGGATAGCTTTATTAATTTTGTTTGGGCGGTACCGGTAACCCTTATCAATGAGTGTGGTTCGGTGATGTTGTAGTTCCACCAGGAGACTTTCCTTATCGAAGATGGCAAAGGCACAATAACCAGGGTAGAGATGATAGCTTTACGTTGGGACTAATAATGGCAGCTGGAAGTACCGATCTGTAATAGATTTTCGGTAAACTATATGAGCTATATGTCCCGTCAGATTTGCGTGGGATGAGGATGTCCAGAAAAGGAAGGGCGCCATCTTTTTCCATTTCCATTGTGAAGGTAATGCTCAACTATTTAAGAAGTTGTGGAACTCCATAAGAGACTCACGACCGTGCGACCAAATGAAGAAAATGTCATCGACGTAACGGAAGAGACGAATAGTTTGAGGGGGCGATTTCCAGGGCTTCGTGTTCGAAGTTTTCCATGAAGAAGTTGGCGATGACAGGGGAGAGGGCAAACCCATCGCCAAAGTTTGATGAAAAGGGATACAACGTTAAAGCTGACAAGTAGATCTTCCAGTTGAGTTCTTAAAGACTAGAGAGAATTGATGAATGATTGTGAATCCTTAACATAGAAGTAGTACAATCCTTAAGAGGGGTTGAAGCAAGGTAGTGAGAAACTTAAGTTGATAGGTGAGGCTTCTAATGGCGCTGACAGTAGATCTCAGCGGGACGTCAGTTTTGTGAATTTTAAAGAGGCCGTAGCGGCGGGGCGGAACAGTGCCTGAAGGTGAAACAGCCACAATCTGGCCAGGAAGCAGGAACGATTTCTTGAGAAGGGACGTGGTTTTTCTTTCGATGCCGCTGGTAGGGTCCTTTTTAAGCGGATCTTTGAGGATCTTATTGTGATAAGAATCCTTGGGAAGAATGACAGCGTTGCCTTTATCAGCTGGGAGTGTAACAAAGTTCTTGTTGGCCTGTAAAGAGTTGAGAGCCGATCGTTCAGGTTTGGGGAAATTGTGCTTGGGAAGGGTCGCTGAGATTACGGGGATATCTTGAGCAGCATCGAGAGGAAGGTGTTTGTTGGCTTGTTCAACGTCACAGACGACCACTAGATTGAGTGAGGAAGAAATTAAAGCCTTTGGACAGCAGAGAGACAGTGTTATTGTCAACAGGAGTATTAGTTAAATTAATGACAGTTCGTTGGGAGTTTGAATCTGGCGGCTAAAATGGAGAACTCGTTCATGTGTTTCGACATGGAATTTTGAAGTCGCTGTTCCTTGTACGTAGTCGAGGCAGCATCAACGCACTCCCAGTCTGAGGAGGAAAGTGTCCTGGAAACAGAAAGGCCGAGCAATTCATAATGAATAAAGTCGAGTTGTCTTTTGATGTAATGTATGCGCTCAAGTAAGAGTGTTATGCTGGTTCGATGAAGGATTCTGAAAACAGATTGGTTGTGGATATGATACCGTAGTGCAGCGAAGGTTTGGGTGGGGAAACAATGTGATCTCGACATTTCACAAGAAAGGCGAAGGCGGAGAGTCTATTGGCTTTCCAGATCCACAGGCTTTCGAAGTCGTGGATCAGACGAAAAGTATTCCCCTGGTAGAAGAAAACGAAATAAGACTTGAAATTCATGGCGATGAAGATTAAAGAATAAATGCAACGTAGAATTAGAATTTACTCGGATTGATTATTTTAGAAATCGTAGATAGCGATTTTACGATCATTTCGGAGACAAACAATAGAGTACCTCACGGATTCGTTTTCAGTTTCTTTGTTTTCTGTCTTTATTTTGATTTTAGAAACCTTCTTACCTTTAAAACCCATCTTATCTTTTCTTATATATGTTATTAAGTATTTATACGCCGATAATTAAACGCTTTTCGATTTTTACTCAGAAATTAAGAAAAGAAAATATGAATCGAGCGAGAAATAGATGCTGATTTCTCTAAGCAACGCAATTGTTTCGTGATTGGCTGTCCCAAAATGATTGTTCCCACCACTCTCATACGACAACGTGATTCCGCTACCTAATCTTTAAAGATTACTGTCTTTCTATTAGCAGAGGCAGGGAAAGATATAAAATTATCCTTATTCAGTTGTTACTTCCAAACCAAACTTAGGATATTCGTCGTTGCTTCAATCCACTCCTTTCTTTTTTCTCTTGTTCAAATCTACATCAGGGAAAGAATAAAAGTGGACATTGTCAATATTTTACTGTTATATCCAACAACGCACCAATTAATATTGCCTTTGATCATTACTGAATTTTTTCAAGACGTGCCTGAGGCAACCCTTTGGAAAGGGGGGGGGGGAAACAATGCAATATTTTCTATCTGAGCATGAGGACTCCTCGATTTCAATTTGACAGTTTTCTTCATTGAAATACTGATAGGTTTCATTTCTTGAAAAAAACAAAAAAACAATTGATTACCAAGAATTAAAATGAAAATTATTTTAAAATAATTTTGAAGTTCAAATTGAGACACAATGACGAAAGAAATCGAAAACTTTTCAAAAATTATAAATTTTAGCCTACAACCCCTTATAAAGGGGGTTCCGGTTCTTTATTATATAACAATTTCTGATAGATATATCCCATCCAAAACATTTCATGTAAAATAAGTTGCAGTAATTTTCATTTTCTCCTTGGTCAAAAAATGTCAACAAGGCAAATAGCCTCAGAATTAAAACGTTCACAGACTGTTATTCAAAATATCATCAAGAAAGGGGATAATTATGGAACCACAAAAAAACCAGGTAGATTTCCAAAACTCACACCTCGGGACCACCGGAGAATTCAAGATCTTCCTGCGACTGATGAGCTGGCCACCCAAGAAATTGCTCGTTTGTTGCCAAAAAATGTATCTCACCAAACTGTATGGAAAAGCTTAACGTCAAATAATCACATGAAGTTTGTAAAACTGAAAGCTAAACCCAAGCTCACTGCCACTCATCGTTCCAGCCGACTTGACTGGGCTAGGAAAACAGTGAAATGGCATCAAAGGTAGAACGAAATAGTTTTTTGTGATGAAAAACGTTTCTATCTTGACGGCCCTGACGGATATTCCGCATACTGGCACGATGTACGCACTCCGTCGAAGATAAAATTAAGCACGAAGACAACAAGGTGGGAATGGAGTGAAGGTGTGGGCAGCATTTGGGGCAGGAGGTAAGGCAGATATAATGTGGAAGGCAAGAAGGACTCTAAAAAATATCGGAACCTTATGTACGACCATTTAATACCATTTGGACCCCTTCTAGGAGGGGGGGGGGGGCAAATTGGCAACATCAACAAGACAATGCTTCTATACATGCGTCAAAATCCACCAAAGCGTGGTTTAAAAAAGGAGAAAATTGATGTCATTCCATGGCCCCCCGTACATCTGACCTAAACCCAATTGAAAACGTGTGGGGTTGGATGGCAAACATTGTATAAGGCCAAAACAAACAGTATCATCACTTGAATGATCTGAAGGTTGCAATGTGGAATGCTTGGGACCAGATAAAGATGTCCGATTTGAAAAAATTAATTGGGACCATGCCTGACAGAATGATAGAAATTATAGAGAAGAAAGGAAGACCAACACGTTATTAATTTCAATAATTTTCAAAATATTATGTTTTGAGTTTATATTTTCTTTACAGTTGAAATCTGATTTTTATTTTTTAATTTAAAAACTACTCAAAATGTGTGAGATATTTAAATGGTACATGAATTAATTTCTTTTAAATAGACTAAAAAAAAATTAGAAGAAAACAAATCATGTAATGAAAAGTTACTTGAAATACTTGGGTGAGTTTATACTTTCTTTACAGAGTGTACTCAAATCTACATCCTTAAAAATATTCTGTCTTAAAATCTCTCTATTTTTGTTTTCTGTTTATTTTTTAAAAATAGTGAAAATGAAAAAAAAAATAACCCTCCCTGTATTTTAAAATACAAAATTTTTTTCATTTTCTGAAAAACTAAATTAAATCCGCATTATTTTCCATAATCATTTTAATCTTATCAATGGACGAAAAAGATTAAACATTTCTTGCTTAAGACATTGAAATATTAATAGAAGTTCGAAAGAAATGAATTTTTTAGTATCCAACCCTTTTCTGCGAGTAGTTTTGTCACTTCTCGCATTGATTTTTTGACAACATATGCACTTCGAAAAGATTTTAAATATAAAAATTAATTCGTTCCTTATCGAATACGCAGACCGACTTCCAACAAGATCAATCCAAAAACTATTAGCAGGAGGGGAATTGATTCTCACTTTTTTACAACGCTTTGGTCAGAATGGAAAGTTTAGTTAAATCATTTCAAATTTATTGACAGGCTTAAAACATTTCCTGTGGTGATTATTCTTAGTAATTGATTTGTATTTTACATATTTCCTTATATATTATAAACTTATCTAATCATTAATTTCCAATCCTTCCATAAATTTCATAGTTTAAATCTTCAATTTCTTAAATCTTGTAGTTGACAGGCTTTTAAATATGAAATAAATAAATAAACATGAAAAATTTCATCTCGATCATAATTTGAATAAGCCTTTCTCCTTAGATTTATTTTCAAAATGAAAATTAATTCAATTTTTAGATTAGATGGATCCCATTGGCCATTTTTCATAAACAACAAGAATTTGTCTAATACTTTAATTATCTTTCTTAAAAATAAACTAATTTTTTTAGACTTATTTTTTGAAACTTAATCCTGTTCCAACTTCAATCACAACAAACAGTTTGTTCAAAATCAATTTGGTAGACTCACAAAATTACCTACAAAATCCAGATATTGTTTATCGATCTCTACCCGATGGCTTCCATTTCATTATCTTTTGTATTTATTAAATTTGAATTTTGCTTATATTAGACATTTGACTATAGTAAGAAAATACAGCTAAATATAATCAAAGATGAAGCGATGTCTTCGTTGTCAAGATTTTTTATTTTAAACAAGTCCTAACTTTTCAATAGGAAATTAACGGAATTTTCTTTTATTTCCTTATAATAACAAATTTCAACATCATTATCTAGAGTGAAAATAAAACTGAAGGACTTCTTAATTAAAAAAAAAAGATATTAGCTTAAATAGATCAACTAAAATCAACGATTGCACTAACAACTGAATAAAAAATTTTGCCTTTGGGTAATTTAAAACTGCTTTCCATGTCAATGGACGTTTATCATTTTCACTAAATTACGTGCATTGTTGTAGCGACCTTTAGTTTTAATAAAAAAGAAGTGTTGTTTTTTTTTTAGCTTAGAACTAAAATCAACGATTCCACGAACAACTGAATAAACAAGATAATTAATGCAAAAGACGTACATCAAAAACCGTTATCTTCTTTAATCCAACTAGACGTATAAATAAACTCAAACTGTGGATACCGATATTTCGTTTTAATTTCTAAAACTTTCTCAAGGTTTAGCTTGTATAGCAAAACAAATTAAAACTAAAAACTAAAATAACATAACTATAAAAAAATGGAAATCTTCCTCTCACCAAATAAAAATAAATAAAAATTCTTTTAATAAAATATTGCCACCAATATAGCACACATTTATTAAAATATTATTTACATTTAAAATCTGGACGTACGCATTCGGTCCCCCGCCTTTATTTGGGGACCTTTATCAAGTCTCTGAATAAAAAGGAGAAAAAAAAAAAAAAAAGCGTTTACCTCCTGCAGGAGTCGTCAAAAAAATGATTCCCTTGGTGATATTGGTAATGTTGTTTGAGTCTCCCTCTGGTGTTGGGTGTTAGAATCTTTAATTCGTCGTCTGCTAATTATGAAATAAACGCGCTATGACTTTAGTTTTTTGGAATTTAACTTAAATGCCATATTCAAGCACATTGCTAGTGGATAATTCCTTGTTGTAACTTTTGCGTGTTTATCATTATGGATTCATAGAACTTTCTTAGATATTCATTTTCGTATTGTCCCAGGATCATTGGATTTTCGGTGCCAAGTGTATGTGAAAATTTATTACAATGAACAGCCGTATGATACATTTTATTTTTCTTTACTACGGCAGTTTCATGTTCTTTGAGACGTTTTTTTAATGGTCTTTTTGCTTGACCAATGTACAAATATTGTGTATTGTCCTGGTTAGATTTGCATTTAATGCCATATATAGTGTTTAATTTTGTTTTTTTATTATTATCCTTTTTGCTGACTACTTTCTTTTTATTAAGAAAACTTGCTATCGTGTTGTTAGGTTTACATGCAACTCCTATTCTCGCATTGAAAAGTATGGGTTTTACTTTATTATATATTACTTCATCGTAGACCATAGAAACATATCGATTGACAGTTTTCTTTTTAGTTTTGTTTTTGCCTTTGCTTCTTTCGATCATTTGATATTTATTTTTATTGAGGGTTTTTCTAATGCAACTATTAATTACTGATTCAGGAAAGCTATTACCAACAAAAATTTGCTTTATTTTTAATAATTCTTTCTTTAGTAGCATTGGACTAGAGCATATTTTGATTGCTCTATCAATTGCCATTTGACATGCATTAATTTTATAACAGTTAGGAACAGAGCTATGGAAATTAATAGTTACCATAGCATCTGTTTCTTTTCTGTAAACTGTGGAGTTATATGGTAGTGGTTGTTTCTGAATTAGTATATCCAAAAATGGGATCATATTGTCCTTTTCTTCTTCCATGATAAACTGAATGTGAGGTTCTATGCTATTGAAATCATCCAAAATGGAGTTGACGTAATCCTTATTAACGATAAGAAAAGAGTCATCATCGTACCTGTTTATATAGTGTACATTATGTATAACTCTATCTAAGGCAAAGGCTCTATATTCAAGGAAGTTCATAACGCATTCTGCTAAGTATGCGGAGGACGGTAGGTCCCTTTGTTTGCATATATACTTTACCACTAAATGAAAACATTTAGAGTTGGAAAATGAGAGCTATTAAGTTAACAAATTTTTTCATATTAAAATACGTTTTTCCTTCTATAATATTGACGTCATTTTCCACAATATATTGAACCGCATTAATAATAATTTGTTTGTGAGTGATGTGTATAGATTGATCACATCTAATGAAATCATTTTGATATTTTCAATAGGTTGATTGTTACGTATTTGTTTAATTATTGGATCCCGGTTTATAATGCAGTACTTTGATTGCCACTTTAGATTTTCTAAACAGTTGACAATGTTTTGGGAAATAAGAGTTATAGCTTTATTCTTGGAATTTATAATGGGTCTTATTTTAAAGAGATTTTCAATTTTTTCTTTATGGACTTTTGGTATTTGGAATTTTGTGGGAATTTTGTTATTTAATATTATAGCTTTTGTTTCTATTTTTTTTGAAATAATTGCATATGTTTGTGCTTTTTCGATTTTTTGTTTAATTTCCTTAATAGCCTCCTCTTCCGAAATTCCAAGCAAACTAAACCCCTCGGTGTTGTTAATGAATTGGTTACACATTTTGTTATAATCCTCCTTGTTTAATATAACTACTGCTCCTCCTTTATCTGCTTCTGTTATTACAATATTATCACTTTTTTGTTTTAAGTTCGTTAATTCCTGGATTTGAACTTCATTTAAGTTAGATTTAGTATATTGTTTATATTTTAAACCATGGTGCATGTGTCCAATTCTTTTTCTAACTAATTTTCTTTCATTAGGATTTGAAATGAATCTAACCTGGGACTCTATATTAGTTATTAGCTTGAAGGGGAAGATTTTTTCACCACCCATGTTAAATGACAACCCCTACTTAATAATTCCGTTTGCACTTCATTGAAACTTACTGAGCTGTCATTAATAACTTTGGTTTTCATATTATCCATATTGAGCTGCTTTTGAAAAGACTTTTGCTTAAGGTTATCCAATTTGTTCCTATGTCGTTGAGTAATTATTTTTTTGACATGTATTGCTTTCCTAGCTCCTTTTTTTAAAAGAGCAACAAAGTCCATTCTTTGAAGTTTTTCGCTTAAGAGATTTGAGACTCTTTTTAATTGAGCAATTAATTTTTGTTTTTTTATATGGGTTTCCTTAATCCTTTCACTAATCAT
Organism: Thereuonema tuberculata; assembly: GCA_023159025.1. NCBI lineage: Eukaryota > Metazoa > Arthropoda > Chilopoda > Scutigeromorpha > Scutigeridae > Thereuonema > Thereuonema tuberculata. The sequence continues at coordinate 77,464,700 of JAFIDM010000001.1, read as the reverse complement.
TAGTTTCTGGATTTTATTACGTAAACTTAAACTGTTTTTGTTATCAATCCTATTGATACGACATTTTCCTTTTTACAAGTAAGATTAAAATTAATTGCTGCTTCCGTCGCTGCAATTTTTTATGAAGATTTAAAAAATTACTCATATCACGTTTTAAGTGGGAATATTTACGTAAAACGCTTATAAAGGTGGGTATTGCCGCTTCATACATATTGGTTAAAAAAATTTTACGTGCTAAAAACTTCTAATAAAATATTGTTACCAATATAGCACACATTTATTAAAATATTATTTACATTTAAAACCTGGACGTACGCATTCGGTCCCCCGCCTTTATTTGGGGACCTTTTTCAAGTCTCTGAATAAAAAGGAGAAAAAAAAAGCGTTTACCTCCTGCAGGAGTCGTCAAAAAAATGATTCCCTTGGTAATAGAGGCTTTAGGGTAATGTTGCTTGAGTCTCCCTCTGGTGTTGGATGTTAGAATCTTTAATTCGTCGTCTGCTAATTATGAAATAAAGGCGCTATGACTTTAGTTTTTTGGAATTTAACTTAAATGCCATATTCAAGCACATTGCTAGTGGATAATTCCTTGTTGTAACTTTTGCATGTTTTTATCATTATGGATTCGTAGAACTTTCTTAGATATTCATTTTCTTATTGTCCCAGGATCATTGGATTTTCGGTGTCAAGTGTATGTGAAAATTTATTACAATGAACAGCCGTATGATACTTTTCATTTGTTGCTTTTGTAAAAAACTAAATTTAAATTATTGTCCTTACATAGTTCTTTCACTTCTTTGTTGATTTTCATACCTATGGGTAGAGCTAAACATTTAGTAAAATCATTCTGATTGTTACTATTAATTAAATTACTAGTTGCGATCCGTGAAATATTCACGGAAGTAAAACAAATTCCACATTTTTGAAAAACACAAGATTGAAAAAGATGTTCTAAGCTAATTTTTTTTAGAAGCCATGACTTCCATAACAGCCCATATATAATTTGAATATCGGCTTATTTGTTAAAATAATATTATAATATTGTTAAAATAAAATAAAATAAAAATTGATTTACCACTTAGTAGTAGCCAGCGCTGCGGTTTCTCATTATGAAACATAATGGCAACCTGCTGCCCTAAAAGAATAGGCTCGTCGAAATTGAGGCAATATTAACGGAAGTAAAACAAATGCCACATTTTTGAAGATGTTTGAGTTTATTTATATGTCTAGTTGGATTAAAGAAGGTAATTAATGCTTTTAGACAGTGTCAAAAGCAAAGCGGTCCCATAATATGCACAATTTTATAAACAAAATTTTATCGGAAGCGATCAGATCGTAGCCAGTGAAAGGCTTCAGCATCAATGGAAACACACACGAACAGACACGTGCTTCGAATCGGAGGAGAAAAGCATTTACATCTATGGAAACCAACT
>JAFIDM010000001.1:77447767-77463257 GCA_023159025.1 Thereuonema tuberculata | reverse complement strand
GTACGGAGACCAGAGGATTCAAAAGCCAGGATACACAGAACAGACACGTGCTTCGAATCGGAGGAGAAAAGCATTTACATCTACGAAACCACCTTGAAAGAGTAAAAGAGGAAGTCCAAAAAGATCATGATTTCATTGAATTAAGAAAGGTACGGAGAGCAGAGGATTAAAAAGCCAGGATGCACAGAACAAATACGTGCTTCGAATCGGAGGAGAAAAGCATTTACATCTATGGAAATCACCTGGGAAGAGTAAAAGAGGAAGACCAAAAAGATAATGGTTTCTTGGAATTAAGAAAGATACGGAGAGCAAAGGATTAAAAAGTCAGAATGCACAGAACAGACACATGTATCTAATCGCAGGAGAAAAGATGGCCCCAGCATTTACATCTCTGGACACCTCGAAACTTCCTCTTTTACTCTTCGCAGATAGTTTCCATAGATGTAAATACTATTCTCATCCGATTCGAAGCACGTATCTGTTCTGTGCATCCTGGGTTTTAATCCTCTGCTCTCCTTACCTTTCTTAATTCCATAAAGCTATGATCTTTTGAACTTCTTCTTTTTTCTCTTTCCAGATGGTTTCCATAGATGTAAATGCTGGGACCACCTTTTCTCCTGCGATTCGAAGCAGGTGCCTGTTCTGTGCTTTTGAATCCTCTGTTCTCCGTACCTTTCTTAATTCCATGAAACAATGATCTTTTTGGTCTTCCTCTTTTACTCTTTCCAGATGGTTTCCGTAGATGTAAATGCTTTTCTACTGCGATTCGAAGCACGTGTCGGTTCTGTGCATCCTGGCTTTTTAATCCTCTGCTCTCCGTATCTTTTTAATTCCATGAAACCATGATATTTTGGTCTTCCTCTTTTACTCTTTCCAGGTGGTTTCCATAGATATAAATCCTTTTCTACTAAGTTTTGAAACACGTATCTGTTCTGTGCTTTCTGGTTTTTAAATTCTCTCATCTCCGTATCTTTCTGAATTCAATGAAACCATGATCTTTTTGGTCTTCGTCTTTTACTCTTTCCAGGGGGTTTTCGTAGATGTAAATTATTTTCTCCTCCGATTCGATGCACGTGTCCGAATCAATTTAATCCTTTTTTTTTCTATTCTACAAAATAATATTTTCTTTTACTCTTCGCAGGTAGTTTCCATAGATGTAAATACTATTCTCATCCGATTCGTAATCTCTTCATTTTAATACAGTCCAATCTAGAGATCCTTGAACTTCTACGTAAATCATCCATTTCTACCGCTATTCTTCTTCTTCTTATGCTTTATAATCTATGGAAAAAGAAATGAGTTCAGGGAATTCAACAAACGTCATATTTATTCACATCAACGCGGAACGAGAACTACTAGAAACTAAAAGTTGCTACAACAATGCACGTAGTATAGTGAAAATGATAAACGTCCAGTGACAAGCAAAACAGTTTAAATTATACAAATGCCAACATTTTTAGCGGCCCTATGTTACAGCTTGCTGTAAAACATTTCAAATGTAAAACGTTTCAAGGAATTAGAAGAAAGATACGGTGAGCAGAGGATTAAAAAGCCAGGATACACATAGAACACGTGCTTCGAATCGGAGGAGAAAAGCTTCTACGGAAACCACGTGATAAGAGTTAAAGGTGAAGTCCAAAAATATCCTGGTTTCGTGGAATTAAGAAAGGTACGGAGAGCAAAGCATTGAAAAGTCAGGATGCACAGAAAAGACACATGTATCGAAACGAAACAGGAGAAAAGGTGGCCCCAGCATACCACAGAAAGTAGACATCTTTGGATACCTCGAAACTTCCTCTTTTACTCATTTTGTTTATTTAGTTGTTAGTGGAATCGTTGATTTTAGTTCTAAGCTAAAAAAAAAAAAAAAAAATTCTTTTTATACAAACTAAAGGTCGCCACAACAATGCACGTAATATAGTGAAAATGATAAACGTCCATTGACAAGCAAAACAGTTTTAAATTACACAAATGCCAACATTTTTAGCGGCATGTTACAGCTTGCCTGTAAAACATTTGTGACCGCTCTTGCATTTATGCTTGCTGGATGTCACACTCTCTCACACTCTGTAGTGGTTAAACAGTTAGAGGTATTAGAATGAAACCTTCACCATTGTGTTCAGCATCAAAAAGTAGGTGACCACGTCCAAAAAATCAGACCTATAGGACCACTCCCTGACCCCTCAAGGAGTGGTTTGCTAATAATGGGTTGCTAAAAACCAAGAAACCTGGTATTGTTTTAATTTCCTTATTATTATGAATATGATTGTGGCGCATGCAAAATACGCAATTGTTGCAATTGTTTGATTGAAATTGAAAAAATGTCTTGATGTGCGGAAAAAAGAGATGCTGCTACAAAAGCGAGAAGCTTCACGCTTGCGTAAAGAACGGTCTCGTTCTTCTCGAATAATTTGTATTTTATACAGTTTTTCAATCTTAGACCAATATTATTTTTCAATTTATTGATTTGAAAGATTTTCAACCAATTGTATCTCGTTATTTTTTTCATTATTTTGATTATTGTTTTCCCTATTGACATTATAAATGTTATTCATAATTATTTTTTAAATAATTTTTTCTTTTATAGTAAAGTATTTTAAATTTTTTCCTAATGTTTTTTTCAAAAATGGGGATATTGCTAAAATTTGTATATACTGTGGTATATATATTAGTAAATTTAATACAATTACTTATAGAATTAACGTACAAATTAATTAATAAAGGTCTCTGAGGTACATCTGCCTTAATATAGTAGAGTTTGCTAATTGAGCTTATTATTTTGATTTTGAATTTTCTGTTATTTAAAATAACCTTTTATAAATTTATAGATATTACCTCTAATATCTATAATATTAGTAATAATAAATTATGATATATATTGTCGAAGCCTTTTTTAAAATGAATGAAAGTAATGTAAATGATATTCCCATTATTTAAATTTTTATTTATGAGATGATTTAAGCTTTTTAAAAGTTTCACTGTACTATTATTGGGTTGGTAAGCATATTGATATTTCGTTAATATATTATTTTTAAAAAAATTGTAAATGGCATTTGATACATGCTCTCAAATATTTTTGAAATATTTGAGAGTATTGAAATAAGTCTGTAATTGTCAAAATGGACAATTTTGACCATCTTTATAAATAGGTATAATGTATGCTAATTTCCAAAGATTATGATAAATACCTATACAAAAAATATTATGAAAAAGTTAAACAATTAACGGGGAAATGTCAACCTTAATTTTTTTTTTATTTCATTAAGCATTACTGGCTATTATCTATGCCAGTAGAAATTTCTATCCTTTGTTTGTTTATTCATTTATAATATCCAGTGCATTACGTAAAAGCATAGCAATAGAATCAATAGAAGGATTTTTTCATAAAGAAAAGAACGGTGTAATAAAGTAAAGAATTTTACAAGACATTATTTCCATGTAACTTATATTATCTTGTAGTTTAATTTTTGACAATAATAGAATCATTTAATTGTATTTCCTTTTTATATTTTGTTGTCTCTGTGAGAATGGATATAGAAGGTGATCGTAATTAAACTTGATCTATTCGTAACACTCTGTAGCTGCAATCATTTAGCGGATTGACATCGAAATTTGTCTACAAACTATTCAAAGGATGCGGAAAAGGATTATGCAAAAACAAAGAGAATAGCTTTAAAGGAGTGGTCACGGCCTGTAAATTGCGAATCTCAATGCCCTTTTGTGAGATAAAAGTACACATGGAGTACTTCAGATTACATAGGTTGAGGGGCCAACTCTCAAGCGTTTTCGAGATATTTGACATTGTTTTCATTGATTTCTGAGTATTAGTTTATTAACTTCGTGTTGGTCCATTTTAAAGCAAGTATTGTTTTAGTGCAATGGTTTAAGGCGTTGGGTTGAAGATTTAAGGGTACAGAGTTCGATTCAGAGGGGGGAACAAGCTTTTCTTTTTTTCTATTGTCGTTATTATTTATTTATTTATTTATGTAATATTTTTTTTTCAGTTATTTTTTCCTCATTTGCTTTCTTTTTCCTTCGCTCTTTAAAATAATACGGTTTTTTTTTCTGTTTTTTATTTTCCTGGTTGTGTTATGAATATTTGTTGGGAAAGTAATATTCGATGAGAAATAAATAAGTAATATACCTCGTTAACTTACTTTTTATTAAATGTAAAATAAGACATAAATAAATATGCAACTTAACATAATTCTTTTTTCTTTCTTACACTAATACGCTTTTTTCTTGATGTTTTATTAAGTGTTAATAATATTAACAAAACGTCAGGTGAAAAGAATATTACTGTAGGAAAGAAAAGCTATAAGATTAAAAAAAAGTTTAGTTAAGTTCCGTATTTATATATGTTTTATTTTATATTTAATAAATTAAAAGATTTTTATCGAATATTACTTTTCCACCTAATATTCATAACATAATCAGAAAATACAAATAAAAAAAAATATGTTAAAGAAAGAAGAAAAAAAAAGAAATTAAAAAATTAAATAATGATAATAAATAATCATGAAGAAAAAAAAAAACTTGCCCCTCTCAGAATCGAACTCTGGATCATTACATATCCAACCAAACGCCTTAGCCTATTTCGTCACATCAACACTTAGTTTGAAATGGAAAACAGGAATAAACTAATACTCGAAAATCGATGAAAACAATGTCAAATATCTCGAAAACGCTTGATTGTTGGTTCCTCAACCTTTATATATTTTTGAAGTACTCAATGTGTACTTTCATCTCACAAAAGGGCATTGATTTTCGCTATGTACAGACCGTGACCTCTCCTTGTTAGTGAAAACAATGGCACGTTTGTATTGCAGTCAACGAAAACGCATTCTCATCTGCATAAGCACATGTATTGCAGCAGAGTTCTCGGTATAAAAATGATTACAATTAGTGAATGCCATTCTTATCAGCTACGTAACTTTACCAGAACATGATTTTATTGTTATTTTTTTTTAAGAAAACCATGGTAATGCTGTGACTGCTATTAATGAATTGCCCCGTTGTAAGAACATGCGCCACGGACCAATTTCTGAACAAGCTGTGAGGAACATGATATATCGATGCGAGAAAACTAGAACATTAGGTGTGCAATCTGACAGAGGGCGCAAGCTTGTCACTGAAGATGCGATTGAACGGCTATTGTCGAGCAGTCGATGACTCATCTTTCTGGGATCAGTGGTTCACGTTCAATGTCACAGCAGTTACACAAATCATATGGCACAGTGTGGAAGGTACTGCGACAGATAGTGCACTTCTTTCATTGAAGATCAGCCACTACCACCATTTTCTTGCTGCCGACAGGGACCATGCACTCACCTTTGAATTGACTGCTCTTGCCAGAATGGAAGTTGACGTGTCATGGCCGCAGAACATCTGTATCTTAATGAAACAGGATTGTCGCATTTGGGTCATGGAAAATTGACGTGTTCCCCTAGACTCTATTCACGTGACCGTCTGATGTGGATTCACTTCCACAATTATCATTGGATCATTCTTTTTCGAAGAAGTTGCTCCTAATGATCCTGTAACACGTTCTGTGATGGCCCTAAGATATCATGCTCCAGAATTTTGCCTTACCCCAACTTCAACAGCGATAATGTCTTACATCTATAACTTTTATTGAAGATAATACGCCTCCTTATATCGGACTAACCCTACAGCATTGTTTGCGTCAATATTTCACCGATCGACGGCTGATTAATCGATCATTTCCTATTGCCTGACCATCACGTTCTCCGGATCTAAACCCTTGTGGTTTTTGGTTATGGGGCCATTTAAAGAATATGGTATATTGTGGAAATGTTGCATATTTGCCAGACATTACAACTGGTTGTATTTTTTGTTTTGTTTGGGTTTCTGTTTGTAAGCATTGCCATGTGCTTTCACACATCAATTTATGATCGCCACTTTCTGGCACTGCCATCTCCTTAGGACGTCATTCTCCAGACTGCACCGGGAATTCTGATCTGCCTACTGTTTTCCAGCTCCCCATTGATTCATTTCCCTTTAAATAGAGGTGTTTCTCGAATCCAATTACTATATCCACTGAAGATGACTCGTCGTACTGAGGCGAAAGCTAAGGACTTTTAATGCTTTTTTTTATGTTTATGCTAATGTGCAGGATGTACTCTTCTCTCATATATTTGAGCACACGTACAAACTTAAGTATTATTATTTATTTTGTTATTAATTTGTTGTTTTTTTCGTATATTTTTGCTGTAAAGCGCCTCCAAGGGAACTTTATTAACGATATTTTTTTTCTTTTCCATAATCCTTTTCCGTATTCTTTGAATAGTCTGTAGACAAATTTTGGTGTCAACCTGCTTATTGGTTACAGCTGCAGAGTGCTCTGAATAGGCCAAGTTTAATTACCATCACCTTGTACATATCCGAAACATGTAAGCGGATTATTAAATTTTTTCCACGTTTTACCCGTCATCTTTGTATACATTCGCTTTATAAGTAGTTAAGGTTTCTTCAGTTTTTTCCTACCATATCTTAGGCATACCCACATCATGGCGGCGCCGCCGCTACTGATGGTGGAGATGTTTTCGTTATTTTCACCGGATTACAATTTAGTTATTTTTGACTCATATTATTCCTTGTGTTCTTATGTATTCTTGATAAATAAGTCCGTATATCCAATGGGGCATCGCAACATGTTGGATTACATTTTTTAGTCTTCTGATAAGATCAGCAGACTTGTATTCCCGTTTTGTCTGTCACATAGGCAAGTATCATTAAAATCTCATTAAATTATCATTAAGCACAACAATCCTAATAATCGCAACAATTGCGCATTTTGCATTCGCAACAATCACATTTATAATAAGGAATTTAAAGTAATATCAATGATATTTTTTTATCAGAAGACGTTGCGAAGCATTGTGATTGGTTTATTAATCGCTTTCCCTACCTTGCTTTTTATTTCTATCACAAAATCTCCCCTGCTTTAAAGTAATTTCACTGATACTGATTTCTCACTTTTTCAATCCTATCATTTGACTGAAATTTTCTAATTTTTTTGTTTTCCTAATGGCTTTGTTAGTCTATCAGCGTATTTAAACTTGTTTTAAACTGTATTCAAACTGTGTGTCACTGCACTCTATCTCATTGATTATCGTGCACGTTATTATTACATAAACTAGAAACGTTAACTCGGGGAAAAATCTGTTTTTAAAATACATGTGCAAACGGTTTTCCAAAATAAAAAGTGCCCGAAGGGTGAACAGAGGGGGAAGGGGAAAACTTTCTTGAAGAGTACGCGTATCTTGGAAACTGCTTAAATTACAAACTTGAAACTCGAAAAACATACTTTTCTTCGTAAATGTATTTCTTCATTTTCTAGAATAAACAGAGGGGTGGGTTTCAGGGCCGTAGCTACCACCGGGGCAGCCGGGGCAGTGCCCCGGGGCCCCCGAGTAAAGGGGGTTCCCGAACGAAGTGGGTTTTTTTTTTCTTACGAAACCATAATCACTTGTTGCACCGGGGCCCCCAATCCTCTAGCTACGGTACTGGTGGGTTTCTATAATAAAGTCAGTGTCCTCACTGACTCATCAACGCAAAGCCCAAACTGGTAAAAATTAAATTTTAAGGTTCCTTTTAGAATTGGGTTAAACGTTTATCAGGGTTTGACAATTTCTTTCTGTAAGGGGTGGAGAAGGGCAGAAACGGACTGATATTTACGACTGTGTTATATTCTCAATTTATTTAAACTTATTCCTCTTATGTGTATGTATCATTTTTTAAGTGAAGAATCTATATTACTAAAATCTTTTATTTCTCTGTCTGTCTGTCTTTCTGTTTGTTTGTCCGGCGCAATTTTCTGTGAGAATGGAAAATAGAAATAATTTTTACAATGAAACATCCGCGACAGGAATCGAACCTGCAATCTTCTGATCCGAAGTCAGATGTCTTATCCATTAGGCCATAGGGACTACAACTCTCTTCATATTGTTTTTTAACTTACATCTCCTTTCCTTTCCCCCATAAATAAGGAATATATTCAATCTTTTTTTTGAATCTCAAGATTGTTTATTTATTTCCCATCCGTCAGTTCATTTGTAATTCGAAACTGATAATTAGAACTATAATTGCCGAAACGTTGCACTATTTTAAATATTCTTACTTAACCAAATTCTTGTTAGTTTACAATGTTTTTAAGTTTACAATGTTTATAAATCTGGCAGTTTGTGTTTAGATTAATTCAGTAACGGTAATGTTTTGATAAGTTTTGTACTAATAGAAACTGAAAGTAATGTATTAATTGAAACTGAAAGTAATCTACAGCGCTTAGTTAAAAGAAAAGAAAAAGTAGTTCAGAAAAAGTGGCGCTGCTGTATTGTGTTCTATGATGGCGATCTCTTTGCAGTAAAAAGTTCATGTCAAGCAAAAGTTTAGTTTCTTCATTTTTAACTCATATTTTAACTCACTCTGCTTAGGATTCCAACAATTCTATGTCATATTGAAAAATATGTGCGAGTACACGGCAGATGTTGGAGTGAAGAAAACAGAGTCAAGAAAGAAAGAAGCACTCTTTTTTTGAGGTGGAATACCGAAAAAATCACTATTTGCAGCTCAAAAAACATCAATATTTGTAACTCATAAGTCACTGAAAAGTGACAATTACAATAAAAATGATAGGCAAAAATGAAAGAAGCAGTACTTCTATTAGCTAGAATACTGAAAAAACACTATTGTAACTCAGAAACCACTGAAAAGTATCAATCTATGTTACTAAAATCTTTTATTTCTCTGTCTGTCTGTCTGTCTATATGTCCGTAGCAATTTTCTGTGATAATGGAAAATAGAAATAATGTTTACAATGAAACATCCGCGATAGGAATCGAATCTGCAACCTTCTGATCCGAAGTCAGACGTCTTATCCATTAGGCCATGGGGACTACAACTCTCTTCATATTGCTTTTTGACTTATATCTCCTTCCCCTTCAACCATCAATAAGGAATATTCAACCTTTTTTTTGAATCTCAAGATTGTTTATGTATTTCCCATCCGTCAGTTTATTTGTAATTCGAAACTGATAATTAGAACTATAATTGCTGAAATGTTGCAACATTTTAAGTATTCTTCCTTAACCAAATTCTATGTGATATTGAAAAATAAAGAGAGTGTACACGGCGGATGTTGGAGTAAAGAAAACAGAGTCAAGAAAGAAAGAAACACCCTTTTTATGAGATAGATTAATGAAAAACACTATTTGTAACTCAAATAATTGGAATCACGTCAAAGTTAAGAACTTACCAAAGAACGAGATTGTCGATAACATCAATCGAGTGATGAGTCAAATAATACAAGGTGAGACTAGAGAGTATTTAATTCATACTTCTGATAATCCACAACACGAACATCTCTATCTGCCTGAATATCTGGACTGACTGAATCTCAGCGGTATTCCTCAACATCGTTTGTCATTGAAGATTGGATCTCCAATAATGTTGTTGCAAAAAATCAATCCCAAGTTTGGACACTGCAACGGAACTCAACTTAAATGCCGTTCATTCGATAATGATCTCATAGAAGCCGAAATTATAACAGGAACTCACAAAGGAGATTTTTGTTTTCATCCATAGGATGTCTACGAAAACAAACGATAATCTACTTCTGTTCACTTTCACAAGAAAGCAATTTCCGATCAGGCCTTCTTACACGATGTTTATCAATAAAGCTCAAGGACAGACTCTAAATAAAATTGCCATCTATTTGGAGAACGTTTTCTTCACTCACGCACAACTTTATGCCTTTGAGTCACAAGTCATCAGAATTTGGTTATCTTCACTCCAAAGAATAGCCACAATCAATTCGTCGCCAAGAATTTCGTATACAAGCTACAATCTTCATTCATCATCTATATTAGCAAACATCCATCTCAACATATCTCTTCTTCAAATATCTATATCAATCAATTTGCACAAGGGTAATGGTTGTAATTAAGAAAAGATATTCAAGAAAGAAAGAAAGAAGATTTCTATAAGATAGAATACTGAAAAATCACTATTTGTAACTTAAAAACCAATGGTCTTTGTAACTCAAAAACCACTGAAAAGTATATCTATATTACTAAAAGCTTTTATTTCTCTGTCTGTCTGGTACAATTGTTGTAATTTGTGAAAATAGAAATAATTTCTACAAATTCACTACGGTAATCGAACATGCAACCATCTGCTCCGAAGTTAGACGTCTTAGCCATTAGACCAAGAGGACTACATTGTAATCTCCATAAAAAATAAAAATATATCATAGATATATGATTCACACTTGACAGAATATAAAAATCAGAAATTAAATTAAAAAAGCTTTTAAAAAATTTTAGTTTTAGTTTACTTGATGTAATTTGTGTGTGTGTGTTTTTTTAATAAATATAAAGTTGTTTTCCGTTACATATGCGGAGGCTTCCGGAGCGAAGCGACGGGTAGCCGACTAGTTTGAAAAAAAATAATAAATGTACATCTTTGGGTTGCCATTTTTTTTCTTTGGCCTTCCTGTTTGCCCTTCCCTGACTTACCATACGACCGGAAAGAAATTTTAAAGAAAAAAAATTGAAGAAAGTAAACTTTAATTCTTTCAGTATCTGTTTTTTGAATAGACGATGTTTCGTATGAAAATGATCGGATTAATGACTTTCAAAAAAAAAAAAAAGGAAATACTTTAAATAGCCAGTTAGACGATGAATTTATATTTTTATTTATCTGTAATGTAAGTAGTGTTCGGTTAGTTATTCAAAGATTCGAATTGACCTTTACCTATTCCAATCGATTTAAATAAAATAATAATAACAATAAAAAAAACTCTGATTTCGTAACTGAAATTTTATTCTGAAGAGTTAAAAATAATTAAACATATACGTTCATTAACAATTTCGGGAATCAAGAGTTGTGGAGAGATTTTTTCTAAATCTTTTAAAAAGAAATTTGGTGGGACAAAGAGCTTAAATTTGTTATTCAGAATTAGTTAGATAGTAGTTGTATATTATGGAATCCACATCTTCATCCCCTTACAGTACTATGTAATCCGTATGGTTTTAATGAGAAAACATTTGATTTACCAATTATCTTTATTTACTTTATCAAATTTTGAGTTTTTATTGCATGATTTAAATGAGTTGATAAGAGATAATTATAACATATCAAAATATCAGATCCCACCAATAAAAACCTCTTTGGTTACCAAAAAAACCTCCTGCCCTTCATGGCCTTTCCATTCCCTCTTATGATTTTATATTTTTAATTGAAGGGAACAGTGTTGTGATTGAAATTACTGAAACTTACTTTAAAACCATTTACTGCAACTTAATTGTTGATTTTTTTTGTTTAATGTAATTTAAAAAATTTATGTTTTCGAAAAATTTATGTGAATTTGCACAGAGCAACACTAAATTGAAATACAGATGGAAACCGAAATTCTTACATCCTCCGATCTTAATGAAATTTGATATCCACGAGGTTTCTGGGTTATATAATACGAATATAATCTTCATTTGTAACTATCACGTGATTTTTTACTAACTGGATTCGAAGTGATTTACAATTTCTTCCTTCTCCACATCAAGACAACTCCTTTTTAATCCACGAGAGGTGCTGATATTTTGTTAGTATTAAATGAACTTGGCCATCACCCATGTACACGCGCTTATTTTTCTACATCACATAGAATTTGGTTAAGTAAGAATATTATATTTAAAATATTGCAACGATTCTTACAGGAAACTGCGCCGGACAGACAGACAGGCAGAAAGACGGACAGAGAAATAAAAGATTTTAGTAATATAGATTGGGGATGAAATGTTGGCTTCTCAGCGTACTTTTAAAAGTCACTGTGGTTACAGTTAAAACTTAATAACTAAATACAATATTTCCAGGACGCGAAGACGAAATCCAACAGGGGATAATGTTCTGTATATATTCAAGGTTTGTGCGACAGTGGTTTCTTCGAACAAAAGAAGGAATTCCAATTTGTGAACTGATCTCGTTGTTCTTCTCATTTGAATCCCTTTCAGCACCAATTGTGCTCAATGATTATTGATTTTGGAAGAAATCGCCTTTTTAATTGAATGACGAAGGACTGCGGTTTGTTGTCGACAAACTGGTAGACCACGTCTTCGTCTATCTTCCGAATACCATCGAGTCCAAGTTTTGACGTATGGCTTCTGCAGTGGTCGTAAAACGGTGCAAATATCAGCTATTAGGTTGGTAGTCATATTATTTTGATCTCACAATATATATGGATGGATTATTAATTTGAATTTATAATAAAAACTAAATTTTTATTTTTATTTGTTTTAGAATTATATTATGCTGACTTACCGTACCATTAATTCCATTGAATAAAAAAAATAGGCACTTCTTTCAAATATTTGTTGGAAAATTTCACGGCTGTCTATAAAAGAGGATAAAACACTGAAAAATGTTTCAGAATTTTTCAACTCCCCCATCCCTCACTTCTCAAATTATGAAATTGTTTGAGAATCATTTGTGAGTTTATATTTGATTATTTTGAGTCAGTTTCTTTTATATATCATTGGCGTATTTTGTATCTCAATGAAATAACCACGTCCATTCACAAGAAGCGGAGGTTTTTGTTTGTTGGTTGGTTGACGAACTCATCCTACTTAACGTATCCTAAAGCAGGACGAACACGATGCGACTTGACGTCGTGTTGGGTGCCCAACATGTCATTTGAGCCTGTTTTTGACGGGATTCCGGCCGACAAAAGTCGGCCAACATGTTGTTGGCTCCGTTTTATTTCAGCCGTGTGTCGGGCAGAAATTACCAAACCACATTTGAAGACTTGGCGTCTCTAACATTCTCCCCGCTTCAGCTCGACGGAGAGCGATTACACAATTATTATCAGACTATTGCAATTTTCGTTCACACAGAAATAAAGTTTATATTGAAATGTAGTAAGTTTATACGTCAGAATTTATCAGAGAGTTTGTAAAACCTCAATTTTTTTCATAATTTCACAGCATCGGCGGTGTTCCCATGGAATTCTGGGATAGCCGCTAGCTAGTGGACGAAGTGACGATGTAATAGGGGAATAGAAGACGTGACGTCATTGTTGTCTGGGGAGGATGGATTGTTATTGGCTGTTGGGCATTTGATTGTTACTGTTGCATTGATGTCTTAACAGTAACTTCGCCTACAGAACGGCTACTAATTTGAAAACAATATATAACGTCTATTGAATATCACTAAAACATATAGTCGGTATGGCAACACCCCTTTATTCTTGACGTTTAAAGTGATGTATTTCACATCTGGTTGGATGTCCGACCGACATGAGTTGACTGTCGTCTCGTGTTCGCCGCGGACAGTCTCTTCCAATATGTTGTCGCGCGACAAGTTGGACCAACAAGTTGTATGGTGTTCGCCTAGCTTAACAATGGAAGACGAGGAAATAAAGAGGACGAGGGAAATAAAGTGAATCTTAATGTTGTTTTGGTTTGCGAGCGATGATTAGAAAAGATAAGTACTTATCAGTGTTTTAACATATGAAAACTATGCGATAGTTTTGGGAGTAAAATTTACTTACAAGTATGTGATGAAGATAAGTCAAAAAAGAAATCTGTTTTCTTTTCACAATTTATTTATAGCAAGTTTCCTTTCAGTAAAAAACCATTCAGAGAAATCTTCCAAGCAAAATAAAACCAAGAAAAACAAATATTCTTAAAAGCATCTTTAGAAAAGTAATCTATGACAATGGCAAACAATAACAAACAATTGAAATGTCACTGAAATATAGAACGGAACTCAGAAAAACTTCCCCGTCAGCAGAAAAAGCAAACAATTTAACTCATCTTCTTCCTTCAGAAGCCACTAGCAGAAATCAACAGAAAATTTTACCAATTATCAGCCAACAAACCTAGAATAATAAGGATTCTTCTTTTTGTAATGAAAAAAAAAAACAGGGGACGGGTCCAAGGAAAAAGGAAGAAGAGGGCGCAAGAAAATCTTGCATTAAGTTGTCATAGAATTTTCTGAAATGCTTTTTTCGTCAGAAAAATCAAAGGCAAAGACAGAAATAAATAAACTGCAAACCACATCTGTATCAATTCCTGAACAATTTTTTTATTCCTGAGAATAAAAAAGTCATCTAAACAATAAATAAATGAAGTAATAAAAGAATAGAGCCTACACACAAGATTAAAATTAGAAATTACATATTTAATAATAATCACAAGAATAAAATTAGAAATTACATATTTAATAATAATCAAAGTAATAATCATTATGGTTTTTAGAATCTAATTATTTACAATAAAGTAATGTTCAATCATATAACAGTAAGATGATAGGCATTATTGAAGATTGTATTTTAATGCATTAGTGATTGAGATATCAGTATCGTAGCATTCTTTTGATTTTATTAACAACGATTCAAGAAATTTTCTCAAGTTATGGTCTTTTTCGAGGCCGTAGATAATAGGGCTTTAATACTAATATTTTATGACCTATATTTTTATGGTGTGCAACTGTTAAATATTGTAAATTATTAGTACGGATAGCTTTTTCATGCTCTTTCATACGGGTCTTGACCTTGAGTTTGGTCTCTCCAAATGCAGATATTTGTTATTACCTGTTTCACATTTGATAATATATACTACACCCATTTTGTTTAAAGGTCGACCTTGTGTTCAACATCATTAATGAAAATATTTCTTAATGTGTTTCTTGCCTTATATGCTAATTTTACATTTATTTGGGCTAAGATCAAATTTATTTACATTTATTTGGCCTGACATCTCAATTCCTAATGCATTACAATCTGCAATAATGCCCATCATCTTATTGTTATACGTTTGAACATTACTTTATTGTAAATAATTAGATTCTAAAAACCATAATGACTATTACTTTGTAAATGTTGTTAATTCGTAAGCCTGTTTTTTTTTTCCTTTTTATAACGTTGTATCATTTGATAAAGAAGCTGACACATAGCTTCGAAACATGTACTGAAGTCATTTTATTATTTTCTATATTTATTGGTGCGTTTGATCCTTTCCTTTAATACTGATATTGCACACAACAAAGATATGAATTACTTATTTATTAGTTAGTAAATAGTATTTAAGGTTGTCAACAAGAAGTTTTTGGGAGTTACATTTTAAGCTTGTAATCACTGAATGAAATTATACGAAATTCATCTACTTTAAGATTAAAAATAAAAAATGTAATTTTTTTTTTGTTTCAAAGAGAAAAAGGCCTTTTTTTTAAAAAAAAAATTTAGTTTTAATTTTTAGCTTTAATTATTGATATAACTTGCCTTATTCAATCTGTCTCCGCTCTGCACATGGAAATTCTCCCATTCATTTAAATAAATTAAATCTCCGCTATGGTATAAAAAAAAAAACCAGCATCTATTGAGTTTCTTCCACATTCCTTTCAACGTTTTTTTTTTGCAATGGCAAGTGAAAATAGTTATGGAATCTCAACCGCGAATTACTCTTCAGAATTAGCA
>JAFIDM010000001.1:77408467-77428341 GCA_023159025.1 Thereuonema tuberculata | reverse complement strand
CGAAGAAATACTTTGTTGCCCAAATAAAGGAAACAGCATGTGATTATTTTTAAAGTTAAATATTTGAAAAAAAATACCGAAGATGGCGAAATTCATCCAAGAAGATAACCAGCTCTATGACATAGAACTACAAGATATTATGGCCAGGCTACCAAATCCAACCACAGCTGGCGGCACAGCTCGACTAAAAGAATGTCTATTTTTGGGAGATAGACATTGATTTTTCATTGTATAATGTAGCGTAAACGGGCAGGAGTAGGCTACTTAAGCCATTAGAATTTATTTCATGTTTTATTATTCTACTTTGAATCGCATATATTTGCCAAATGTATACATTTCTGAATAAAAATGTTAATTAAATAACTTGTATCCAACTGTCAGTTTCTACTACCACCTGGTCAAAGGTACAATACCCTCCGGTCAAAGGTACAACACGTAGTTGTACCTTTGACCACAATATACAGTTTTTTTGTAAAATAAAAATAAAATATTTATACTCAAAATATAGTATATAAAACACATGCAGTTGATGGCAAGATGCGTGAAGATCACATGTATCCATTCAGGTAAGGATTTACTTGAGTACAAAAAATTAGAAAATTCATTTAGTGAAAACTGGTCAAAGATACAACACCTTCTCCTACACGAATTTTGCAACACCCTGTATTTTCTCGATGAACATTAAATATAAACTTTATTACAGTGGACTCGCAGTTTATATTCGGTAATTTACTGAATATTTGGGAAAAAAAATATTTACTTCTTATTTTAATTGTGATGCAAAAAGAAGCTTGAATAAAAGAAAATAGCAAAAAGGAGCTAAGACAAAATATTTACGCGAATAGCATATTTCGAGTTGTTTTGAGCGCGATAGGCACAAAACTGTTGGGCCAAAAACAGCCAAATTTGGTGTATATACTATTCAGACCAAGGGATTACGATTTCGCAAAATCGTAAAAAAAATTTTCGGAGGAAAAAACTTTTAGTTCCGAATATCGCCAACTGGCGCTGCACACTGACAGCCCCCTAAAGTCACTGTATGGTCTTTGCGTCCAAACACAAGTGTGGATATCACGGCGCCATTTTGGAGCCAAGGCACTAAATCGCGCAAAGCGGACGTTTTCAATTTAATTTTTGATTTTGATTTTAGTTTTTATTGCTTTATTTGAAGAAATTTTGTAGTAAAATCTGTGTAAACTTCAACAATAATAATCAACTATTTTTAGAATAATTGATAGCTGCAGATAACTCTTTTACTTTAATATGATAACTTTGGTAATTGAAAAGAGCACAAAAAATAAACTAAAAATCTATTAATTACACTATTAATTTTCCTGATCAGAAAAAAAAAAGGTCTAACTTTAAAATACTGATCCGTTATTTTTTTGTGAATATCTTGGCAAGTTGAAAAATTATTCTCACACACATTTTCCAAATTTTTACTGCAGAATTTGACAAGCATTTGCAGTTGTTCAATTTCTTTAATTTCAGGTTCTTTTTCTCGAAAAATTATAAAAATATTAAATGAAGGAAAAATTAAGAATGCATTTTCAGAATAAGATTTGAACATTTTATTCTAAGTGAAATTTTGTATTTCTTTTCAAGTATGTCTATCGTTGCAAATAGACACATTTTCAATATAAAAACTACCAATCAGACTAGTTTTACATATCTATTTACCAGTATTGCGTCATTAGTCTGAGAACTAACAGCATTTGGTTTTAATTTTCGTTTACCAACACGATATTTTTGAATTGATCCTCTGTGAAATGTTTCTTTACTTAACGAAAAACAACAATTATTTTCTTGTTAAAACTAGCGGTAATTATTATCAGTAAATAAATTGATTGCAGTAGAAAATAAAGACTTAAAAATTTTTGCTGCCAATATTGTGGACGCAGCATTTCAAACGAATTTTATTTCGTTCACCCTGCGGAAAGCGCAAAAACAGCTCTGATCTGTTGCTACAGCCGAATCAGAACAACCAGGCATTCTATTTTATCAAAAAAACCTATAAAAAGATAAGCAAAATGATGTCATTGCGCATAAAACCTGCGTCCCAGCCGAACACAAGTTAAGCGATGGATCCAAAATGGCGGCCATGGGGTCACGTGGCGGTCTTACAGCCAATCACGTATTCGCATTGTCGGCAAATGTCAAGATCAAATGCTGTCCATACTTGTTTTTGGACGCATACTGTTGAAGTCACTATTTGGTCTTTGCGTCCAAAAAGACTATACAGTGACTTTAACAGTCGCCCAGTGACAGACAACGGATGTCATCAGGTACGCGGATATAAGCCTCAAGATGAGTGTCATCGGTCAGTTCGACCTGCTTGACGGTGCTGTGAACTCGCAATGCTCTATTTACGTAATCGTGCGGTGCTCATAAAGTTTTATTACCAAACTAACAGTAATTCGTCCATTGCAGTTACGGTTGTTCCGACCAACGAAGGGCCTGCTCACATAGCATTGACAATGCTGCAAGTCCTACGTCAGCATTACAACGACGACCACATTTTCGCTTGATCTCGCGCCGTATGACTTTTGGTTGTGGGCTTATTTCAAAGCATTTGTTTGCCAAGGACACGTTGATAGTTGGGCAACATTGAAGGCGGTCCGCAGTAGA
Source organism: Thereuonema tuberculata (assembly GCA_023159025.1). Taxonomy (NCBI): domain Eukaryota; kingdom Metazoa; phylum Arthropoda; class Chilopoda; order Scutigeromorpha; family Scutigeridae; genus Thereuonema; species Thereuonema tuberculata. Next base: position 77,425,713 of record JAFIDM010000001.1, on the reverse strand, counting down.
ATCTACGATCCATAGAATGCAGATTTTGGATAACGGGCAAGGATAACATGTGTGTAACTGACTAACAATAAAACCTATTGTCCACTGTATTCTTTTGTTTTCTTTTCTATGTCTGATTAGCTCACCATACAGCGCCATTTCACCCCTTGGTGGTGCCATTCGGAACTAAACATTTTTTTCTGCGAAACCGTAATCCCATGGTCTCAATAGTATATTCAGTATATCAAATTTGGCCGTTATCGGCCCAATAGTCTTTTGCCTACCGCGCTCCAAACACCTGCTTAATTATGGCCACCCGGTGATATGAAATAAGTGATGTTATGTAACACACTCAATAAAAATTAAAAATTAAAATTTAAAAATTTAAAAATTAAAAACTTGAGTATTGAATGGGTTATGTAACATCACTTATTTATAAAATTCAATTATTAAATTCTTCTTTTTTAGTTATTGTTGTTATTGTGATCTGTTATATGAATCTGATATTAATATCATGTTCTTGTATTATGTTATGAAAACTAATTGTTTTATCTTTAATGTTAGAAAAACTTGAAGAAGGAAAAGCGAATTCTTTTCCGAAAATTTACAACATTAAATAATATTTGCAATTCGAGTGATGATATTTTCTTGTTAGTATAATGTAGTTATCTCGAGATTTTGCCATTCGTTCAGGAGAAATAAGTGAATAATAGTCAAGACACAATTAACTGTCAGACTTCTTACTTTCAAGCCTAATTTTCCTTTAGAACTTATTGTTATTGTTACCTACCCATGTTTGTTTTTGTTTTGTTTTTTTCAGTTTTTTGGATTCCAACAATTCTGTAAGAAATATTTTATCTGATTAAGAAATAAAGAAGAGAAAAAATATTATTAAACATTAATTAGAAAATAATTTGAAATATTTTTCAGTTGAGTAATAACAATAAAATAAATCCACCAATGAGTATATGACATTTAAACAGTTTCTGTTTTATGAAATATGATTTCAAATCATGATTTAAAACAATCACTATAAAATTTAAAATAAGCATTTTAGTTCCCAATTAAAATTGACATTAGTCGTATTATAAGAAAAGAATAAAAAACAAAAGAGAAAATGCAGGAGCTGCATTCTTATTCTTTCCTGAAGTAAAACCTTCGTAATTGCAATTTTTGTTGTTGTTGTTGTTGTTTTTTTTATGAATTTTGATGTTAGTGAGTAACAACATTTGGACACGAACAGAAAGAGTCTTGTAAGCTCGAGGACTTACAGTAAATGAGCAAATATTCCCTTCGAAAGTGGAAAGCCTCGACTCATTACTTCCTGTTCCCAGCGGCCACTGCTTTTCAGTGTTGACTTTTCTTTTCTTGAAACACTAATTAAAAGATTTCTGTTGTCTGGAAAATGATTTGATCTGGGTTTAACTAAGCTCATTATTTGGTATCCTGGATCGTTATGAAGTAATTAGACGATTGCATTCATGTAGAGAAGTAATTAAGTAATTACTTGTTTTTTTGAATTGGCTGACAATTACTTCCGTTAGGTAAATTGAAATCATATTTCATTAAATAAAATTATTTGAAACTAGATATAATTACGATTAAATTGAAATTAGTATTTACAAAATAATATTGTTCTATATTTTTTTTCGTCTATTAAGTCCCAGAATAATGATTTTGAATTGTTTGGCTCCGCCAAGATAACATCTTAACTTGACAGTCATTTATAGTACTATTTAAAACTAGATTAGAGCAGTTAGTTGAATACAACTTCTTTAAAACGAATATCAGCTTATTTAGTTATTGAAATAATATAGATCGATAATAATAGATTTGTCTTTACCACAAGTTAACAAAATGAATCTGTCGCCTTTAAATCTTGATTGTTAATTCCCAGTGATTGCACACTAGGAGGTATTTTTTTTGTTTGCTTTCACATTTTCTCATTGTCCATTTCCCGTTTTTTCATTTGGTCTCCAGTGATTCAATCCGGACTCTTCTCTTGTATTGCATCTTAGTAATTTTGAAATTGAAAAATTTAAGCTGACGTACATTATATTATCCATAGGCCCGGTAGCGAGTGACAAGGGCGCTTGACTGGGGTTGGATGTGGCGGGTTCGAGCCTAGGCCTCGGCGGAGGGGTGGGATTTTTCAACGCTCCGTTCTCCTGCAAACAGGTCCTAAGATCTATCCAGCCTCTGTTAAATGGATATCGGATTTTTTTCCCGGGGATTAAATGCTGACGGGCATTGTGCTGGCCACCCGACCTCAACTTAGTCCCGTTGGTTACGAAACGCTGGGGGCCTTACATCCCGCGACCCTAAGGGCCATGCAATGGGACACTTTAACTTAAAATTATCTACTAAATAACTTGATTTTGAATTTAAGAAATGAACCGGCGTCTTATTTGATGTAGCAATCTCTTTTAACTTTATTTAATCTTTATTTTTTGTCAAAACCAGTTATTTTCTTTTCCTTCTGCAGTGTGACTTTCAGTAAATGCAACGGCATCTGCTCAATAACATGAGGGTTCTCAGTAGCCCAATCCGATAATTGTATGTATTGACAGTGCCGCTGAAATAAAAATGCGCCTCATCGCTCCATAGAATGTTCATTTTTTTAACAGTAATTATATTAGTATTATTTTATAAATTAAGTATTTTGCTCCGCCGCGCCATTCATTTTGGCTGATCTTGAGTAGTCGCGGCAGCAGGAATTAGAATGACGTCATGGGTGGCTCGCAAAGAGTGATGACCTCACATCACTATTTCTTGTAACTTCAGCATTTTTTTAACCCCATTCCAGTGCGTAAGAGCAGTTAAAATCTGGTATACAATAACTATTTGAGGTCCAGAATAAATGATAACATTTTCAAGGGATGTTTTGACCTGTCAAACCTAGCCATTCCCTTGTTAGCATTGTTTCGTAAAATTAAAATTATGTTGATATAAATGAATTAAGTCTTAATATAATTAGCATCACTAATTTAATTCAATACTTTTCTAGAATAGAAAAATGACTCTTCTGAACCTAGTAATAAATAGAGAACTGCAGTAGGTTTTGCAAAGAGATACACAGTTTCATGTTTGGAATTAACTTATTACTTTCATTTCGAACGTTCAAATAAATCCCTTTGAAATGAATTGTTTCTATTTTAGTTAATTCGAACTTCATTTTTATTACTAAATTTAAAATCACTTTTTATCAATTGAGAAAATTTTGAATTTAATCATTTCTACCTCTAAGCCAATACAGAGGATTTTCAGTGGATTACGAATTGGTAATGAATATTTCATATCAAATTCCAAACCAAATTCCTTTTCGGAATGGAACCACTGAAATATTCATCAAGCTCATAATTAACAAACTAGTTCCACAAAGTATATTTTGGAAATCTGCATAATGTGATTAATAAATTTAACTAAAATTTAAATGAATGCCATCATTTGATTGAAGCATTCAAAAACTCTTTTACAGAATAAATAAAATATTGGAAAAAAATATATTTAAGCGAACAGATAAATCATTAGACAAAAATATTTTTATTTTTATACTTGTTTGTATTGTTTATATTATAAGAATACTTCTACCTGAATTTTAACGGTAATTAAGGTTGTTTAATCGCTTGCACAAATTTAAACTAACTGTTTGTATGTATGTGTGTGTGTGTACTGTTGATAATTTAGTGGGTTTGACAACTCGATAACAAATTAACCGATCTACTTCATATTTAAGTATTTATTTTTATTATCTAGATCTGATTAGATAGTGGAATAGATCAGCCAATTTTAAGGACCACGTTACGTAGCAACAGTGAACATAAATAGCTTAGAAATTAAACAAGTCTAAGCTCTCGTATTTGAAACTTAAATTTTATTGAAATAAAAGCAAGTTTAACGTCCATAATTATTCATAAATAGAGAGAGAAATTCACCAACGGACAATAAATATGCCTTCCCACATTGAGCCAACATCTAGGGGAATTCTGAACAGCTTTTTCATCCTTATTAGGAATCATCAGCAGAACATACCCTTGATGTTTAGCTCAGCTGCGCGAAAGCTTTACCTAAAAGCATTCTCGGCGGCCCATTCCCGGGATCGAGAATTCTTTTAGGTAAAGCTTTCGCGCAACTGAGCCAAACATCAAGGATATATTCTGCTGATGATTCCTAACAAGGATGAAACAGCTGTTCAGAATTCCCGTTGATGTTGGCTCAATGTGGGAAGGCATATTTATCGTCCGTTGATGAATTAAATTTTATTGTTTAGACAGGATTGGATTTTGGTGTTTGTTCCATTATTTTTGGCACTTCAGCGTAAGGATCAAGTACTAAGCTTTAAACAAGAATTCACTCATCAAATGAATTTTTACATTTGAAAATTTAGAATTATTGTTTACATTATATTAAGTTTCTATGCAGAAACGCATCATTTTGCCAAAATCATCATAAAGGCCAAAATACGTTTCTCGAAGGTAATTAAAAAAAAAAAAAACTGACTTCCATCTAATTTCAGGTGTTTAATTTTTACTACTAAGAACTTTGGCACTGAGACACCTATTGTAAGATGTATTTTTTCTTAAGGACTCAGATCCTTTTGTAGCTCAAACAACAATGTTGGAACGTGAAAGTTTATTTTTTATTATATTTATAGATATTTGATTAGGTTTTAGCTTATCTCGTTACAGTTAAGAGTAAATTTATTTAAGAACCAAAGTTTTAGACTAACAAGGAAAGGATTTCATCGCTGGAACCGGATTTTTAATAAAAATTCGCAGGATATATTTTTCCGTGTTTTTCAAGCCGAAAACTATGTCACAAGTGCTGAGTGGACACTGGTGAAGGTCTAAGGGCAATTAAAAATGTTAATTGAATTCAAATACAAAAATATTAAAAAAATTAAGAATTGAACGTAAATGGTCGAGTGGTCGAAAGGAATGAGAATCCACTGGCTCGGGTTCGATTCCCGACACAGGCATGTTTTTAATTATAATTTAATTTGGTTTTAATTAATTTTTAAGTACTTTTAATGCATTTTTAATCATCGCTAATTATTACAATTTATTTGTAATAATTTCTGAACAATTATGTGTAATTTTACAGAAGAAACGGTGCTGTTCAAATAAACTAGTTCACTACAGCGAGATCATTTAGGTTGTTTTTTTTTTTCAAAATATCTATAATTCAAAAGTAATGATTCACTATAGCGAGTGTTTTTCTTACATGTTTCTAGTCTACTTTCTAGTCCGTTTCTTCGGTAAAATTGCACATAACTGCACATAATTCACCTGGAGTCGGCAAGTGGATCTACGAAAGTATTGTTGTTCAACAATTGGAACTAAAATATTGTTGCGATAACAGCGCCAACAATTGGAATTAAAATATTCTTGTCCCTAATAATGCCACAAATTAACTTAGAGGCAAAAGTAGAACTATGGGGTGTAAACGAGAGAATAGTGAGGGGATGGCCAAACATTGTTGAAGGATACTTCAAAGGGATTTTCAGGATAGATATAGATTTATAATGATCACACGATTTGTTACGAACTGAGGAAGGTTTGAAGTGATAGGAGTGTGGAGAGGGAATAAGAAGTCATATATTCTTCGATCTCGATATTAATTTCATTTCTAGGGATCTCGAGTTATAAAATTCAAATATAACATTTATCACAAATTCAGTTTTTCTCTTATCTAAATGATTGTAACCTGTACGAAGAACGGGTATTTTATAAGGTGACCAACCGTCCTCCTTTTTGAAGCTCTGTCCTTTTTGATGTTTGAAGAGTAATATGTTCTCCTTTTGATATGAGAAATTTAAAACTTTTATTTTTTGGTTGAACAGATAGGTTTATAACCCTGAAACCCCTGATAACATTTTTTTTTCTTCAAATTATTTGCGTCCTCCTTTTCATTTTAGAAAAAATGGTCACCTTAGTATTTTACTAGTTGCTTATATATGAGATCAGTAACTAAGACTTGGCATCTTCGCCTAGTTTGTTGTGAAATTATGATGTTAGGAATATAATAATAATTGCAAGTGACAAATATTTAAAGTGAAACTGATTATTGAGCAGCACGGGACAACAATCAAAGCATGAGATTAAATTAAGAACGCACGAGATATTTGTTGTGTGCTATCAGATGCGTTGCAGATTGTTAAGGGAAAATGGCGGAATTGAAGGCAGTGTTTTGAAGGTTGCTGAAAATGCTAGAAATTTATCCGCCGTATAATTCGCTAAGTTTGAATTAAAAGTTATACGGCAAATGTATAACTTGTGCCAAGACCCTAGTGAATTTGTAATCAACAAATTACAGGTTATTTAAGATAAATGGCCGAATTTAATAACCTGTGATGTTAAGCCTAACAGCCTCGTGGATTTCTCATCGTAAATTAAGACGTTCGAAAGATTCGCCATTAGTGAACTGAAATTAAGAAGTTATCGCCAGTTCCTTATGGTGTACAAGAACTGTAATAAAAACTTTTCATTCATAACACTTCTGCATTGGGAAGAATTTTTGCTGAACAAAGATAACTGTATTTTCCTCGAGAATCAGAAGATTGAAGTGAACATTGTAAAGTACCAGTTTCGTGAAATAAGTTCATATCATCTACGTCCAATTTGTTTTAATTTAAAGTAACACTATTACGATTAAAAATTAAGTTAAAAAAAATTCCAATTCTGATCTCTGACTCTTAAGACTAAGAATAAGAATAAAATCAAGTAAAGTAAGAATAAGAATTTAAACATTCCACTTTTGACTTTTACTTCTCAATAGTTAGTAACAACGGTTATAGTTATTTAGGTTATTTTATCATTTGTATGAATATACTTTTCAGTGAGCGGTTAGACATTGTACAACAGATATGCTCCGGTTTTACTTATACTTGATTGTATTAATGATTTGCTTTAAAGTTTTCACAGGTTTAGAAAATAAAGCAAATGAAACAATTGAGGAGTTTAGTTTCAAAACCCGCCATCTCCAAAAATCAATTTTAGGAAAATAGGGGTTTGTTAATGCATTCCCATTTGACATGGCGGGCTTTGAAACAGCATTTGTATCGAAATCGTATCGCAATACATTGTTTTTGAAGTTAAACTGTATGTAAACGGCGGATTTTGATTTGAACTTAGCAAAAACTCCATTGGCTCGGAATTTGCAATTTCTGGAGATGGCGGGTTTTGAAACTAAGCTCCTCAATTGATATAATAATTTAGTGGGAAAAAGAAAACAAACTTGAATTTAATTCGTGTAAAACAGATATAATGTGTATTTAAAGAAAAGAGCCCAAAAAATCCCAAAAACCTCAATAAAGAATTAAAATTAAAATGAGAATTTAAATATCTAGGTCTCGAGTCCATGTCAGAATTAATGGTCATTTTTCAATCGAAGAAATAGATATCAGGAAGTAAAGTAGATAATAACGTTCTACAATTAAATGTGATTTACAAATTGAATGTGAATTCTGGATCAGCAGTAAATAAATACATTTTTTAGTATGTGGCTCTTTCAAGAAAGTTGCCCCCCCCCCCTCGCTTAGACCCCCAACACCTAAATTCGTTAGAACGCCAACACCTAAATTTGTCGAATAGGGGTCTTTTTGATTTTTAGAAAGAATACTCATGTCAAATTTCGTGTTTCTAACTCAAACAGTTTATGAGGTATAGAAACGTCACAAGAAACGCCACACTCCCATTTAGACGCTTTAGGGGTGATTTTTTAAAAAATCCTATCTTAGTGAGCGCCTACATCATAAAGGGAATCCATCCCGAAAATTTCAAGTTTCTAGGTTCAGCGGTTTTGGCTGTGCATTGATGAGTGAGTCAGTGGGTTTTGCCTTTTATATATTATTTTTAATATAGATTATTATATTAAATAGTAGTAAATGTATGGCAAAAGTAGTCTTTGATAAAGTTATACACATTTTTTAGGACATAGTTTCCTTCTTAATTCGTCAAGAATTTTAGGCATTTTCAAAAGTCTTTTATGTCGAAATAAATTGATAGTTTCTTTCTTTTTGTTAGGTAGTTTCTACGACCTCACATGAGTATATGCAGTTCACTTCTGTAGTCTAAATCAAATTAATTATTATGTAGTTTATGTTGTTTTAAATACGATCGCCACATTATTCTGTTAATGATTCACTTTTCTAAATATTTGACCAAAACAGGCAGCGAGATTATTCCTCTAAACTCCAATGGGGAGAAAGGAGTAGTTTTATAGGCCTTCAAATCTTAATATAAAGATTTGAATATTTCTTTGTTATTATCAAGAGTTTATTTCTCATAAACCTTTGGCCAAAATGCACGAGCTACATGTGATGGATCCATGATCACAAAGTGAAAAACAAAACAAACTTATAAAATAGACTGATCTAAAATTAGATTGTGGTAAATTTCTGGAAGACTGAAACCAAATTACACGAATATCGATTATGATATGAATTAATAAAACACATTAATAAAAAGACGTTGAAAATAATTAAAACCAATTAAAAATACATTACAGTAATTAAGTACACATTAACACATTGAGAAACATTAACACATTGAAAAAAGTTGTTGTTGCTGGACTTAACTCAGATCCTGTGCATCACTACATCCTGTGAAACAGTGACGACTGATTTTTAGGTTTTGTTTTTGTTTTTTCTGACCATGGACCAGTGACGATTCAACAAAAATTAATATTGCTTTCATGTTTTTTTTCTTAAAATCTATATTTTTAATTAGGTTTGAACTCGCAATCTGAAACTTTTCTCATTGAATGGAAGTCTATGAAATCAATTCTACATTAAAAGGAAGTGAAGATGAATCACAGTTTAATGAAACAACCGTACATGGCAGACTTCGATATTTTTCTGAAGGGTGCTTTAAGGATGTTACTTAAATACATTAATAATTCAATGAATGCTTAAATCCACTATTAGATAAGTTCTAACTTAATCTGAGAGCATTTTAAGATGCGTAGCCACACCACGTAAACAATAGTTATCAAGAAATTCCTGTGTTCGAAATTACATGATTGGCAGGTAGGAGACACAAAGCTGTCTAAGACTTAGAAAAAGTCAAAGTTTATTATTTGATGAATTAATTAGAAATTATTGCGCTGTCTGGTATTATTTATATTCTGTAAAATCCTTGTTGTTGATATTAATCTAAATAAGTTAAATATTGTGAGAAATTCAATTTTTCTTCATGGTAAAATTAAATTAAAATTAGCTTCAAGGCTTTGAAATATTTTTTTATTTTGTTCATTGAAACTGAAAGTTAAAAGTATGTTCATTTGTTATGTGACGGCACGAACTGAAACAATGGATATCTTGAATACAGAACGAATGCGTGCGTTTAATTGTTTATAGAGTATTGCAAAAATGGCGTTACGAAAACAAACTGGAGACTAGCAACGATGCTAAGTTTGTGTAATGGAAAATCGGATAAGTCCAAATCCGATATTGCAATGGATTAAATTTGAGTTAAAAGATTATCTTGTATTCAATTAAAAGGCAGATAGCCTTTAGTATTAAATGAGTGAGAATTACTTGTAGATTTAAGTTAATTCTTGATATTTGGCTAAACCTAAACGATGGAATCCCAAAGAGAGGTTATAACTTGGAAAGCGACCAATGCAACCGATGACTTGTTGACCAAAGGAAAATTCAGCAAGACAGTATCATCGCAATTAACGTGAGTTGACGAATAAACTGACGAATCGGCGCTGGCAGTTATTGTAAGTAAATTTTCTATTTACCTCGTCCATCTCGGAATTTGGAAGAAGGCCAACTCATAAGATTCGAACACTTGAGATGAAGATTTTCGAGAACAAACTCAAATAAATGTTAAAGAACTTTAATATTGAAACACAACATACAGATGAATACATTGTTCGTGCATTGCAGAAACTGTAACGTTATTTATTACACGTAAAATTATTAATGCTAGGAATTATCGAATTCAAAAGACATTCAACTTAAGATAAATGAAAGATAGTTTCGACGAAAGTAAAGAACTATTAAGCTAAAATGTTTTTAAGTTTTCATGCAAGATTATTTATGATAATTAGTAAGGAATTTACTATTAAAGACTATTTCGATGAAAACCAAGAACTATTAAGTTGAAGTATTCGTGTTATCATACCAGACTGTTTAAAATGATTAGTAAAGGATTTTACTATTAGAATGTTAAGTTAAAATGGATCAAAGAAGTTAATTTAACTTTGTCATTCATTCCAACATAATCCTGTTAACACACACATGGTGAATAGACAACTATTACATACAAGTGTAAAGACAAATAGAATACTAGAAAGTTCAGTGCATTAAAGTACTTATGCATTATATTGAATTTCAGTTAATTTCATATATGGTGGAAAACCATTTTGTCAAATGTTTGTAACTTGGATAGTTAAAGATAAAGAAACTTTTGAATGAACTTCTAAGCATTAAAAGAAAAGAACTTTAGTTGATGGGGAATCCATTTAATTGAACTTTAAATCATTTGAAACAACTGTTTCGTGTTTTGTAGTTATTTGATTTTATAAAACATGTTAAGTCCATTCCAGTTTACTGCTTATTTATTTCTTACCTCATGTTGCCTAAATTTGCTCTGCTAAAACCAGTACATGCAAATAATTTAATGAAACACTGTTGGAATTTGTTGTGAGGATCCAAGGTAACTCTTATTATTAATTCCACAAATATTTGTTTCCATTCACCTCTTACTTTGCAATTTTCATTATTTACACTCTGATTCTGAAGAAGGATTTAACGAAATAAAACTGAAAAAATGTTTTATGTTGGATTTCATTTTGAGAATATGATTATTTTGCTTCCGTTAAATCCGAAACAGAATGAATAAAGGGAAGAGTTTAATATTACAATATGTAATTTTAACTCATGCAATATGAAAACTAAGCCGCAGTTTTTTCTTCGAACTCCATTCAACTTATAATCTGTTCTTGTAAAACAGACAAGCTTTATTAACAACTTTTACTGAAATACTTAAAGCATATGATTCTTTAATCACTGAAAAACAAAACATTTCAGTGATTCTGTCGTTTCACACTTGGACCTTCAAAGAATTAGACTGCGACCATTGACCTAAACAGACTAATCTACTAAGAACTAAATAACCCTTAGAGACCAATTTCCTCCCTTCAAGCTTAACATATCTCCCCACAAGAAAAAAAAAATGTAGATCCTAAAACTAGTTATCAGAACAAATCATATTCTTCAGAAATAATCTAATCTAGCAAATTAAAAAAAAAAGATTCTATCAACTGATATTCGCAATCAAAATCCAACTCTCTTACAAACAATACCAATAATGTCAATCAAAAGAGCAGTATTGTTTCATTAGTTAACGGTGTGTTAATCTGGTGACAGCTAAAGTCATGTTCAAAAACTTGTCAAGATTCTACATTGGTCTTTTCCCTTCCTCTTTTTATGTAGATACAACAATCATTAATATCGAGGCAGACTCATTCGTTTTCAATTCGTTGCTAGTAAACAACGGATATGTTCAGGAAACGTAACATAGATTGATAGATAGCCTTTTCAACATAGATATTAAGTGATTTTCACAGTTTTGGACCAAACCTAATTCCATTGGCGTACCCACCCCCTCCTCATTGCCTCCGAAAATGAAAAAAAACCCACTTAAGATCTCATCTGGACCTGCATGTTTTTTAGAAACACATCACTTTGTTGTAATGCCCCCTTCCCCGTCTCCATAAATGGACACGACGTTGGTTTATTTTTTGAGACCCTTGTAACCCTCCTATTCCAAAAATTCTGCTACAAGCTTTACTAAACAGGAAGATCAAATCAACTTAGCATCTTCAATTTTATATTCTTACCATACGGTTATTATTATGCCTCTTAATAATATCTAAGTGATAATAATTCAATAACGAACTGACTTTTTTGGAAAAACAATTGTAATCGGTGTGACATCATTTATTGTTAGAATAAACAAAAGACGACTGCACATCAAATGCATAATCACGGCTGGAGTGATTGTTGATGTTCTGAAAGAACAACAATCACAAGAATGACAACGGAAAGAAAGAACTAAAAAGTTGTAAATTCATTGCAGTTGCTGGGCGACGATGTACGAAAAAGTAAAATGTTGATTCCGAACAGATGTTCGACGAGTAGACTTTGGACAAACGGCTTTATTCGTGGTACATGTATTCAATATGTGAATATAATTAATTTGGAAAGTGAACGTATCGAATAATCAATAATTGAGATGCGTTTTAACAAGATGTTATGGTGAACTTTCCAGAAGGATTTTTGAATATGAAGTATGTTCCAGATTGCTTCCTTAGAATAACCGCAAGCCGCATAGATCTTCAATGAAAGCGTCGAATACGGGAAAGCTGATAGGATTATCGTTTTCAAGAGATTAAGGACAACAGAGGATGTACTCTACAAGAGCGAGGCTTCAGACCATGGACTGCAAAACGATCTCTTCGAAAGGTTACGTTTACAACGGTGGATATAATCACAAAGTTCAGGCTATCGTGCATTAGAAGAGTTGAAGTAAGTGTTTTTGTTTTATAATACAAAGGACACATATTTACAGAATAATTCAAAAACAAGTAGATATGGAATCGTGTATTGAATCCTAAACTGCTGTTGTTTTATTTTGAAGTGATACATCGGAATCAACTAATGCGCCAATTTATTCTGATAGTAAAAGAACTATTGTGATTAAAGTATGCATGAACTTGATAAGCAGTAAAGTCTATCAAACTAGTAAATTTAGGAATACCTAAAAGAACTTTCATAAATAACTTTATAAGTGAAAAAATATTTGCAGTTGTATTTGTGAAAGAGGAAAGTTACCTTAATTCACTTTGATTAAATTTTTCTTGTTAAACTTAAAGAATTAAGTCTTGAACAATTTTTTGCTAGTCGTAAACATACTCTTATTCCGTGATTTATAACCACGCTCTGCTACAATCATATATATATAAATAAATTTTAATAAACCCTTTTCACTTACAGTAAATCTTAAATTAGAACATTAATATTAATTAGAACATTAATATTAGCACCAACACACATTTTTTTTGAAAAAACTTTACACAATTAAAATACTAATATGACTGGTTTCGCCATCGAACTGCAAATGTCTGGCGTCAACAAGGTTGACTGTTCCAGTTTGCTAGCGAAACCTGTCGGATTAATATTTTAATTATATAATGTTTTTTTAAAAAAATATGTGCTTCCTTGGAAGACCCAAAGACATAGAAATGTGTTATATAAAAAAAGAAAAGCTTATATCATCTCTAGTATATAATACCTTCTTATTTTATTGATTATTTTAGAACTATTTAGACTCTGCTTTAACTGAATCAAAAGCTAATGGAAGGTGGGTCAGTAAAATTCATAAAATGTTTCCATTTAGTTCATTTTTTTTAAATTTTTTTTTAGCATATTCTAATATTATTCTACTTTTAAATACACTAAAAAGGGGAAAAATTTTAAATTACGCATAACTGAGAATTACTTACAACCCAGATTTAACTTTATTTTTAATTAACCTTAAATAAGAACACTCGTAATAAAACATTTTGTGTATTAGGTACATATTTGCAACATATGATATGCATAAGTGTAAAACTGTCAATTTCAAAATAGTATATTCATTTTCAGGGATTTTCTGATTTCTGAAGAAACTTAAGAAACTTTAAGGGATTGAATATAATACTGTATAACCATTATACAATTATAGATCGGAGATAACTGAAAAGCAACGATTAGTGAATTAAATTTTCACTAATTTTCCACTCACACTGTTACTTTTCCTTATCTGCAAATTTCCTCTTTTGTTGACGGATGCACTTTACAGTTTTTGAACCTAACTTTCAACATTCGGGCTGTCGGACGGGCTGTCGGACGCATTGAAGCAGGACAGTCTATAACAGATGTTGCTCGTTTCTTCGGCGTTCAGCATTCCGTCATTTCACGATTATCGAAACAAATCAAAACCAGCCAAATAGTTGCCCGAAGACCTGTAGCCGGTCATCCAAGGGTTACGACCCCCGCGGAAGATCGATATATTGCTGTTGTAGCAAAGTGGAATCGAAGATCGACCTCCACACGTGTGACATCTATGGTTGCAGCGGCCATTGGTAAGATTATATCTGCCACTACTGTTCGTCGAAGGCTACACATGAATGGTCTGTATGCCCGGGTACCACGAGTTTGTGCTCTTTTATCCGTCCAATCCCTCTGCATGATTATTTATTTGTTTGTTTTGAACTTAAACATCATTTTGTTAATGACGCAAATCTGACGTCATCTTATAATTTATGAAAATTCAATATTCTGTTTATGTCTGTATGTAATTCTTTGTTTTGTTTCATGAATAAACATAGAGCTACTTACTTGCAGCATTTCATGTCAATCAAAGCAGTACTTGTCCATTTTTTCTCATTTTACCACTCCGTTTTACATTTTACCGTGCTTAACTTTTAGAAGTGAGTGTAAATGAAAGAAACACATGATTGATGAAATGCGAAAATTCATTCAGTTTTTGTCTCTGACCGACCTTTCATTAAAAGCCGCCCAGAAATCTCATGAACGCGACGATTATACAGGATGATTATAAATAAAGTTCAACTTTCAACATGCTGTAAAACCATTCAGAACCACCGTTCAGAAAAACCTGAAATTTGAACTGAATATATTCGAAGAAAGGGGAATGGTATGGCATAAAAAAAATAAAAATAGTTTCAAATGTTAGCAATAGATGGCGCTTTAAGCGTCATAACGTAAATGGGTTCGGCTACAAATGATATTTGATTCGAAATGCGACGGCTATGCCGTGAGTTGACCATTAAACCAGCTGTACTGTTCAATGTGCATGACTGTATCGTCATTCAACAATTGTGGCACTGTTAGTTTAAAGCCGTGCCTTCAATTCAGCTAAGTTTGCAATCCGACCACTAAACGCAACATTTTTCAGATAACCCCACATCCAGAAGTCACATGGATTAAGATCAGGTGATCTTGACGGCCAGGCTGTTGGAAAAAGACGGCTGATGATTCTACCAATTCCCAAATGTCTCTTGAGCAGCTGCTTCACTGGCTTTACAATGCGGAGGAGCGCCATATTGCAAAAAAATGATGCTACCCACCCATGCACACTGTTGAAGTGTTGGAATAACATGGTTGTGCAAAAGACTCATAGCGTTTACCATTGACGATGCAGGTAACAGGATCCGCATGACCCATATCCTCAAAAAAAAAATGGCCCCACGATAAACGCTGGCGTCAACCCGCACCTCACATTACCTTTGCAGAATGAAGAGATACTGGTTCATGTGCGAACGGATTTTCCGTTGCCCATATTCTGCAATTCTGAGTATTGGCATGTCCTTGGAGATGGAAATAGGTTTCGTCTGTCCACAAAATGTTCCATGGCCATTCATTGTCCACTTCCATGCGAACAAGAAATTCTAGAGCAAACCTTTCTCATATTGGCAGCTCAGCAGGAAGCATAGATAATTTTGTATGGTTAGCACTTCAGGATGTTTAGTTCAATTTTATGCACCAAAGGCACGTCCAAAGTTCGGTCACAGGCATGTCCAAAGTTCGGGCTATTGTGTGCAACTGCACACAACCCCTCGTCTCTTCCTGAACGGCTGTGGCCACATCTTCTACTGACGTCGAAGCAATTGGTTTCCTCCCTCTGCCAGATTTCACTTCAAAAGAACCTGTCTCTTCGAATTTCTTCATCATTTTCTCCAGACCCTTGGCAGACATCGGACCACAGCCTTTTTTCATACCTTTTACTGTCGGGAACTTCTTCAAAGCTACTGGCGCACAGTCACCGTTCTTGTAAAAGAGCTTCACAAACAGAGCGTGTGAGAGAGGCATAGCAAGCTCCTCAGAAGCAATATGAGGAAAACGCCATGTACCCCGCGTTTTCATAACAAATGCAATGTGTCGTACGCATGACATGTCTTGTATTTTGTATATTATGACGCTAAAAGCGCCATCTATTGCTAACATTTGAAACTATTTTTTTTTCTTATGCCATACCATTTACTCTTTCTTCGAGTATATTCAGTTCAAATTTCAGGTCATTCTGAACAGTGATTCTTTTTTTACGGCATGTTGAAAGTTGAACTTCAATTATAATCACTCTGTATATCGATACGGAACGCTGAGCTATATATCGGTGCACTTAGGGAATATGTACAGTTGAAAATACGTATAATTCAATCTCGTTTTCAAAAATATACTACGTGTAAAGGCGAACTATGTGTAACTCATTTATGTATATGTCACAAATAATTTATATGTAAATTTTATATTTTTATTAAATTGTATATTTATTATAAAAATAATAGACATGTAATCAGCTTCGATTGTCGTTAACAGTCAATCATCCTCAGTCTCCAAGGAAACATCGTCAGCCACCACCATATACAGCGCCATATGAGTCATGAGATGAACAATATGTATGAGCGGAAGTAAATGAATAAAAGAAAAAGAAGCTGATTTTTGGATAAAAAGAAAAAAAAAAAGAACCTACAAGTATCTTGGTTTTAAACCTAGTGCTTTCAATTTCTAAATTGTTAAGTCTACAAACTGTCTGACACATGGTTCTTGATGATCGCGTTTGCGCGGGAATCACGGAAATTACGAGATTTGGCCATTAGCCTCTTCAGCAGGTCTCAAGGAATGTAGTATTGGAATGTCTGTCACTAGGAAAATGCTAGAGAAAAAATGTTAAAGTTGGAATTTTACCTTCAGCGTAGAGGCGATGGATGCAGCGGCGAATAAGGCATCGGTCAAAATCGTCGACATCAGTGATGGGGCTTGTTCGTGGCCGCTTCTTCCCCGGAGTCGATAAGCCTTCTTTCGTGCCATTTTGTGAGAAGACATGGATAGAGGCTATTCTCGCGTCAATCACGTGAAATTGCGAAAATTCGGGATCGTCAAGAACGATGTGTCGGCCTATAGCTTAATTTTTAATTTTTACAAACTGCATTTGATGAAATCGATTATTTGTAGAGTTATGAAGAGGACAAACAACCAAAGAAAAAGTTGTGATTGACAATAAAAAAACAAACAAAAAGAACAAAAACAAACAGATATCAGCAAAGCAGAAATAGTAGGAAGTGATATTGAATTTTGACACGATATAATAATGGAGTGTATTATAACAACACTTGGCTTAATCTAGTAAATTAAAATTATTTAATCATAAAAACAAAACAAGGGCAGCACAATGAATAATAAAATGCCT
>JAFIDM010000001.1:77364515-77394744 GCA_023159025.1 Thereuonema tuberculata | reverse complement strand
AAAGCAACTTTCTTTCAATGAATTCATAGGTTCCGCTTAACTCGGATTTCCGCTTAACAGGAAAAGGCCCTGTTAATGCTCATTGCGTCATTTTTCGTTTTCAACTTAGAATATCCATCCGAGTTAAGCGGAACCTATGAAACTTGGTTACAGTTGGCCGGAAAATTATGCAAATTTTATGGCTGGAAACCAACGATAAATGCAGCATTTTTTAATAGTTTTTATGGAAATATATGGGAAAATCATATTCATAAAATGTATTTTGGATTTAGACAGCCTTGTGATATCGACAAAATTATAAGGGCAATGCTATTTGTGTGTTCTAAAAAGCAAAATTTGCATGTTTTTTGTTCTACACGGCACTCCCAGACGATATAAATGCATAGTAAGAGATTGCGAACGTCGTATTCTATTTTTTCAGTCATGCCACTAGGTGCGAAACTTTCGGAGTTTTAGAAAGGGAAAGTGGTTGCTTTTAAAAGTTCAGGACTTACTGTACATCAAATTTCGACAAAGCTGAATAGATCGAGAACGGTTATTTATAATTTTCTTAAAAATCCCGAAAAATATGGACGGCAAAGACGTATAGGTAGGCCATCTTCTGTTTCTGTCCGTGTGAACAGAATGATAATAAGGCGAGCTTGCTCCAAAAAACAAACATCAACGGAAATTAAACGGGAATTAAACTTACGATGCAGTGTTCGAACTGTACGACATGTTTTACAAAAAGAAAAAAGGTTCGTTATGGAAAACTTATGTCACGACCACCTCTTACAAAAGTTCATAAGAGACTGAGGATGGAGTTTGCCAAAAAATGCATTACTATGGAAAAAGAAGTGCGATGATGTTATCTTTTCTGATGAGAAAAAGTTTAATTTGGATGGATCAGATGGTTTTCGCTACTTCTGGTATGATCTCCGTAAAGAAAAAGAAATTTTCGCAAACCATAGATTTAGAGGTGGCTCAGTGGCTGGTCTGGGGAGGTTTCGCAACTGGCTGAACTACTCCAACAGTTTTTGTGCAGGGCAAAATGAATTCTGAGAGTTATATTTATATATTGGGCAATGATCTTTCACCAGAAGCACCGTCAATTACGAGTGGAGACTTTTTGTTCCAGCAGGACAATGCCTCAGTACACGTTTCTCAAACTTCGAAAGCATGGTTTGATGCTAATTTTGTGAAACTACTTGACTTGCCGGCCAGAAGCCCAGATCTAAATCCAATGGAAAATCTGTGGGGTATTCTGGCACACGAAGTATACAAAAATGGTATTCAATATCAAAATAAGCAAGAACTTTGTCCTCCATCGAAAAAGCTTGGAAAAAAAATTTCTAAAAACGTTCTGAAGGAACTGTCAAACTCTATGACATCAAGATTGATAAAAGTGATTGAGAAGAAGGAGGAGATTATTAATTATTAGTGTGTTTCAGGCCAAAGCATTCATTGTCCTTATAATTTTGTCCAGTTTTTACAATGACATTTTTTTGTTAAATATGGCAAAACATTCAAATTTTGCATTTTCCAATGTTTTGCATTCTACAATGATTTCTAGCATAAAAAGGCATTTTATGTATACATTTCACTTTATTTACATCACAAATAATTTTTTTCTGTGCAATTTTCAGTTGTCCTTATAATTCTGACCACCACTGTATGACGGAATGATGAACGCCGAAGAAGCGAGCATATTCTGTTTTAGACTGTCCTGCTTCAATGCGTCCGACAGCGTATCCATTCGTCTTCTGGAAGCCGTAGAAAAATGTCTAGCTTGAAAACAAATCGTACGAACTTTCTAAGCACCTTTCATCAGCACTTTCATGTAACTCCTGTAACCTTTCAGCTTCTTTATGTATGTTTTGCATATTTTCCGATGCGAAACCGTGATTGGCTGTTACCTATATAATTTGCATACTTCCTTCTATCTTTGCAGCAAATTTCAGCTTCTTTAATTCAGATCTCTTATGGAAATTAACATTTTACCTCTCCGTGCTTAACTTTTGGAAGTGAGCGTACAAGATCAGCGAACACAATGCATTTAAAGTGAAATATAATAAAATGACACGCAAAATAAAAATCGTTTTTTAAAGTTTTTTTTTTAACCCATTAAAATTGCAGTACCGGTTTCGTCATCCTTTAAAATGACGTTATCAACTAAATGAAAAGGCCAAACATGCGCCTATACACAAAATGTGGAATACGCCTAATTTACATAAAAAGTTTTTTCTTTTTTTATATTTTACATCAATAGAAATTTTAGAATTTAAGCCAATTAAAAAGGTAAACGATCAACTGGAAGACCTGTCTCAGAATGGCTAGAACTGGATCTCGTGTCATCTTGGTGACTTGAATTCTGAACAGAAATGGAGGGGTGGTTTACCCTAGTCCGAAAATAGGCGTTAGACAGGAACGGTTCTTCAAAACTTTTAAGACGGAGGTTCATGCAAGAGCTCCCATCAATGGACCAATAGTCCTAAACAAAGAATCTGAAAATAAATAAAATAAGGGAACAAAAAAACATTTATGAAAGGGAAAAAAAAGGAAAACGATTTGGAATGAACCGGGAGGGATAGAGAGGTGAGGGAATTGAATGATTTGGGAACGATGGGATTGAGGAAAACTTAAATTTTTTTGAAACCTTATTCAGCTATGGATTGTACTGACAAACATTCATTAGAACAGTGGGCATTTGTAAGAATGAGAACGGACTCCTTACATTTACGTAAGCAACTATTTGGCTCGTGGCATAGGATGATGGGTTTATCGAGTTTAATTGATTGCTGTGCATGGCAAGCTGTGGTGTAGTTGAGGTTGAAATCCACAAAGAAAAAATAAACAATACTTTATTCCAAGCGAGACCAATTGTTAATTGTAATAATTCGGCAATCAAGGCGCTATCGCAGATCATCTATAGTAAGTTAAGCAATTTTAATATCGTTTCCTGATACGCCGTACCTAATAATAAATCTGGAATCAATAAGATAAAACAGTTGCAATACATGATGTACTTTTAAACTGGATTAAGAAATGTATATATAAAACACTGATAAGTTTCTGTAAATTGTAAACGTAGAAGATTACTAGTTACTAGTTAATAATAACGATTGTTAATAATTTGAGTTATTAAATACGGTTATGAAATAAGATTGTAATAAGAAGTATTTGCTTAGCTTGTAACGAATTCGTTTTTGCTTTAAAGAAGGAAAAGTTCTTCTCTTCTTTATAAAACCTGAGGAAGTTCCTTAAGTTCGAGAGAGGGTTCGGGGATAGCGAGTAGAGGACCACCGTAGGAAAATGACCAACTGTCAATACATTCCTCTTATTAGGGTCAGAGGAAAGCGTACAAAGAGGTCAAATGTTGAGTTATACCTCAATTTTTGTAAAGACAGTTGATAACTCTTCGAACATTAATACTTGTAAGCCTACTAATCTAATCACGTGATACTTTACAGATTTAATAGCACTTTCATTGTTCAAGTGCTATTAAATCTCCTTGTTCTCCGAAGTGATCAGAACAAGGAGATTGAAAAAAACCAAGTTACACAACCCATACAATACTTCTGCTTGATTGTCGTGTAACATCATTCAAGTGGCTGCTCCTACGAAGTTAGTTCCATGGTCGGAGAGTATCAGTTCACACAAACCACAGCGAGCAACAAATCTATAGAGTGCAGCAAGGAATGCGTTGTTTGTCAAATCTGTTACTGTCTCGATGAGAAAAGCCTTGACGGATAGGCAAACAGACATCAGTAAGCATTGTAAGTTCGAGCACCTCTTCTATAAATTTCTTCAACAAGGAAAGGACAACCGAAATCACATCTACATTTAGGAAACATTTGCCCTGCTCTAATCTCGAATCAGGCAAATCCCCATCTTGGGCTCTAAAGGCGTAGATTTTGTTTTGAAGCAGGTTATGCATTTGGGTAACCTAGAACGGATTAGGTTTCTAATACCTAGAAACCAAAATTATTTCTGTTTTAGGGACTGAGGAATTCGTGTAGGTCCATAGTGTAAGTCCATAGTGTAGGTACATCTTGTAATAATAGCACAGTACAACAAAAAAAAGGCCGAAGCTTGAAACTATGAAATATTTATGTTGTTGTGTGCGCTAAATTCGAGAATGCATTCCATTTTTTCGTATCACGTGAGGTTTTTGTTCAGTGATGCAATCCCGCTTTCTGATAATACTCGCCGGGTGGGCACTCAAGCACGGTCTGATTGTAAACATAAGATAAACTTGTAGGCAGACGCTTATTGAAGATAACGGTTATATGACAAATTCCTGTTTACATTATTTCCGAAATGTATATCGTTACTCCACTGCTAAATGTATACGAGTATCAATAAAATTCAGACAGAATTTTAGTGACTTGCTATTGCGCAGAACGTTTTTACGTAAAATTGTGTGAGAATTACATTTATTGTGAGTTCAGATGTTACTTTTATTGTTGTGAATAACAGTGCTTTTAACAGTGAGAAGTACATTAAACAGACTTTTAGTTTGTAAAACTCATACAAAGTGGCAATTAACAGCAATGATGTTGCATCAGTGCGTGAATTCTAGGATTGTATTTTGCTATATGTGTGGTGAATTCACTATGTGTGTGTGGTGAATCGCCAAGAGAAAATATATTACTTCTACGATTAAGAAAGCATATGAATTGTACTTGGACTCTTAAAGTAGATAAGGACAAAAGTTTTGCGCCTAAATATTGTTGTAGCAGTTGATTTAGTAATTTGTGAGGCTGGTTAAATGGCCGTAGCCCTTCTATGCCGTTTGCTGTTCCTATGACATGGACAGAGCAGAAGGACGACCTCTTGGACTGTCATTTCCCAGGTTGAGTAAAGGAAAATTAAAAGAGGGCATTTTCATTGGTTCTCAAATTCGGAAAATCCAGCAGGTTCGAGGAAAAACTCACCGAAACAGAAAATGTGGCGTGGTGTGCGTTCAAAGACGTATGTTCGAAATTCCTGGGAAATTACAGAGCAGATAACTACATCGAAATTGTGAAAAATTTGTTACGGGCATAAAAGGTAATGAGCTGCAATATGTTCCTTAAAATTCATTTTCTGCACTACCATCTTAACTTCTTTCCCCCGAACCTGGGAAAGGTCAGGACGAGCACGGAGAAAGGTTTCACCAACAAATATCACAAACGGAAAGGCGATATGCAGAAAAATGGTATCCTAACATGCTTTCTGACTACTGTTGATTTCTTGTCACTGAGTGTTCCGGACCCAGCCACAGATTAGTCTTTCAGAAAAGCATTCTGAAATTGTTTAAATTTAAATTGTTCTGAAATTTTTTTAAAGTTTTTTGTAAATAATAATTCTTTTTTTGTTTTTTAAACTCTTTGACATTTTATCAGTAATCAGCACATCCTTTTCAATAAAATGGGTACTTTCGAACGCTGAATGTAGTTAAATTTTGACTCTGGAACTACAATTTGAAAAAACATCAAATTTTAACCAAATTATTGAATATGGTTGCCAAATAAAATGATACGTGATAGAGAATTTTTGACTTCAAATTCGAATTTAGGAGACCTGAATTAGTAAAAGTAATATATTTTCATTTCATGGCATGAAAAAAGCTAAAATTTTGTTGTACAGTTTTATTAATGATTAATATTGATAAGCGAGATTGTTTTAGCAAGAGCGTTAAGTGAAGCATGTAAAATGAAAGTTTGGCATTACGAATACGTCCCCACTCGAACAGACTCCGCACGTCAAATACTACTCGCAACTTTGGAACTGTCCGGTCGCATTACGCAGTGATGCGATATAATACACCTATTATTTTGACTCTTCTCCACGATAGGTTGCTTGTGACCCAAGGTTTCATATTTCCGCGTAAACATTACATAATCAGATTTCCGTTGAATGTCTCGTTTGAGACGTTTTTCAAGATTGAGGAAACGAGTTAAGCCAAAGCTTAAGCATAGTAAAGGGTACCACTAGATTCTACCACTGGGCTCGCAGTTAGTATATTTTTTATGTATTGAATAACTGTTCTCATAATTCGTTTTCGGCAGTCGCAATTTCAATCTTCACAGGCTCATCAATCTGCCTGGGAAAAGGGGAAGATACAAGGGAAAGATACTGAAGTGGTTTCCCGTTGCCTTCCTCAGGAAATCATTAAGAAATTATTTCAGACCTAAAGAGAAAGATGAAGAAGCAGACAAACATAGGAAAGGAAATTTTTTCAAGCAATCATTCCCACGCCGGGATTCTAAGCCAGGTTCGACACATCTGCCTCGTTGGAGGCCGCCGCCTAATCTACTAAGCTATGCAGGAACGGTGCAGCAGCGTTATCTGCAGCATTTGCATTCCCGCTCTGCATGTAACCCATATGTAGGAGTGTATTAAGACGTTCTCCGCACTTGTAACAACTAGTCTTTGATGGACAGTCCGGCAGTCACATGACTCACTCTTTTGGAGTTCGGACAAAGATTAAGGGTTTTAACTAAACTGAATCTGCGTGAGACATCTAAGCTATGTAGCTTGGGATACTTATGGATACTGTGCGCAAAGAGTGTAGTAAGGACAAATGAACGCTTTGGCCACTATAAACGATCTCTTCACATTCGACACGTTTTATTTCTTGTTTCTAAATCCAAAGGTGCCCTTCGAGGTAGTGCATACGAATTCCCCAGTTTTAGTGACTCCAGGTTCAGTTATTTTTAGAACTTTCACGTAATCTTCAATAATTTTACCAAATCGAAGAAGGACTGTAGCCTTTGCAGGTAATGCCTAGAAGTGCTTACGTGTATCACTATCTAGTACTCGTGCTGTAAGGTAAAACAAAACGAAACTACTTAGGTCTTGAAAATTAAGTGCCTTCAATGCAGATTCACAATGCAGATTCAATGCAGATTCAATTTACAGATTCACAAATTGAATTGACTAACTTTCCTAACCCTTCCTAACACTGTTATCGACTGAAGCTATGCAATTCTATCCAAATAAGCAGTTGCGATAATTTTGGGATTTTGATAGCGATCCGTCAAAGCATTAAATACTATAGGATAGTTATTAGCAGTCACCGGAATTCCCTTAACAATTGCTATGGTAGGTCCTGAAACTCATGAAATTAAATAATGAAACTTTTCAATAGGCAATATCCTGCTATTTTGTTGCAAAAGAGATATGTGGGTATCACACAACGTTTGCGAGTTTTGAATGTTACCATCGAATTTAGACAGGTCCAGCTTGGGAAGCTTGAGCTTTACAACTTTATCGTCTGTACTCATTGGCTGGAACGTATCAGCATTGCTATCAAGCTCTTCAGCTACACTCACAATTTCATAATACATTTCGTCGAATGACAACAGCTGTTGGGTCGATACCTGTTCGTTAGGATTTATTTTTAGAATCAACTTCAATTACTTTTCGTGAACTTCAAAGAATTCAGTTCTTGTTTTCTCAAGATGTTTATATCTAAATATATCAGGAAAACGTCCAATTCTCGTCCTATCACCCTGCACTTCCTTAGAGAAATCATACTAAATTTGTAAGCGTGCACCTTAAGCTGGACATCTAACTCTGCTTTGACAGTAGCGAGTCAAAAAAATACTAAATAGCTAATAATAGCTGTAATTAAACTATAAATTAATTAAGCTCTACTACATAAATTTGCTTCCTGCTTGGAAACTAATGTTAATATCACCTACGTAAGGAATGGTAATTGCAAATGGCGGCCACAATTAACAAATGAACAACAACGAATACTGACCTATCCCGGACAAATTAAACTATTCGAAGCTATTACAAGAAGTAAATTTTGCAATTGCACTAGGAATGCATATCCATGAATCGGGGGGGGGGGGATTCAAGAATTCGCCTTGATGGACTAAAACTTGATATGGAGTGGAGCAACTTGATATCCTTGACTTGACCGCAAATTTAAAATAAAATGAAGGAAACTTAAATTCAACAATGAAGCTAAACCCTCACTATTGTGGCGCAATAAAAGGATAAATAAGAAGACACTAACACACCTGAGAATTTGGTTTCGTGACGAACGGCGACCGGTGTGGAATACTAGTTGAGTAGCTTTGTCTCTACTTCATGTTCTTTAATAATCTTGGCCTCTACTTTCATGTTCTTTAATAATCTTGGCCTCTACTTTCATTTTCTTTAATAATCTTAGCTGGGAGTTTGTGTATGCTCGAAAAGACGAACTAGCCTGCAGTTCTGGAGTCATTGGGATATTGGGAACGAGACAAACTTACAGCTCTCAATGCCTCGCCTTCGATAAGCACACGTGAATCGATATGTAAGATGTGTAAGAAACCATCGAAACAATTCGAAATCATCTTATTATTTAATTTAACTTTATATTGAGCCACAACAACATGAAAGAGAAACAGAAATTTCCTCCACGATCTGTTTCAGGTTTGAGTGGCTCTTCATCAGTTCGGAAGAATTTTTTTCTAGCTTCTTTAACCTCAAAAGGATTGGTAGATATGTGATTAATAGTTTTATTAATATGATATGCTGAAAGGAATAGTTGGTAAAGAATATTAATAAAATTATTTATTTAATTATTTTATTCAGTTATTTTTTAAGTTATTTGATTAGAAAGAAATTTTGCTTTTGTTGATTAGATATTTATATGATTAGCTTACATATACAAATCTAAATACATGAAAAATAAAAAAAAGAAACTACATGTGCCGGCCTCCGCCAACCTCAGCGAAGTTTCTATGCAACAAATTTAAGTAAAGAAAAAGTGCCTAAAAATGCAGTATATAAACATACAAAAAGTTGAGATCATGTATTCATTAGTGACATCACAAAACAGCTGTTTCACGCTTAATTGGCCATCATCAGTTGAGAGTATTTTCGAGGCTGGCGGAGGCTGGTACATGAATTTTCTTTGTTTTATTTTTAATATGTATATTTTGTTTTACTTTAGATTTGTGCAGATGCCGTGCATCTTCCTGTTGCTATTCTCAATTTACCTCCGTATTGAGAACACTGTGACTATTCTCAAATGATGATAGCAAGTAAATTTTAAGCAGCTGTTTTGAGACGTCACTAATGAATACCTGGTCTCAACCTTTGATGTATTTCTTTGGAAGCTCTAATTCTTGATTTTAAAGCTTATGATTTTAGCGTTCTAGTTTTGTGGGTGTTGTATTTTTTTATAACTTATTTTTATTACGGATAATTTACAGAAGTTCCAAGCATTTGGTTTCTTATTTATTGTAAGATTATAAAAAAATTATTCGTTGAATCCTAAAAAAACAAAAAAGGGATTTTTTTGAAGGTTCCATAGAAGTTTCTTTTAAGCATTTCATTACTTACAAGGAGGCAACACAACCTGTACGTTTCAAATGTGAGTGCCCTTTGGTGAGATGAAAGTAGACATGAAGTCCTTCAAAAATATATATACATTTTGGAGCCAACGCCCTACAGATTTCGAGAAATTCGGCGTTATTTTCATCGAATTTCAAGTATTGCCTTATTACAACAAATTCTTTCACAAATTCTCTTCTTTTCATATTCTTGTAATGTATAAAAGTAACTCCACAAACTCTTCATAGTATTTAAATAATTTATTTAAATACAAAATAGCGAATTTTCGGGAACACAATATTGCGTTATTCCCTTCTTCAAGCAAAATAAGAATTAACAAATCAAACAATAAATACAAAAAGAAAAACATCATCAATTTAAAAGTACATATCAAAATGAATGCTATAAAATTGTTGTAACAATGGTAAGTGATCTAACTTGGTCAAATTATTAAATTTATACATAATGACAATAATACATGAAATTAATATTCACAAAACAATAAGTTGATAAAGTCAATAATAATCCAATGAATTTGCACCAGTTATTGAAACTCCTTTTTTATTGTCCGTTTAATAAAATTTCTAATCAAACCAATGGTGATTGGGTCCACTCTGATACCCTCATATCTATTAAAATTATTGTTTCTTGTATTTTTTATATAAATTTAATAATTTGACCAAGTTAAATCACTTACCATTGTTACAACAATTTTATAGCATTCATTTTGATATGTACTTTTAAATTGATGATGTTCTTTCTTTTTGTATTATTGTTTGATTTGTTAATTCTTATTTTGCTTGAAGAAGGGAATAACGCAATATTATGTTCCCGAAAATTCGCTACTTTGTATTTAAATAAATTATTTAAATACTATGAAGAGTTTGTGGAATTACTTTTATATATTGCCTTATTAGCTCACTGCTATTGTTAAGCAATTGTTAATGTGGCATAATGGTATCTCGCTCGGCTGCAAATCGAAGGTTTCTCAATTCGGATCCCCTGCGGGATGAAATATTTTTTTTTTAATTTAATTTAATTTTTTTTAATTTCTTTTTTTTTTACTTAATTTCATTTTATTTTTTATTTTTCTTTTTTCTTTTTCTCTTTTTTTATTTATTTATTATTTTTTTTTGCCTTCTTTCTTTATGATAATGTAAGTTTTTCCGTTTATGTTATGAATATTATATAGAAAACTAATTTAAGATTAGAAGTAAATAAATAAAATTCTCGTTAACTTTGGTTTTTAATTAACTAAAACTTTTTTTTCTTATCATGTTGTGATGATACTCTTTTATTGTTTGTATTTAAAATTATTTCAGTTCTGCTTTTATTTTAGGAAAAAGTTTTTATGTAAGAGTTTTAAATGTAATACTAATTGAATTTTATTTTTCCTTATTATAAAAAAAAACAAAGTTAATATTCTCGTTAATTTTTTCTTATTTTATTTTATTTTTTCTTATTATAAAAAAAAAAATAAAGTTGATATTCTCGTTAATTTTTGTTTTTAATTAGAAGTACCTTAATTCAGAAAAATAAAAAAAAAAACCATATACTTTATATAATTACTTAAGTAACTAAACTTTCTTTTAATATGCTAATACTCATATTATAAGAAAAAAAAAAGAAAACTTATTTTTTTAAGAAATAGGCAGTGCTGACAGTGTTGATCATTATGTGGATCTTAAAGAGTTAATATATCTCTTCTTGCGTTTTCTTTCTCAAAGCTGAAAAGGCATCTTTCAATAATTGCAACTTTCTTTCGTACTTGTAGCAAGGGATCTTTTTCTCAATATGCTATTTAGTTTGCTATCAGTTTATCCAAAACATAAGCAATTTTTTTTTAACCCAAATATGCAATATATACTCATGGACAAAAAAATTAGCGCACCAAAAAAAATTGCGGGATCGTAACGAAACTTGCAATGAAGGTACATGTCGGGGAGATATGCAAATGATTAGAAATGCAGCGTGATTGCGCATTACGTATAGCCGGTAGAGGGCGTTGAACATCGTACTCTGTGGAGTATAAAACAGGTAACCAAAGCTTGTTTGAGTGTGCTGAATCATTTACAAAGAAAGAGCTGAGGTAGACATGCCATTACGCCGTGTTCAAAGACAGTATACGCAGTTGTCGCAGTTTGAGAGAGGGAGAATCGTCGGGATGATGGAAGCTGGGTGGTCAGCTAGGTGATTAGCTCGTCAATTAGGCCGCTCTGATTGTGTTGTGAGGAGGTGTTGGGACCAGTGGATCCGAGAGATGTCATGTACACGAAGACCAGGCTCAGGACGCCCTCGACAGACCAGTCGTCGAGAAGACCGCCACATAGTCAGAAATGCACGCGTACAGCCAACTGCTTCATCGGCCGCCATCCAGGCACAGGTAACACCTTCACTAGGGGCCGCTGTGTCTTCTCGAACCATACGAAGGCGCCTGGCTGAAGGACAGTTGGTATCGCGGCGCCCATTATGTGTGCTGCCCTTGACGCCCACCCATGGACGCCTCCGTTTGGAGTTTTGCCGCGCACGAGGAAACTGGACTGCAGCGGAATGGAACCAGGTCGTCTTTAGCGACGAATCCAGATTCAATCTCGGCAGTGATGACAATCGTGTTCGTGTGTGGAGAGCCCGTGGTGAACGCTTCAATCCTGCCTTTGCTGTACAGCGACACACCGCTCCCACAGCTGGTGCGATGGTATGGGGTGCCATTGCCTACAATACACGGTCACCCCTAGTATTGTTCCGTGGCACCATGACAGCCCAGCGGTATGTTCATGAAATCCTGCAACCACATGTGTTGCCACTCATGCAACGGCTCCCAGGAGCCATTTTTCAACAAGACAATGCTCGGCCTCATACGGCAAGGGTGTCACAAGACTGTCTCCGCACTGCTACTACCCTTCTTTGGCCTGCCCGATCCCCAGATTTGTCTCCAATCGAGGATATCTGGGATCATTTGGGACGACGAGTTGGGCATCCCACGAGTTTGAACGAACTAGAGGCAAGGTTACAGCAAATATGGAGCAAAATGTCTCAGGACATCATACAGAACTTGTATGACTCAATGCCCGATCGTATCGCATCGTGCATTCGCGCTAGAGGGGGTCCAAAGGAGTATTAACTCCTCCGTTCTTTTGCCTTTTTCTCTGAAATAAATTATCCTTTTTCTTTGATTTACTTATCATTTACTTATATCAAAGTAGTCATTACGTATGTAAATTTTCGTTTCATTTTGACGACTCCTTCTTGGTGCGCTAATTTTTTTGTCCATGAGTGTATATGGAACTGTTATGTGTTATGCATTTAAGCCATTAACAACCTCATGTGTTTATCATTACTGCAAGCGTGTATTCCGTTCAAACTTCTCAATTGAATCCTTAATACACTTATTTAACTATTGAAATAGCTGTTTATTTATATACGTATTTAATTATAAATGAATAGGTTTAGAATTCCTATCAATAAATTTTAATGATTCAATAATAATAATAATAACAAAACACAAAGAGAATATGAGTGTTCTGGCATAGCAACCTTATTTTCTTGGTGCTATGTGAAAGTTGTAATTATGGAAAGCTGTCTTTCTAGTTTTAAGTAAAAAACAAAACAAAACAAGAAGAGTTATTATACATTAACTCTTTTAAGATCCATGATCAACACTGTCAGAGCACTGCCAAGCAAAACATTTCTAAAAAAGAAAACTTTTTTTTTCCTTATAATATGATTATTAGCATATTAAAAAGAAAGTTTAGTTACTTAAATAATTGTATACAGTATATGTTTTACTTTATTTTTCTGAGCTAAAGTACTTCTAATTAAAAATCAAAATTCACGAGAATATTAACTTTTTTTTTTTTTTTTTTTAAATAAGAAAAAATAAAATTCAGTTAGTGAAATATTACATTTAAAACTTTCACATGAAAACTTAATTTTTCCTAAAATAACAGCAGAACTGAAATAATTTTAAATACAAACAGTAAAAGAGTATCATCACAACATGATAAGAAAAAAAAGTTTAGCTAATTAAGTAACTAATTAATTAAAAACCAAAGATATCGAGAATATTATTTATTTACTTCTAATCTTAAATTGGTTTTCTATGTAATATTCATAACATAAACGGAAAAAAGCTTACATATCATAAAGAAAGAAGGCAAAAAAATAATAAATGAATAAATAAAAAAAAAAAACAGAGAAAAAACAAAAAGTAAGTAAAACAAAAAGTAAAAGTAAAAATAAATAGAATAAAATTAAAAAGAAATTATATTCTATCCCGCACGGAATCCGAATTCAAAGGCTTCAATTTGAAGCCGAGCGACATACCGTTACGCCACATTAACAATGGCTTTGTTCGGATATAAATGAGCTAATAAGGCAATAATCGATGAAAATAACGCCGAATTTCTCGAAACTGTAGGGCGTTGGCTTCAATATGTATATATATTTTTGAAGTAGACTACTTCATGTGTACTTTCATCTCACAAAAGGGCACTCACATTTGAAACGTAGTTAGTCAAATAAACGTAGTCAAATGAAATGTTAGTCAAAGGAAGATAGATATTCTTTTAAATTTACTTATACCTGTGAGGGTGAATTTCCAATTCTTCATCTTTTGTCGATTTTTTAAAGACTTTTTTTTTTTAACAAAAAAAAAAACAAAAAACGAAGCCGCCATTTGATTACGAGGGTCTTTTGAGGGATGCTGGGAGGAGGAAGATTAATCCACCCACATGAACTATTGCTTATCCGATGGGGAAGTATATTTCTCTTAATTTTTTTTGTAATAAATTGTTGAAAGAAAAAATAAAATGCTTCATTAAAATGATCGAATAATTTATTGACATTAACTGAATTTAGATTTTGTCTATAAATTCTGCAAAACTTTTACAGGTCCGATTTCATCAAATATTCAAGTTATTTCGTAAGAAACCTTTAACACTTGTTTATCTTCCTTTAAAAAGACGTTCTGAAAATAAACAATTAAAAAATGTTACTCAAAATTTTGAAATAATAAATAAAATTTTTTAGGGAAGTAATTGTAATGATTCGTTAACCAGAAGTAAGCTACAACATTTTTTTTAGAAGAGGGAAAAGAAAAGTACAAAAAAACAGACTGTCTAAAAGAAATTAACACATTTTTTTTTCTTACAGAGATGTGCCATAAAGCTTTCAGTAAAAACACTAGCCTGCGATGGTTCTGTTTTGTAACTTGTGATGATTGATTCCTATGTATGTTTGTGCGCTGAATCCAAAAATGACCTTCGTTTTTTTCCATCACGTCAGAATTTTTTGCAAATCGCAATTTGCCAAATGTAATATATATCGAAAAATATCACAAATATGAGACTTAATGACAGAGTGAAATAGGTTTGTTTCGTATAAAACGTATTATTTTGCGGCTTATAATAGATGTAATATAATAGAATGTAGAAAATAAAAAACTAACGATTTTAGTCGTTGTGTCGATGTCTCTTTGGATCAGCAATGCTCTGTTTCAGGCTTTTCCGTGCATGTGCTCTTCTGGGATCATCTCGGTGCAACATCCAGCAATAGTCCGCCATCATTGTAGTATTCCATCTTCCTTGGTTACGCTTTTCCATTTCTTTGATCTCCTGATGGAATCTCTCACCCATCTCTTCACTAACAACGCCCAGATTCTCAGGAAAGTAGTCCAAATGTAGGAAATGAACCTTCAACTCATGGAACAGTCTACATTTTGGTACTTCTGCAGCATAGTCTCAACGATAGACTTGAAATTCAGATCCTTCTTGTTGCCCAGAAACTTGGTTACTACGTCTTTAAAGGCGACGCAGGCTTCTTTTTCAGTAACTTCCATTTCTTTTTCAAAATGTCCATCTTTGCAAAGTTTTCTAATGCCCGGACCCGTAAATACACCCTCTTTCAGTTTTGCGGTTGACAAGGCTGGAAGTTTGTTAAAAATGTACTGGAAACATTTACCATCTTTTGGAAAGGCTTTCACAAATTGCTTCATCAAGCCTAAATTAATATGTAGAGATGGAAGGAGAATATTCATCGACTCGATGAGAGGTTTTTAGAGCACATTTTTTTACTCCAGGTTCCAATGAAGCTCGTTGTGGCCAATCTTTAGTTTCACATGATTTTCCCTGTCTCTGCTATCCCACTCACATAAAAAACAAGGAAACTTTGTGTACCCGCCTTGCTGTCCAAGGATCATCGATATTACTTTGAGATCACCACACATGATCCACTTATGATCGCCGTACTTAATTTTCTGGAGAATAAATTTTAAATTGTCGTACCGTTCTTTTAAGTGTACAGAATGCCCTACGAAAACGATTCGTTTTCATCATAAACCAGCATTTTCTATGTATTTAAATATGTCAGTACGTCTTTTATTTGTGATTTTTTTTCGATATATAACACATTTTGACAAATTACGATTTGCAAAAAAATCTGACGTGATGGATAGAAACTAAGGTCATTTTTGGATTCAGTGCACAAACATACATAGGAATCAATCATCAAAACTTGAAAAACATGATGCAACCGAAAAAATGCAGGCCAGTGAAATCAAGTAAATTAGAGATACAAATTATGGCAGCAGCTTCAGAAATATCAAACATTCTTTAAACAGTTACGATTGCTCTAACAAATGGAAAGAAATTGATTTAGACCTAAAATAAAAGTCTAAGATTAGTTATATGTTGAGTTAAAATAAACGTAGTTCATTACAAAATAGTAGATAAAGTTTACATACAAAGGCAGTTTTTGTAAGGAAATGAGAACAATAGCTTCTATTACCGGGAAACTCCCATCATGCATCAATTTAAAGAAAGTATTTTTTTTTCCTTTCTTTCTTTAAATTGAAGCATGATGGGAGTTTCCCGGTTTTAGAAACTAATTATCTGTACATTCAACTTCATTTATTAGAATAATAGTTTGTTTTTTTTTTATTTTCCTTCTAAAGTTTCCTTCTTTGGTTTTGCTGATGTTAATTTTAATAAAAAGTTACAGAAGATTTGAAGAAAACAAAAGGAATTTCTTTTAATGTTTAGGAAATTTTTAATCATTATTTTAGTTATAGTAAAGTTCACCATAAAATGAAGAGTATAACATTATAAATATATAAAATATTTATTTTTACAACTACGATTTTTTAACATCAGTGAATTAATCAAAATTTATAATTCTCAAACATTATATTGTTCTTTTCGGACAAATTTTTAAGTGTCAGTAAACATAAATTACAGTACAAAATTAAGAACAAACTAATCAATTATTATCTTCATGCTTGATAACATCCTATCATTCAATAGAAAATAATAGGACTAATTCAAAAACGTAATTTAAAAATATATATAAAATAAATACAAAACAATGAATTGATTCAAAAGAAAAGAGTGAAATCGTTGCTGAAGGCTAAATCAGTCCAATTTTTTTTTCTGTTTATAAAAATATCTCATTCATAAAATAATCTTTATTTCAAAATTTCAATTTCAATTTTAAATATTTGATTTTTTAAATTTATGCAGTAATAAAAGTAATAAGTTCTTCATATATATAGCAAAATCTAAATTCAGTGACTACTATACAACAAACGGAACAGAAAATTAAAACTAAATAAAATATCTTTTTTTTTTTTTTGCGGTTACATCAATGTTATTTTTATTACAGGACTTAAGAAAAATATTATAGGACTAAAGATTAAAAAAAAACTATTTATTGTTGGATTTCATCTAAAAAACAGTTCGTTTTAAACAAATGAAACCTTAGCAAATATCAAATTCCAATTGGTAGTTCTAATTTCAAACGTAGAATTGAATGAGTGAGTTGAAAAAGCCTACATATTCCAAAAATGTAGACTTTTCAAAAACTAAAAAAAAAACTGTTTTTTAAGAAAACTAATGTTTTTACAAAAAAATTTCTATTATCGATTTATATCTTTAAGTGAAGCGAACTCATTGTGCTTTGTAAATATATATATATATATATATTCCTCAATATATTTATATCGTCTTATGCTGTAAAAAGTTATATAACTTTTATATATAACTTATATATATATAACTTTTTGTAGCGTAAAACGATGTAAATATGTTGAGGAATATCCTTTTTCAACTCAATGTTTTAAAAATGAGGAAAAAAAACTCATAAAACTTCTTTTTTGTGTAATTATGTTACGTAATGTAACAGTACATCACGCCATGTATTGTGCTTTGTAAATATATATACATAGAACTTTTTATAGCATCAAACTATGTAAATGTGTTGAGGAATATGTTCCTTTTTCAACTCAATGTTTTAAAAATGAGCAAAAAACCACTGATACTAGCGCGGCTTTGAGTTGAAAAAAGAACATATTCCTGGAAAACAGGGGCGTATATAAGGGGCCCCCCCCCCGAAAATATATTTTATATACGCCACTGCTGGAAAAATATGACAAACAAACTCAATCGCTTTTAGATGGCTCTGGTAAGCAGACTTAAAATTGAGAAGTATGTTACTTTTTCTTTTCAAAGGGTGTATATACGTGCAAAGAAGAAAATGGCTATCTCAGTTTAGTTTGTCATATTTTTGGAATATGTATCTTTTTCAACTCACTCATTCAATTCTTATTGCTTCAAAAAATAATTAGTACTTTATTACATTTTAAAGAAAAAAAATGAAGTGTAAAATACAATAATAACAATCTTAATGTATCGATACAAAATTACCGCTTATCATTACTAAAAAAAATATAATGTTAAAACGTTTCTGTTTAGTAATGAAACTAATACAAATATTTATATATTTTCTTTTATAAATAAAGTATCAGCTTCTATAAAATCTTCTATAAACTGAAATGCAACGTCTTTATTTTTCAAGAAATGATTGACTTACGACTATTTTTATTGCACGAGTTAAAAGTTAAGTTCTTGTTAAGTTCTCCAATAGATTTAGTTCTCATGGGACGACATTTTAATTGTTATTTATTTACAAAATTTTATGACACCACAAAACACAGTGTGAATAAAAAACGTAAAGGCATGGAATCTATGAAGAAGGTTCATTTGTGTTGAAATGACTTATTTTTTTTTATTTTTTTTTTTTTTTTATCTTAAAGATCTTTGCTGTGAAATCAAAGACTGTGTTTTTAAAAAGTACCTCATCAATTTCAGCTTAAAAATTCAAATCGTAAAGAACAAAAAAAAAAACAAACAAAAAACAAAAAAACAAACAGTTACAGATTCTTTATAGTTACAAAGTTTTACATTATTTTGTAAAAAGAAACAAAAATGATTAAATTGACTGAAAACTTTCTACTTTTTTCAAATTCCATTGTCAATATTAGTTCTTCCAATATTTAAATAACTTTTAAAATGAGGCAATTTCATGCTTTGTATTTATGTAGACCTTCAGCTTCTATGAGGATAATAAAGATAGATCATTTGGATTCACAATGCTCTCCTAAAACGAGTGGCGTAGATTCTTCTGAAGATCAATGGGAGGATGAACTAATGGAAAAGTCTAAGGTGGTAGGAAACAGGACTTGGTTACATTCTTTAGAAATCCGGCAAATGGCCATTTAGATTTAGTTATTCAATTTAGAACAACTGCTAATTAGACAAGTTTTCTAGTTCTTCACACAATTAAACGATTTGAAATGAAACTCTCTTCGTATAATATTAATTCCCAAAAAATTAAAGTTGGTACTTAATCTTCGTTTATGTCAAATTAAATAGATTTTCTTCGATGTAGGAACTCAAGGAAACTTCAGTACTTGAATGATTTTGAGTGTGTCTTAATTAATAAAAGATTAAATAACCAAAGAATAAACATTGCTTTTTTTTTACCTACAACTGTTACTAATTTTTACTCAATGCAATTTTCAATTTAAGCCCCAAAATTAACCAAAAATAAATTTTGTTATTTTAGTTTTAAAATGAAACCAGATCCGGCGTATGAATGATTTAAGAATAAGGAACCAATTCTTAACTTATTTATTTCTAAATACTTCTTAAGAAATCAGTCTTTTCTTCACAACTGGTGAGTCGCATGACATTTTTGTAGGTCAGAGTTTGACGCAGTCTGTGCTACATGTTGACGAGATTGGCGTACTCGTCACGTGACTCACCTTAACTCTAAGTCTATGCCTGTATTGGGGCCTCATGACACTCGGACAGCAACCACACAGAATTTTGGTGAAGGCCCTACGGAAATCCCTGCTCCAGCACGCATAGATGACGGGATTCATTCCAGAGTTGATCCACCCTAACCATGTCACTACCGAATACACGAGGTCGGGCTTGTATATGCAGTTCTGCGGACAGACATTCAGTATTATATTGGTAACAAAAAACGGTAACCAGCACAACACAAACACACCTACTACGATTCCTAGAGTCTTTGCCGCCTTCTGTTCCTTGGCGATCTTGGCCAGCTTACGGCTAAAAGAGAAATGTTTCAGATTCTTAGGGACGATGCGAATCGATGTCGAGGTAGAAGCCCCTCGCGAGCATCCCTCCCTTCCACCAAGCGGTTGGAGCGGATAGGCCTCAGATGGTTCACCGTACATAGAATGATATGTGCTGCCACCTCGACCATCACCGCCGCCACCACCACCTCGATGCATTCGTAGGGTCAACTCCATCGACTCCTCTCCATTGCAAGCGAGCACCTGCTTTGTGCCCAGCCGGAGGCTGCGTGTCTGTTCAGCCGCTGCTCTGTAAATGCGATAATAAGTGAAAAGCATAACGGACAGCGGTCCATAGAACGATATGATTGAAGAGAACACTGTGTAGCCTACATCTTCGGGAAAAATGCATGTGTAGGGTTGCGGAGGACCTGGACTCACACTCCGCCACCAAGCAATAGCAGGAAAGGAGATGAGCGAAGCACAAACCCATAGCACAGCAATAAGAATGCACGCCCGCCTTGTGGTCATTTTGCTCGGATAAGTCATAGGGTCAGTGATCGCCCAGAATCGATCCAGTGAGATAACGCAAAGGTTGAGAATACTAGCTGTGCTTGCCAGTACATCCACTGAATGCCAAAGATCGCACATGTCCTGGCCGAAGGGCCAGCCTTTATTGAGCATTTCATACACGACACTAAAGGGCATAACCAAAGCTCCCACGATACAGTCTGCTGTTGCTAGAGAAACAATGAAATAGTTTGTAATAGTGTGAAGGTACCGCTCCCTAGCCACTGCTACCATCACTAGCACATTACCGAAAACGGTGATAAAAGAAAACATGGCAAGAACGACTGCCAACGATGGACTTTGCAATTGCACATCGTCTAACCAAGTTCCTAATGTCGCATTGTCCTGACCGTCGTCAAATAAAGCGTATGTTGAGTCAGAGTCTGTCATAGCAATGGATAAAGACGATACTGTAGTTGTTGCTATATTGTTATTCAATTCGGAGTTCTTCAGGGCTTTATAAGCTGTTAAAAAGTCCGAAACATTCTGTTGCAAAACTGCCACTGCTTCACCGCTTCTATTGGAGACCAATTCCAGAAATGATACGACAGTTGACGGAGCCGGTTGTTTTGCAGGGGTCTCGCCCATCAATATATTTAGAACCCATTCTTGATCTTTAGAAAAAGAGAGCTCTTTCTCTTCCTCCTCCTCTTCTTGTTTCCACGTAGACACAATTGACTCCGACACATTCATCAAAGACATTACCATTTCTCCAGCCAGGGATGCTGCTGTTTGTCCCATCTCCATGAGATCCCTAACAGTTTCAACGAATTCATTTATTAAAGCACAATGTAATTTTTTTTCATTTCTCAGTAAGAAACGTATTGCCAACTATTTATTAAGTTCGTTGAAACCATAACTGTTCATTGAAATGCTTTAAAAAACGAATTTTGAGTAAACCGGAAATTTTCATTACTGGCAATTTTTTTAAGACTTCCAGTCATGAAAGGTTCATCTTCATTTATCGGATTCCCATTTTCTTCAATGGAATAAAGTTCATGATGATGATATTCAGTCTGCAAAAGATAAAGTATGAAATAAAGTTAATAGAGAAAGGAAAAATTATTAATAAAATTTCATTATTTTCATATTAATATAATGCTGGAAAACTAATAAGGTCAGGCATCATTTAAACAAAACCCTGTACATTTGTTTTCAAATAATAAAGTCAGTCGAGACGTTTTTATTTCCGTCCAGAATCTACGTAATTGATAAAACTTTACAAGATCTATGACTTGAGTTCACTATGTTTGACAGAAAACCAAATTCGTGGCATTTTGTAGTCTTTCTTTTACCATCTATCAAGTACAATAATTTTTAATTTCGGAAATCGGAAATAAAAAGTATTTGCATTGAAGACCGAGATAGAGATTTCGGTACTTACAGATAATCGGGATCCATTTTTTATAATCGATTTCTAGTGTTTTCTTTTAATGTATTTTCTGTTCGTTTGTTTTTAAACATAACTTGTAGTTGTCGTTATTTATGATACGGTTGGTCATTTCGAAATAGAAACTATATTTTCTTCCGTCGCATTTGCAAACAAAACATCCTGGAAAAGTTCCCACCTTAATTAACCTAACCTACTGTTAAGTAAAAGGAAAATATTTTTTATGTTTTTTTTTTCCCAAACGGTACCGGTATCAGGTAATACGTGCCTAATTTCAGTACACATTTGGAGGGGTTAGTGATTTAAAATACTCAACAGCTTTATAAAAAAAGGTTTCCGATAGAACGTATTAAAGATTTCAATTTCAGTATATTTAACAACTCTGAACATGTTCTAACTATCAATATTTTATCTATTTCTCAAAATTACAATTATAATTTATTGTAATATTTTTGTACCAAATTGCTTCCAGTTCGATCTGTGAATAAAGTGCTACTAACATTACTCCCTTCCTCCCACCCTTGAGATTATGCCGACTTCAATTTTTCTCCGTAATTTCCCCCTCTCTTTATTCAAAAGCCAATGAATTTAAAAGCAATTAAAATTCTCTAGCGTTAGTTACTTCAAAAACTTTCAACTGGTGCTGATTTAGACAAATTGGTTTTAACAGTCATTAAAAATCTAAATATTTCACCATACATTTTCATGCTATTCTCTAAGTACTTGATTCTTAAAGTACTCTATCTTTAACTACAGTTAAAGTTAACTACTAAAGCTCAATTCAAAAATTGAATTGACTCTGAATTTCTAGTTTCAAGTGATTTTCTTTTCCATTCGCAGAAACATAGGTAAAACCAAAGATTTACTATTAAAAATGATAATTACGATAATATTATTCTGAATAATAAAATTATAATAACAATTTTATTATTCAGAATAATATTATCGTAATTATCATTTTTAATAGTAAATCTTTGGTTTTACCTATGAATTTATCCTTATTAAAATTCGCAGATTTCGGTAAGTGTTCCTTTTTTTTATATAGGGTGTAGATGAATACATACAATAAACTTCTAGGACATATAAAGTTGTGAAAATGGAATTTTGATAAGGTATATGGGTCCGGAAATGCATCAATTTCCTTTTACACTTCCTATTTCATTCACTTTAATAATTTGAACAGTTTGACATGTTTTATTTAATGCAAAACATTAGATTGTTGCCATTGCACAACACATAACGATTATGTACAATCAATAAGCGTTACGTCCCGCTCATTTGCCTGTCATTGTTTATTGAAATTCTATTCAAGGACAAAATGACTGCGTTTGCTGAGTTCAATACAGTGGCAAAGTGTTGGCTTTACGAAGAGCGTTTTCCAAATCTTCGAACTTCTTCTTACACCACTTTTGGGCAGAGTGGATTAACGGCTAAGAGAAACAGGCATCTTCCCAGTCAACACGAACACAGTCAACCAAGAACCTTTGTAAATCAGGATTTGAAGAGGAGGTGATTTTTCGCATTGAAGAGTACCTGAGTCATTGCACATCCCATGGTTAGAAATCCTATGGGCAGGTTCTAATGATAAGGAGCTCAAAGGTTCAAGCATTGAGCTGACATTGGCCTTGAGTTCGATTTTGTCGCTGGTATCCTGGAATGTTGTATGGAAGAGCCTTTGTTTCGTATGATGATTATTTTTACGTATAAAGCTATACTCACCGGAGGTGGCATTTTCAACTGCCCGAACAACCATATTTGGGCGGATGAAAACCTCACGCCACGCATTTAGCACAGGTTAGCCATTAACGTGCGGACTGGCATCATCGGTGATCGGTTGTTTGGGCCATATCTTTTGCTAAGCAGGCTCCCAGTGATATATTCCTCAAACGAAACATTGCTGAGTTGCTGGAAGATGTGATTGGCGATTTGTCAACAGATTTGTTTTCAATTTGACGATGCACCAGCACGTTTTTCCCTCACTTTCCGACCACCTTATCAGAGAATTTGGGCCAAGGTACAGAAAATATTGGCAAAGGTGGAGCAATAGCATGGTCTCTACGCTCACCGGATTTGACTCCAATGGATTATTTTCTATGATTATTTTCGTGAAGGAGTTTGGTTTACGAGATTCGGAGAAACATTTGGTCGCACTTATTCACGCCGCGGCGCAAGACATTCAACACAGGTAAGAAATATTTCAGAGGCTGTATCACAACATACAGCGCAGATTCAACGAAGCTTGCACTGAAGTTGGTGACCGTCACTTCGAGGATCTCTTGTAAACACAACAATAACCTCTTGTTAAGATTACTTAAGGTTTCACGGATCATGATATGTTTTGCTAACATCAACAATACCATACGTAAGAAGTAAAATATGCCAAACGTTCAAACTACTGAAATGAATAAACCAGGGGGGGGGGGCAAAAGAGAATTGGTGCTGTTTGGGAGTCATGTACCTTATCAAAAAAGTATTTCATTTTCACAATCCTATACGACCTAGAAGTTTGTTATATATATTTATTTACATCAACGATATCCTTTTGTAGGAAGTAGGAAATATTTTTAAGAGATACCATTTGCATTTTAATAAAAATTTATTTCACAAATAATAAACACGATACTGATGAATTCGGTTTTAGGCTTCTGATCTACTTTTCATTTTATATTGAAATTCAAGTATTCGAGTTTAATATCCCTGAGATGCAATATTAACTATAATATATTACCTACAATAACTATATTAACAGATTTAAACTTAAATATTAGATTATATCTTGCCTAATGAAAAGGTTTTAAGTAAAAAAAAATTACAGATGTAGTAAAGAAGTAAAGGAAATCGTATCCTACGAAGAAGAGATAGGAAGAAAAAAAATATTTTGATTTTATGGAATAATAAATAAAGATATCTACTGTGTAATCTACTTATATAAAAAGAAAAGTCCTGAATCACTCACTCATCAACGCCCACCCCAAACCTTGGACCTAGAAAGCTGAAATGTTGCGAGAGGTTCCCTTTATGATGTAGACAACGAATAAGGCCGGAGTTTTCGAAATTCCCATGGGATAGGGAATAAAGAGGATTTATATTTTCGCTATAAAGTTGCCTTATCGATATATAGGTGTATGGCGCCAATCCGCAATACATCTGAGTTATCCGGAGAAAGCCTGGAACGAGCTGGAAACTCGTATATTTTCCGATCTCGATATTAATTTGCTAAATAAATAAAGTTTTTTTTTATGCTACATATGCAAGGATAAATAAGATTAGTAGGATAATAAAAAGAAAGACATAGGAATTTCTCACAAGGAAATTGAGATATTAGATTTTTTTTCTTTCATTTCAACACCTTATTTCGATGAACATATTTCTAAACTGGTTGCCGGTAAGTAAAAAAACAAAAGTCGCAATAACTCGAAAAAAATGATTAATTTGTCTGTAGTTGCTGAGTAACTAAAACCAGATTGTACTAAACTTATTGCCAAAAATATGTTGTATGAAAATCTGATTTTCTTCGACACTTGAAGAACCACGTCAAAAATAAAGTTCCAGAATTAAATAACGAAGTACTTCAGTGTTGAGATCTGGGGTCACAGCAACGAAAGTCTCAATCTCATCTTGGTGTTCATGATGGTGTCTAGGAGCTAGTAGCATTTTTGTTCTTCTGAGCTCCACCCTTGCAGATGCGGAGGTTGAAGATAACGACTCATCTCCGAGAGCATTCCAGACAAACTCGATAGGATGAAGACCTGATCAATCCATCGTGTACAAGTAATCCCCCAAAGCAGAATATCGAGCGACGGGGCGACAATGTCGCAGAACGAAAGTGAGGGCTGCAGAAAGATATCGTATAGAACAGGGGTCGTTTTTTTTTTTTTGGTTGTCGATTTGAAGATTCGTTTTTTTTTGGTTGTCGATTCGGAGATTCCATTTTTTTTTGGGTTGTCGATTTGAAGATTCGTTTTTTTGTTTGTTTTTTTTTCTGCACCTGCAGAAAGTTTTTCGTCTTAGCATCAATCGTCGCAGAAAGATAAAAAACATTCTGCTTTCGGGAAGTAATCTATTCAACCAAGTTTGGTGATGATGAGCATTATCGTTTGCAGGAGAATGCATCTCCTATTATTCCTCAGCAACAGGATTCAGAACATCATTACTAAATCGCCTACTACACA
Source organism: Thereuonema tuberculata (assembly GCA_023159025.1). Taxonomy (NCBI): domain Eukaryota; kingdom Metazoa; phylum Arthropoda; class Chilopoda; order Scutigeromorpha; family Scutigeridae; genus Thereuonema; species Thereuonema tuberculata. The sequence continues at coordinate 77,368,937 of JAFIDM010000001.1, read as the reverse complement.
TGTTTCCTCTTCGAAACACGATTTGTATCTAATGATTTGTCATCTCAAATGCCTTACTTCCATCTCAATTACCTTATTTCCATCTTAACCGCGTCCATCGTTCTCTCCAGAACACAGTCTGCGTAAAATTGCTCTGCAAAGCAAAAATTCAGTTCTTCTAAGAATAGTACCAACTTCTGTTAACTTACAAAATGACATTAAGCCTTGTCATTTCAAACGGTTCACTCCTTTGACAGGTGTTAAGGCATACTCAGACTACTGGTACTTTGTGAAGCTTTCTGCACTTAAAGTAGAAGCAGATACTGGAATTTCTGTAGCCGCAGCAAGGACAGATTTCATCATGACGGAGTAGCAGTGACGCTCCTCCGGGTAATCCGTTAGACAGCGAAGATAGCTGTCATCCGATAGTTTAGCCCAAGGTCTTCCGTAGCTGCTTCTTCTGAAAACTAATTTTATATTTGAAATTGGTTTCGAAGTCTGTGAACCACAGATGAACTCCCATTCAGACCACTTTTGACCTGCGAATAGGTTTCCTTAGTTAAGTTCGTCTGTTCAATAAACAACAGACAGCCTGGATATGATCTGCTATTGTAAACAACAATTTTTCTTTACAATTCTAAAAAGAAGTGACGAACACCTACCAAATAACCCGTTCATTTGCATCAGCCGAGGATAAAGCTATTACACTGTATCTTCACTCTCTATTACTTTTCAGATCACTTTGCAGGCATTTCTAACTCATTTCTAACTCATTTTTACCACATTAAATCGCGATTATTGTTTTCTTTCCTTAATCATTAAAAACTAGTTTATATTCATTTATTTTCATCAAATCTTTCATTTGAGCTCTTTTTTCAGTAATTTCGTAAGCTCATATTCTTAAGGAACTTTTTCAGTGTTTCAATGGAATATTTTGTTTCTTTCGAAAGCTTTAATGATTATTACAGCTATTAAGACGTTTCCTAAGATTCTTTCTTTGAAATCAATTTGTTTTTTGCGAAAGTGAAGTAGGATGAGTCCTGTCATGTTGTGAAAATACTCTGACTCTCAATTAAGAAAATATATTTTTAATGGTTAAGGTTTTTAGAACAGCTTAACAATTAAGGGAATCGAAATAACCTTATTAGTTAACACTTTCTCTTCTTTTTTAATCTCCATTTTCTACGTGACGTAGCTTTCATAAAAGTTATTACTGACTCTGAGAATAAGCTGATGTATTGTTGTCGCAGCAAAAGAAGAACTTTGGGCGGGATTAATTGGCGATGGATTACTGCTTTCAGGAAACGTCAGCAACATCTATTGCTAAGCAAAAATTAAATTTTTGTTTTTATTCTTTTCATCTTAAATCTACCTATTTAGTGTTGTTGTTATTATTATTACATTAGTCGTATTTTTAAAAAAAAATTATGTTATTCTAAATGTCTTATAAAATGTCAATTTTTTTAATTTTATGTATAAATTATGTGACGATGAGATATCGATCACAAACTTCTTCCTGACTACTTTATGGTGCTGAACAATATCTGGGCTTTGAATACATTCGAGTGATGAGCGATTCCTTAACAAGTCGACTTTTCTGTTGTTGCTTCTTGTGGCCTTTTCAATTTCAAAGGAATGATACGATGCATTATCCATTACAATAACACAATTGGAAGGAATATTTGGCAGTAATTGTTTCTCAAACCATTCTTTGAAACAATCGCCATTCATCTCGTCATGGTAATTTACTGAATTCATTCAGAATATATAAAGCATAGCGTCAAGACTGCTACTTCCCGCCTGGCGTAAAACAAGGCGCTGTCAAGATAGGTACTGCAGTATTTGCCGTCATTCGTACTGTACCATTGATTTTCTTTGACTGTGAGAGCATTCACCCAATTCTTATCGATACACATCAGCTTCCTTTCAGAGCATAGTTGTCGCCTGATTTGCCTTAAAGTATCTGTGCCGAAACGTCGTGCCTTTCAATGTAAAATTTCCTCATTTCCACGCCATGTAACTCTCTTTAGCAACGAGTTCCAGGATCAATAAAAAAAGGATTAGATTTTTCTATGAATGACAACTCGACATTGGACTGTAGCTAAACTCTGTTATGATAATTGTTTTCCAATCGCTGAAATTCGAATAAAATAGAATTGTTTCTTTCTGAATGCAGATGATTTCAATTTAGACAACTTTACATTTTTTGAATAAATATGAAAATGAAAAATAAAAAAACAAAAACATCCTGAAAAGCCTCCATCCAAACTAAAATTAATTTAAAAAAAAAAAATCAAAATTTTATTCACATAAGCACTGATGGAAAAATAATTGTCCTTAAGAATGACTATTAAATAAATTATCTTTCTATAACAAAATTCTCTAAATATAAAAAATCTAAATCTTATAAACGAATAAAACTGGCAATGAAACAAAATTAATCATTTACAAAAGGATAGGTTCATTAGTTCAAAGTCCTTTATCAACACCATAATCTGAAAACCCGATTTCTTCGAATTAATTAATTAATTTGTACTAATCTGATTTCTCAGAAAGAAATCTTTGGAATCCTTCTTTGCTTTCGTTTGCTAACAATTTTAATTTTCAGTAAATCTTTAAAGATAATTAATTTTTTAACTAAAATTTAGTTGAGGTATAAAGTGTTCTAAAAGTAAAGGTATCCTAAAAACATAAGATTAAGTTCTCATTAGAAATGAACTATTTCATATATAGAAATTGTAGTGAAGTTATAAAAGGACGTAAACTAGCAGAATGAAACAGTAACAACTTCTCAAAAAGATTGGAATGGAGTCAAAGTAAATAAAACTCTTATATGTTTAAACTTACCAATTTATTTGGTTTCGTATTTTGAAATTAGTATTTTCCGCACAGTCACAGACCAGTGAATTATTCTTATTATCTTATATTAATTGATAGGATCAATTCCTTATCAATGAGAATCTTCCTTCTGCCGCTGGTTGATAATTCAGAGGCTATTATCTTTGCTAAATTTTCAATTTTTTTTTTTCTATATCGTTCTTAATTATCAGACTTATTTGTAACGAATATAATTTTTTTTTGTGTAATAAATATAATTGTACTTGACAATTTTACCTTATCATTTGGGACTAAAGCAAAATTTGTTGCAAACTTTATCACTTTACTCTTTGATGGTTGTAATAAACAAAGCAAGTTGAATTAAGAAATGATTCATAGGTAAAAATGTTCTTATTATTTATACGTAAATACCTAAACAAGGAAAGAAAACGATACAATGCTATGAAATGAAAATTTTCCATCAACAACTAAAAGGATAATAATTTGTCTTTCATTTTCCTCAGGATTTGATTGGATGCTTTTATGTCTTTTTTTTCAAACTCTTTAAAAAATTACTCTTTCAATAATTTCAATCTGAATATCCTAAAACCATTCATTATCTTTCGAAGAAAAACTATTCGAAGAAAATAAATTATTAATCTAATTTTTTAAATAAAAAACATTGAAAAAATTGAATTTTTAATCTTTTTCCTCTTTTTTTTTTTTTTTTGGTTGTTAGGTTTTTGTTTTTTATTTTAAAACCTGATTTTTTTTTTGGAAGATACTTAACCTTCAGAGTTGGATGAAACTTCCTAACTTAATTTGATCATTTCTTTTCAAAAGGAGGACGTGTAGTATTCAGGATTCATTGTTTAATATTACAAGATGCGAGCGCCATCATCTCTATAGTTACGGAGATTCAATAAAAGCTTTTTCCGACTAGATATGCCTAATTTAGGTATTGAGGAAATTCCCAAAATCAAAATAAACTAATTCTCACCTAATCTAATCTCCAATGACATCACATCAACCAATCAGTGACTACTGTGGAGTTATGTCGAAATTAACACTGTATATTGTTTTATTTTAATTTGTATCTTTCTTTATTCGCATATGTCTCGAGATGTGCATAGTACAGTGTTACCTCCGAATAACGGACAGTCACGGGACCGGAAGTTTCGTCCGTTATTGGGAGGTGTCCGCTAATGGGGAGTACTATCTTTTTCTCATTTTTAAGCTTATAGCATGTCATTTAATGAAAAATTAGGTACAATTTTAAATTAATCTTAATTAAATTTCTACAATTATCATTGCGCTATGAGAGAATATGAACAACTGCAAACTATTTACTATATTCCTTTTTAAATGAGTGCTAATCCGTTTATCTTACTTAAAATAATGACAAAATTAATTACAGTATACAGTAAATTAATTTTATTAACTAAAGTAATCAGTTAATAAAAGTTTGACATTTCTTTTTTGCATTGAAAACATGTTTCTCAATATGAATATTTAAATCGTTTAACTTTGCGAGGCCCTCTGAGTCCCTTTTGCACAGAATTTTTTTTTTTCTGTTCTTCACTGTATCTCACAAGGGAATGGTTAGGTTTGTCAGTCCGAAACATC
>JAFIDM010000001.1:77324723-77335858 GCA_023159025.1 Thereuonema tuberculata | reverse complement strand
TATTGTGAAGCTCCATAGGAGATTTTTATTTTATTGATGTACTTTTTTTTTTTTATAACTTTCGTTTGGAAAATTGGTATAGGATTATAAACAAATATTTTTCTACCAGGGGATTTAAATGGTGAAATAAGAAGGAAGTAATTATGGGATTACGGACTGGGCCATGGGTGACTCTTGATCTTGACCCTGGATATAATTTGCTTTGTTTGCCTAGTTGAGTTTTCTGTCACAAGGTTGCATTGTTTTTGTAAATTTGTGGGTGTGAGTTTATTTTAACCAACGGGAAGAGAGAAGAGCGTGATGTCCGATGTTATGGAGGGAAATTGAAAAAGTAGGGTGCTTCACTTGGTCTGGAACGAGGGAAGGAGAAGGATGTGGGAGGAAAAAGACTAAAAGAAAAGGAGAGTTACGCCGATTCAGGAAGTTAAGTATAAGTTAATCCTTGAATTGTGTTAAAGTCTGTATAGTGGACATTGCTGTGCATAGATCTGGAGGGAAAGGTATAACACATATCTGATAGACTGACTTCTAAAAAGAATTAATGTAGATAGAAAATTTTGAATTAGGGCTTTTCTTAAAGAGATATAGTTTGGATATATGCTGTGAATTTTAGATAAATTATTACGCATTTTATTGTTTCATAAATATAGACATTTTGTACAGTAGAGTAGAATTATAAATGTTACAATTTAAATAAACTGTTTTTGTTATGTTAAGAGTCCAGCTTTATGCTTTTATATTAATAGTAGAGTTAAGTTTTGTAGTTTTAGGTATTGAACCTACGCTCGAAAATTTGAGCTTGTTCCTATTAAAAAAAACGTAAGTGTACTGCTAAACCTATGGCAATATTAGGATTAATCAAAATCTAGTGGTCACAATTTAAAATATTTTGAAAAACCTACTGAAGTATTTTGAAAAACGTAAGAAACTTAACGTGTGTTAAACTCGTCGAGATATTATTAAAAGTCATTCAGGTCAGACATAAATTATTTTTTAAAAAAGCATTTAACATATTAAAACACGACCAATCGGCGAACCGATCATTTACAAGTAATATTTCATGAGAAACAGAGGCTGTTTATACAGGACGAAGAACCAATGAAACACAAGGACTGTTTTGGGTGATTTATACAGTAGACTTCTGGTATATACAGAAACACTTCCTCAAAGAATTTTTTAGAAGATTCCTTTTTTTTAAACCCCCCCCACCCAAAAAAACCACACTGTCTAACCGGGAGAAATATATTATAAACAGAGAAATCCAGCAAGTTTTGATGCGGGCATTAAGAAACACCAGTTCTTTATTGACTTTTCCTTCTTTTGTAGTGGTGATGTTAGGGTAGGCCTTGTTTAATTTGTTGAAGAAACTTTGGAATTGTCTTATCGTATGAAGCCAGTGAATGAAAGTGTCACCTGTCAATTCAGTTCGTCGAAAAAGATGTCTGCAATGTTGAGGGATAGAGATGAGCTCTTGGGGGAAGTCGTTCATTTTGGATAAAAAATTTTGTTGTTGTCAGTGAAATAGGTAGAGAATGAGATTGCTTTCCTCAGGTCTTCAGTAAATACTAGATATAGATACTGCAGTTTTCTTTTATTGTTTCCAGAATATATTTTTCTTGGGATTTTGATGAAAAGAGTTGATGTCAAGTTTGTCCATAGTAGACATTGGCGTGCTTTTGAGAGTTTCTAAAAACTGTTAGGCTAGAAACTGGTGAGCGTAACTGTGAGGGAAGAATTTCTGGAGTGTTCTGATTAGAAATTTAGAGTTTGTAACAATGTGACTTTCTAGCGAGTTCTTATGTATTTTGGGAAGCCTGAATGTAATTAGGGGAATGGAGTCGTGTACTTTGAGACTTTCCTAGTCGTTTCAATAAAAATTGTTATAAAACAATAAAAGATTGTTATAGCTGTCAGATGATTCCTTCCTGTATCACGAATGTGGGATCTGTTAGGGTTTGTGAGTATATGTTGCATCTCCAAGAAGTTGGTTTACTTAATGGCAAAATTTAATGTGCATGATACATATATAACAATAAAAATAACCATAAAAAAAGCACACATTTAAAGATTTACTGAGTTATTTTTCGAATTTCATACTGGGAACCCTATTCGTACTGGGAACAGACTATTTCGATATTCCTACATCAGGTCAGTTGGATTCGCCTGGTACTCGTAGCTCGGTGGAATCAAAAGAAACATAAACAAAAGACAAGAATAAAACAAAACAATGATCCTTGATTTTAAAAAAAAACATCAAAAAAACAAATTAAGAATAAAAATTTATTTAATAACAAGTTGAACGTGCGGAATTAATAATGACAATACAATAAAAAACATACTCGTACATGAATAACGAATCACTGATCTATTTTTAGATTTTTCAATACCGGGAATCCAGAACAGCTGTTTCAGGTTTCACAACCTGATGAAGGTTATGAAACCTGAAACAGCTGTTCTGGATTCCCGGTATCGAAAAATCTAAAAACAGATCAGTGATTTCTTATTCGTGTGCTAGTATGATTTTTATTGTATTAATAAAAATTTATTTTCTTTTGATTCCACTGAACTATGAGTACTGGCGAATCCCACTGATGAGATGTAGGAGCATCGAAACATTCTGTCTTGGGTTCCCAGTAAGAAATTTCCAAAAATAGCTCAGTTAATATTTAAATGGCGCGTTTTTTATGCTTATTTTTATTATTAGTTGGTTTACTCTTTGAGAATTCTAGGGGAAGAATGATTAGTTGTCTTCCTGGCTTAATGCTTTGTTTTGTATTTTCTCCTTTACTCGAATCCACTTCTCCCTCTCAATTTTTAATTTGCCCATTTCTTCCGTGAATTACAAATGTGTCTCTAAGAAACTATCCTACTGTCTCAAAGTCCCCTATTTCATTTATCAGTATGTTTACAATGTCTTGGAAAAGCACTCCACCAAAACACTGACTACGATAAAGTAACGTTGCAGAAATTCATGTGATTCTGAAATATCTCCTGATGAAGGCTGAAGTAACCGAGCAGAAAAGCAGAACTATTTAAGTTCACCCGGAGTGAAAACAAAATCTCTTACTAAAGGTTACATTATTTAAATATTCAATTACGATGGTTTTATTCCCCACTTCAGAACCAAGTTAGGTTTTAAGTATAATTCCATAATCAACCAATTTCAAATTTTTATACTTTTTTTGGAAAAAAAAGCAAAGCAAAATAAAAAGCTTATTTCAATTTTCTGCTATTACTAACAAATCACCGTCTTTGGATTTGATATACTTCTACACCTTACAACTTTGACCACGGTTTCGTAAGTGTATAATGTAAAGTGTATAATGAGATTCAATTTCTCTCGTAATTCACAATATTTAAAATATTGTACATATTATTGTATCCGTAGAATGTGTATAGATTACGTAAATATAAATAAAAATGGGAAATCCAATTGTTATTTACTATTTCTTTTCAATATTGGTAGAAGTATAAAGTTTGAGCGACCAAAGGTCACTCTTTTGAAAAATAAATAAAGTTAACAGTTAATCAGCAGAGAAAGACATTGAAAGAACAAAAAAATATACCATTTTATAAAAGAGACAACGTTTGGAATGATACAGAATCACAATGATTCGTCTTCAAAGAATTCCAATTGAACTGTCACGTGATTAGTTCAAAAGGGATCTAATAAATCCACTTAAAGAACTTACAGAAAATGTAAATAAAGAAATCTTTCTAACAAGAAAACCTCTCGAACCTTAAAAATTCAGATTTTAATGAAACTTTGCAGAATGAATCATTAGATTGTGTTTGTAAAACGAATAAATCTTAGATACGGAATCGAGCGAGAAGGACCAATTTTTGGGGATCAAAACTGATCAAAAATAGGTCGTTTTACCTCTCAAACGCCAGATTTTTTTATAACACCTTTTAACAGGAATGTAAAGTAGCGCCATCTGTTGACTTCTGATGTAACCTTATTCAAAGTCTGTTTTAAAATTAAAGTTTTCAAATTCGGAAAGATTCTTAAACGCTAATTAGAAAGAATCAGATATAAGAGAAAACCTTCTACATCAGTCAATTATGATATATAATACATCGATAAATCAATTTCATTAGTAGGTTCAGCGTCGTAAAAAACAGACAGCGTGCGTTGAAATCTAACGAATTTTAACGAATTTTAATGCATTTTTTGAATGATAATATACTGATGATAAATTTTGTGTATTGGGTCCTTTATTAAACAATCTCCTCGATATTGTTTTGGCATTATTTTTTTTTTAATAGCTTAAAAGTGGGAGGTGCATAGAAGGTGCCTGAAGTAGTCAAGTGCATTCGAGAGTCAAATCCGTGGGAAGGATATTATTATTTTTTTTTAAAAAAAATATTTTATTACAAAAATATTATGAATTTCTACAAAGCTTTTTACTTTTATTAGTTATATTTATATGTTTGTTTATTTTACTATTTCAAATTTAAAAGTGTTTTTATTGTCTTAATTTTTGCTTACATTTCTTTTTTCACTAAAGTAATTGCATAAGACTATTTTTTTCCCATGGTTTATCTTTGTGTGAAGATAAAGAAAAGAAAAGAAAATATGAGAAAATAATACTTAATAAAATAATAAAATCTTCCGACCGATTTGAGACTCGAAGTTATAAGCTCTCAATGTTATGCACTTGACTACAAATAGAACCTTCTAAGCACCTCTCATTTTTAAGCTATTAAATAAATAAAAAAATACTGTAATACCAAACAACTTTCGTAAAGATTGGTTAATAAAGGACTCAATACACAAAATATTTTATTGAAGTAAACCATCAGCACTTTTAATTCATCCATCCATCCATAGTTTTCTGTCCGAAGACAGGTCCAATTCTATGGAGGCCACAATGGAACTCCTAGAAACACCTGAGGAAAGATACTGGGGGTGGTTTCCCGTTGCCTGCCCCAGGACGCCATTAAGGAATGACGTCAGACCGAAGAGAAAGTGAAGAAGAGGCTGGACAACACAGGAAAGGAAATTGAAACAGCCATGCCACTGCCGGGATTCGAACCCAGGTACTGGCGCACTGGTCGCCACGGCTGGCCGCCGCACAGAGGAGTATTCGACCTCAAAATACGGTCAAAAGTCAAAAAAAATAATTTCAACAATAGACACCAAATTTGCATTGTTTGCACACCTCATTAATCGAGCTAGCATAAACCGGTTCCAAATAAGGTCTGAATCTGCCCACTAGGGGCGTAGGTGGACGGAATCTAGTCGATGTTGAATGCGCACGCGTCTTGATTTCGATACGCCCGCCATTTCAACAACTTCATTGTTTTAGTTTTGAGTAGTTTGTAGTGATTTTTGGAAAGATTTTCAATGGATACTGAAGCTCAGGGTATGTACTTAATTGTGACACCAAAATATATTTGTTTTTCTTGATGTTTAGTTTATTTTTGAAATGAAAATGACTTTTACTAAAAGATTAATATTTTTGACTAAATTGTTTAGAAAAAAGATGTTTTTGTAATAGTTCCGGGCATGATCGGGCAAAATTTTTTTTTTAATAGTTAACTATACACCTTAGTTATGCTATCCAAGTAGAAATATGTCACCCATCTTGCCACCATTTTTTTTAAAGACAGTTTACAGTTCGTAGGTATTTTTTGGCCATTTTGCACGTTTACTTAAGAAGTTGTTTTTAATTGTAGGTTTGGCCCCAAATGGCATCCAAATGTCTAGAAGATCATTAAACATGCTTTTTAAAGAGAGCAGTAAACGAAAACTGGATGAAAAATTATTGAACATGGAACAGAAAGTACGGAAATTATGAAATGTCCAGAAAATGAGTTTCGAACATAACGAATGATCTGAGACATTTCAAATCAGATTTGAAGCTAAGATGGAGCTCAGCCAACAATACAGAATCACGTTTTCTAATTAAAAATGAAAACTGGCTAGACTGTACCATAACAATGCGTAGCTGGTCGACAATATCTACATCAAAACAAGGACGACCAAACAAGCCGTTTCACGAATTAACTGATCGTAGCAAGAGGCGAAAAACAAAAGAACTTCGAGAACACGTGCCTGTCCAAGAATTAACATACGCTGCCAGTGTTAGTCAACGAAAATCAGAAAACATCGAAGCATCACAAATAATAAAAGAAGTCACTGCCACTCCTACAAGGGCGAAAAAGTTTAAAAAAGCGATTTTTGATGTTCAAAACGTATCTGTTAAGAAACATTCACCTTCAGAGGCTTTGTCCCTTTTCATTGAGTGTGATTTGACCAAGAGACAGTACGAGGTACTACACGAATCAAACAAGAATATCTATCCGTGTTATTCGCTAATTAAAGAAGCAAAAAAGGATTGCTATCCGAGGGAAGAATCTATACGTGTAACCGAAACTTGTGCAGAAGTTCACCTCCAAGACTTACTAAATCACACAGCTTCAAGACTATGCAAATATCTAGAGGATGTAATTGAAACCTGCACTCCAGAAGAATTACTAAATATGGAGCTTATAACGAAATGGGGCTGCGATGGTAGTCAACAGACTCGATTCCAGCAAAGCTTTCAAGACGATTCAGGAGCTGATGATTCAAATTTATTCCAAAGTTCATTGGTTCCCGTAAGATTACAATGTAATATTGGAGATCAAAAGAAAATTTTGTGGCAGAACCAAACGCCATCATCACCGCGATTCTGTCGTCCAATTCGGATAAGATTCCTACATGAAACTGCTGATATTACAAAAGACGAAATTAAGTATATAGAGGACCAAGTAAAACAATTGACAAAAACAGAGTTATCAAATTCGAATGGAGAAGTGATATATGTTCTGCACACCTTGGTTCCGACCATGGTAGATGCAAAGGTGTGCAATGCGGTCACAAATACAACCTCTACTATGAGATGTTATATATGTGGAAAAACATCAAAAGATTTCAATGATTTTAAAGCAACTAAGACTGAGAATCCTGAAACACTCAGATTCGGAATTTCAACTTTACATGCGAGAATTAGATTATTTGAGACTCTTCTGCATATCGCTTATAAACTGCCTTTGAAAAAGTGGCAAGTTAGGGATCAAAATGAGAAAAACATTGTGAAACAAACCAAAGAAAGAATACAAAAAGATTTCAAGGCAAAAACAGGACTGATAGTAGATGTCCCTAAACCCGGCTTCGGAAACTCAAACTCAGGAAATACATCCAGAAGGTTTTTCAGTGATCCTGAAACAGCTGCTGAAATTACAGGCATAGATATATGTCTCATACAGAAACTGAGAGTAATATTAGAAGCCATTTCTTCTGGTTATGAAATTAATGAAACCAAGTTTGTGAATTTCGCAAGTGAGACTGCAGAATTGTATGTCAACTTATATGGTTGGCATCCAATGTCACCTACATTACATAAAATCCTTGTACATGGTTCTGCCATTATTAAACATGCCTTTCTGCCTATCGGACAGCTATCACAAGAGGCTGCTGAAGCCAGAAACAAACATTTTCGATCTTACAGACTCGATTTTACTAGAAAATTCTCGAGAGAACTATGTAATAAAGATGTCTTCCATAGGCTTTTGCTTACTTCAGATCCATTTATGAGCTGTAGGCGAAAACGGCAGAAATTGAGGAGCAGTGGGTGTTTCTTACCAGAAACTATAGAATTATTTCTACAAGTGGGTCCAGAAGATATCCAAGAAGTGAGTGTGGATAGTTGTGGGTGACTGAGTTAAGATTTTGTTGTATCATGTTTGATTTTTACTGTTTTTCAAAATAAATCATAATTATTATACATATATTTTTACTTTTTTCCAAGATTATTACTTTAAATGTACGATATAGTATTAAAAATCTGCTTTTTAAATCATCTCCATTAAAAAAAATAGCAAGAAATAATTTTGACCGGATTTTGAGGTCGAATACTCCTCTGTGCGCCGCCGAGACCGCACGACCACGCCAGCACGGCTTTTAATTCATAAAATGCATTAAATTCGTTACATTTCACGCACGCTGTCTGTTTTTTACGACGCTGAACCTACTAATGAAATTAATTTATCGATGTATTATTATATATTATAAAAACGTTATTCTGTCTTTTTCCAATTTTGTGACCAAACTGTAAGAGATAGATTAGTCACTCAAATGGATAAAATATAGATCTTTTTAAGACAAACGAAATGCTACAAAAATCTTTCGAAAAAAGTTTTTGGTTTCCAAGGTGTCGCCTTTCAAAGGGTCAAATTTTGATTTTTTTTCTTAATTTAAACGAAAAGTACACAAGTTGGAACATTATATTGAGAAAATGTTGATATTTGAAAGTTCTACCGAACGATATATCACTCATTCAGAAACGTTTCTGCGTTTGCAAGATACATGCAAAAATGTGATTTTTCGCTTTAAGTTTTTGGTGTGTTGCGCCAACCCACAATACATCTGAGTTAAGCAGAGAAGGCCACAACAGGCTGGGAAGTCTTATATTCTCCGACGATCTCAACATTAATTTGCTAAATAAAATTTTTTTTTTTTAATGCTATTTATGCAAGGGTTCCGGAGCGAAGCGAAGGTACCCGGCTAGTATATCATAATTGACTAATGTAGAAGGTTTCCTCTAATATCTGATTCTTTCTAATTTACGTTTAAAAATCTTTTCGAATTTGGAAACTTTAATTTTAAAACAAAGACTTTGAATAAGGTTACATCAGAAGTCAACAGATGGCGCTACTTTACTTTCCTATTAAAAGGTATAGGAAAGTACTAGGTTTCTTGGTTAGCAACAAATCATTAGCGCCATCTGGTGTTTGAGAAGTAAAACGATCTATTTTTGAACATTTTTGATCCCCAAAAATTGGTTCTTCCCGTTCGATTCTGCTTCTAAGATTTATTTCATTTTACAAACACAATCTAATGATTCATTCTACAAAGTTTCATTAAAATCTGAAGTTTTCTTTTAAGTGATATATCTTAATCTTAGTATAAATCATCATTATTATAATAGTAATAATAATTATGCATTACAAGCAAAAAATACTATATATATATATATTAAGAAAAGCAAGATTTTACGTTTCACGTTTTACCACAATGGTTTCGATTTCATAAGACTTTGAAAATGATTTCTCTTATGAAATAGAAACCGTGGACGTATAATTGTAATAAATATTTTGTAATTAAATTCTTTAGAAATTTAAGCAGGTTTGGCGGAGGCTTCATTTTGAAAGATTATTATTATTAAATATTGTTCAAAAAAGCGATAGGTTTTGCTAAATGTTTAAACTTATGTGTTTATATCGTCAGAATTTTTTTTTCCTTTCTGGGGAAATGTTTCGAGACTTAGTCCAAAGTTCCAAATTTGAATGACATGAACACTTTGACATATTTCTCAGTTAGTTATAAGTGGATGAGCATAGGCTGACTATCTTAATCTAGACATGTGGGCGTATTTTGTTTTGTTTCTTACAATTAATCTTTTCTGTTTTTTTTTCTGATGAGACGCGAGATTTCCCTTGAATTGAAAACAAATTAAAGAAATCATTTGGAAAACAAAAGAATTCAGGAATCTTTTTAAGTGAAATTATTTAAAAAAATATCTCTAAGTTATTTTGTGTTCAACAACTATTCACTGTAGGACAAATTGTCAAAGTGAAAAATAGACACTTTCAGCTAAGTTTTAAAATAAGAGAATTGGGGGATTTTTTTCGGTTAAATTAATAGTCTTCAAAGAATTTGTTTTTAAAAATCTTTCAATTACAATAAATTCTATAAAGTCTTTCCATTAAGATATTATATTACTTTGCAGTCATTCAGGTTTCCTTCTATTCTAGGAAATACAGAGAAAAATATTCGGAAATGAATCACAGAACTTAAAGTGAAACATCTCTTAATCCATCGGCTTTTTGTCTGTTTCTCACAACGTTCAATAAAATTCAATAATGTTTTTAATGTTAAGATATCTTAAATATAAAGGAATTTTAATACAACAAGAAACATTTAGGGAATTTAACTTTTAAAACGGAAATAAACAAACATTTTTATTATTTGGTTGCGCAAAATACACTCTTTGACAAAAAAATCGACGCACCCAAAGGGAATCATCCAAATGAAATAAAATTTTATCCGTTTAATGTACTTGTACAAAAATTATTAGAATTTCAAATTGTATGATTTATTAGACAGAAAAAGCTACATAAAGTGAGCAGGCAAGTGTGTCCTGGATGCAAGCTGTTACTCGATGTGGCATTGACTGATATAGTTGGCGGATGCTGTTTTGCGGGAATCTTGCCAAATTGCCCGTTAATTTATTGATATTTTGGGAATGTCACAAGTGAATTCCCAAATGTGCTCAATAGCAGAGAGATCTGGCTGGCCAAGGAAGTGTGTCGCAATTTTGAAGACAATGAATGAAGAGGCCTGACGTATGTGGCACTGTGGAACAGCAACACCACCGATCGAAGAATTTCGTCAGTGTACCGTTGTGCTGTGAGGGTGCTACGGAGGACTACCAAGGTGGTCCGATTATCAAACGAAATGGTACCCAAGACTCTAACTCCTTGCTGTCGGGCCGTGTGGCGTGTTACAGTAAGAGCGGAGTCCTCATAATGTCCGGGCCTTCTCTAGACACGTCTGCGCTGGTCGTCGCGGCTCAGTTCAAAACAGAATTCATAATTGAAGACAATTCGTCCCCAATCAGCGCAATTTTAGTTTGGTCGTGCCCCGCACCACTGGAATTGCTCTTGACGGTATGTATTTGCCAGAGGTAGGCGGCGTAATGGGCGCCGCGAACGTAGATTCTGCTCCAGTCCGGGTGGTCACTTCAGTATTGGTCACATGTTTGATGGTTGATAGTGTTGAATCTGGTGCTGAAACAGCTGCTCTGACAGTTGCTCTATCTTCCCGTTCTGGCGTCGCCCTAGGCCGTCTGCTGCCCTATCTCGCCGAAATCTGTGGTCAGGATTCCTGCCAGCTCCGACCCAAAAGCCGAGCGATTCGTCGATTTGTCCATCCAGCCACATGTAGTCCAATGGCACGTCCTCTTTCAAACTCCGTCATATGGTCGTTGTGGTCGCGAATCGCCGACAAGGCATTGTTTCAGTCAAGGTAGGAAAACGCAATCAAAATTCACTGGAAGTTTTGTTCCTGAAAGCGAGATTCGCTC
>JAFIDM010000001.1:77287946-77324623 GCA_023159025.1 Thereuonema tuberculata | reverse complement strand
CCATTTACTATTTGTTTTGATAGTTCATATAATAATGTTGCACAGCATCTTTATTAATTTGATAACAATTACTGTAAACTATTGAATTATTACTTTGTATTGATTTGTTGAAATTCTTTTCTGGCTTCAATATTATGTTCGGAGCCATAGAGTTTTCCTTAATATTATGTTTATCATCTGAAGAGGAGGATTAAGATCCTCGAAACATGTTTTTGTAATGAAGTATTTATATTTATTTTTACTTATTGTGTGTGTTTGGTCCTTCTTTAATTTAATTAGTAAAGATACTGTCAAAATTTTTTTTGATTTTATTCCTGAAACATTAAGCTATTTTTCAACATAATTTCCTTGTTTGTTTAAACACGTATCACAGCGTTATATCAGTTTTTGTATACCGATGTCATAGCAATCAGCCGCCGGTGAAGACAACCAGGATTCAACCACTGTTTTCCCTTCTTCGTCTGTTTCCAACGGTCTACCACCGAGAAACTCTTTCAGGAAGCACATTTGTGGAACTTCCAATGACAAAATGGAAATCCTGCATCGCCTGTCGGCAGGAATTTTGATATCAATTGCGCGTACCAAATCATCTGTGATTACAGAAGGTCACCCCGACCTTGTTTCATCATGAATATTGCCACACCAGCTTTGAACAATGTCACCCTTTTACCACTTTGCTGCCTCTCATTGCATTAGGGCCCGTACACAGGAAGAGTTTCTCGGTGGTAAACGGTTGGAAACAGACGAAGGGATAACAGCGGTTGAATCCTGGTTGTCTTCACCGGCGGCTGATTGCTATGACATCTGTATACAAAAACTGGTATAACGCTGTTTAAACAAACAAGGAAATTATGTTAAAAAATAGCTTAATGGAATAAAATATAAAAAAATTTTGACACTATCTTTACTAGTTTTGGTTTTATTGCAAAACGATACTTACTTAAAAAACATGCCTTGTAACAATTGGATGGATATTGCACCTTTTGCTATGAAATTGCCAAAATAATATGAAACTGAATGATATTAAAATGAATAACAGAACTATGAACTGCACAGAACAAACTAACAGGACCAGAACTGTATCTATTAATCTGAAAGAAAACAAATTACAAGAATAACACAGAAAATTGAAAAGTAGAATAGTATGTTTCTAGAAACTGGCCATTTCGACCAATTATGAAAAGGAAAAAAAAATATTAGGATTCCTATTAAAAAAGGAGAGTACCTCAAAGAAACATTTTTATATTTCAATTTTTGGTATATACCTATTCAGGATAATGCTAAGTTTTCACACTATAGTCCTATGTAAGTGCTTGAGATCGCAGAAGGTAAGACATTTCATAACCACCGGCATAAATTTGAGGTCTGATGTCTCACCCGACGCCTATAATTAAGGATAATGTTATATATGATGTATTATAATAAAACATAATAGAGAGCTGTAAATTTATTTTCAAATTAACAAAGAAAATATTTTGTCTTCGTTTTTTGACACACTAATACAATATTTAAGCATATATAGTATGGGACTGAAGAGTTTCGTACAGCAAATAAAAGCGATGTGGGACTTTTTCCATTTGATCAAAATAGTTAATTTGATACAAAAAAATGCATTACAATAGAAAGAAAGGAAACACTTTAAACTCTTGAAACTTTTCTCAAAAGATGATTTTGAAACTCAACCATGACAGGAAGTTTCTTGGCACTCTTGGCCGAGAACCAAACTTTCCAAAACAATTTGCTTGTTGTCTGCGTGAGACCTATTGTTCTCTCTGTAAATATCCATGAAAGACGTCTTAAAGCAAAGCTACAAAATCTACAAAACTATTAATTAACTTTATGTTCTTATTTACAAATAAATTCTACCATTCAAAAGGAAAAGCCTTGTTGTTGATAAATCAGATCCTGAACAATTGAAGATCTGAACAATCAGATCCTGAACTCACTCACTCTATCTATCTTTATCGCTCTCTCTCTCTCTCTCTCTCTCTCTATTTCTCTCTCTATCTATAGCACAAATTCACTTCTAAGCTTGAAGAGCTTGTGATGAAAAGTTAAAAAAAAAATAGATAACAACTCGTAACAGAAATAGGTAATCATGAATTAACAATATTTGTAGTCGAATGACAAATAACATTTTTAATTACATAATCATCATTGGTGTAGTGATTTGAATACTTTTTTTTGCGAGATAGAAATTTAATATAAACCTTAAAAAAAGTAAACAATCAAAAATACAGGCTGATGTAAGTTAGTGATGCGACGCCGAAAGCAAAAGCTCCGATATTCCTTTAACTCGAAAGCAGTTGTGAATGGATGGAAGCCGAAGTTCTCTGTTCTTCAACTCCCGCGGAAAAAAAAAGCCTTTTTGGTAATTTTCGGATTTATAGAAACAAAATTCACAAAAACTAAAAAACTAAGTAAGTCTCTTGTTACTAATGAGTTATGAAGAAGAGATTTATCCAAAGCATATAACTGACAAATCTTTTTCAGTAACATATCGGCTGCAATTAGTAAATTAATTTACACATGCGTCCACATTGGATACAAAATAACTTTGAAATATCAGAAAATAAAATAACAAAGAATCAAAAATACTTTTACTGCTCTAAAATTAAATAAGCCACGGGAATTTTTCGCTCAAATAATCAGCATTCTAAAGCTTGTTTTAAAAACTTTATTGAAAAGTAAATTTCAGGTAGACTTTAGGTTAAAGCAAACCTATTTATTCGTATCTTCTCCCCAAGATTTTTGAATCATTTCTATCTGTCCTTTTATCAACTTTTTGAGATATAAAAGCAAATAAAAACCTAACTAAGTAATTTTCTGGGTGATCATGAATTCTACAAATAAAAGAAAGTCTTATTTTATTTTTAGAAATCCCCACTTTTCTTTTCGGTTCAAGCAATGTTTAATGTCACTATCTTGGATCCAAAAACCTCCTTCAAATAATTTGGTAGTTAATGTATTGCAATATTTCTTTACAGTTTTAATCTTTTATATTTCATCGACATAGTTTAGGTCTTGTATTTGTCGTTTGCTGTTCATGCTGTGAAATAGTAAACCGTTGTGATGACAAAAGCGAAAGAAACTACATTGATGGCCGAGTGCACCAAGCTTCAATTAACTTTGATGGCTGCATTGTGGACGTAGCTAAAATTAGTGGGGGCGATGCCCAAGAAAAAGTTTAGCCTTTGCTTTAAAATTGTATGAAAGGAAACATGTATAAAAAGCAAATTTATTCAAAAACTTGATATTGGAACATGCCCAATGGGTAAAGCTGCTAGTATTAAATCATCTCTTTACAAGAAATAACTTCGCGCTGCAACACGAAGTTTGGTAAGAAGTAAGAATTCCTAAATGATAAGATGGAGAAATCTAAGAAGCTTAGGTCAAATTTAAGAACATACTTCACTAAAACTAGTAACGCTCTAAGAGTTGAAGTTCGGAAGGATGGGTTAGACCTTAGGAGTTCTTCAGGATAAGCTTGTTAAGCTTGAGAATACTATGGAGAAAATTAAAGAACCTGATAAGGAAATTCTGAATATTGGGTATTAAGTGATGATAATGACAGAACTACAGTAATGGAGCAAAGAATATTCTGATACATTTATGACTGTGAAACCTGAATGACCAATGAGAAATTGAGTAAAATTGGAGCTATGATAGATACAGTACAAATAAAAATGAATCCAGACGATTTAGTTATTCTGAGAAGAACAGACATAATTTAAACTGTGAACAGTTGGAACTTAAGAAATACTGGTGAAATTACGGAATGGCGTGGGTTTTAGGCGAAATTTAGTAAAATACAGATGATGAAGAAATGGGGAAAATGGGGAAAGACAAGTTCCAATACTTAATCCAAGCTAAGGTATTGGTTCTCAAGCAGCCAGTATGATGGAAAGTTTTCCTCCAACTGATACGAATTATCCTCTAGCTATGTAGTAACTGAACGGGAGATTTGGAAGAGAAGACTTGCTGTTTCACTTGTACGTGAGACAATTACTTGGAATGTCTTGAGAAACTCAGCAGGTAGAAGATTGGAATTACATTCCCACCTGAGAGCCTTCGAGACATTAGGACGTAACAAAGAAAATTTTTCAGTTTTCATAGGTCATTTGGAGGAATCTTGCTTTTCTGAGGAAGTCTTAGACCTTGGGAGAGGAGAAGAGCAGCGATTGAGCTATCGGATAATGGCCAATCGAAGTCTTTAGAAATATAAATGGAATTTCTTCGCCAGGAAGTTCAAGGGGATAAGATGAAAAGCATGCCACGGTCAGGACATTTGAATGCCAACAGCATAAAGCTGAATCAACGAATCGATGAGTTGTTGACCATGAAATCCCTGACATTTCCACAGCATCAGCGTTGGTAACTACTAGTGACAAATTGAAGGGAACAAAAATTCCCTTTGTATTTTTTGAGACAAGCTTTAACTACTTTGCTGCCCAGAGAATTTTTAATTTGCATACTATTACGGAAGAAAAGAGTTTGTATTATATGTTTTAATCTGTTAACAATTGCAGGTCTTTTACAAGCTGTGTGGTTTGTCGCAAAACTCATCAGATTTTGATGGGTTCCGATTTAGGATAAAAAACAGAAATTCCCCTTTTTTGTTCAAAAAAGGACGGAAATAGAATTATGTCTCAAGCGAAGTAACGCAGAAAAGAGCTGCTATAAACCAAAGTTTGTTAGTTTGTCTAGTGTGTCTGGTATTCCCAAGGTGTAATTTGCAGACACTGTTGATGGTTCTGAAATGTACCGTGCTCTTCCTTAGCAGTCAGACCTCTAACAGATACTGGCTAAAGTCTTACATTTTAAAGAATAAAGTGCCGTGCCGGCGTGGCCGCGCGGTCTAGACGGAGGTCTGCCGTTGTGGCCAGTGTGCCGGTACCCGGGTTCGAATCCCGGTCGTGGCATGGATGTTTCTTTCTTCTACTGTGTTTCGTCCGTTTCTGCGGGTATATTGTGAGCTGACTCCTTTCGCATACCCTGGGCAACGATTCTTCGGCCCACCGCTCACTCTCTCGCCCTTGTTGTGGCCCTAAGAGCCCGGGCACTCGATGTGAGGATGAAGAATACAGTCTTGGCATTAGGCTATAAATTATTAAGAGAAGACATTGTCTCTCATTCTCTATTCGGGGGTCTAAAATCAAGTCCACAAAAATACCGCTGTTCCGAATTGGGGTAGAAAGTAGAGACAGTCAATATCTTTGTACCAGTAATTTTGATGTATTTAAACAATCGATTATTTTGTTCATATCCTTAGTGTGACTAAATCGATTAAAGGAAAGGACCATACACACAAAACATATTAAGTCGAAAAACACAAATTTTACAGTAGGCACAAAAAACTATTTCTTTCTGTTACTTTCTAAGTAATGGCGTTTAGTAGGTTTGAACATAAAACAACAGGTGTTTCATAAAATTAAAACAATTTCACAAAATTAATTGATTTACAAGGTTTTTACTATTAGTAAGTATGTGATATCCGAGTTTTTCATTTTAAACGTTGATTTACATGGTTTCCTTTTTCGCCATTAGAGCGCTTAAACGCTCAGTTTACCAACTTTTCGCATTAAATATAGAACGACATACAAGATTTTCCATCTGAAACTGCAATAAAAACTTTTTTGAAAAATTTTGACTTACATGGTTTTTACAATAGGACGACGATAAGCAACTTCATTATAGGAGGAGGTTTGGATTATGCCTCATACCATATAATGAAATTGCTTATATATATATATTTGTTTTGTATGTATAGTCCTTTCCTTTAATTATTTATGATCGTATTTTATCCGTCTGCAAAGGACCTGATAGAGAAGTTAATGGCTTCCAATATTATATTAAACGACACAGACATCGATATATTATAAGCAGCAGACATTACTGGGAACTATTTACTGTTCGAAAAAAACAGCTAGTCAGTGGCTTAGAGCAATCTAAACATAACAGGAATGGACCCTTACAGTCCAACGAATTGAGGTGTTTTACCTTACAAAAGGTCCGGTAGTTCTAATTATTTGATATGTTGTCTAGGATGATTAGTAAATGTTTAAAATGCAAAATGCACAATTCCTCCCCCGCCGCGCCCGCCGCCATCTTTAAAAAAAAATAAAATAATTGATTCTTTCTTTAGATTTTCGCTTATAACGTCTGTTTGTTGCATTTTAGCTACAAACAAGTTCTACGCAATGTTGTAGAGAACAATTTCCTACAATACGGTTTTTAAATTTTGTTTCTAGGAATGATAGTTACTAGATATGCAATTTTTGAAAAAATAAAAAAAAAAACCGCAATTTCCAGAAATTTGTAAAACTTCTAACTTTAGGACTGTTTAATTCAGTTATGGACTATTCTAGGGAAACAAGTATCAGAATAAAATGTGTAGGGAATTTAATTTCCTACAAAACGCATCTATAGTTTTATGAATCAATCCTATGGAGTGTGGGGTAAAAACAAAATCAAGAACAACGGAATATTGCGGTTTTTGCTATTGTGACGCACTAGTCCAGCAAATAAAAGACCAAAGAGGGGGGTACCTTACAAAAGGCCCGGTAGTTCTAATTTTTTGATATGTTGTCTAGGATGGTTAGTAAGTGTTTAAAATGCAAAATGCACAATTCCTTCCCCGCCGCGCCCGCCGCCATCTTAAAAAAACCAAAAAAAAATTGGTACTTTCTTTAGATTTTGGCTTATAACTTCGTTTTGGTGCATTGTAGCTACAAAAAAATTCTACGCAATATTGTAGAGAATACAATTTCCTACAATTTAGTTTTTAAATTTTGTTTTTAGGACTGATAGTTACGGATTTGTTTTGAAGAAATAAACAAAAACGCACTTTCTGGAAACTTGTCAAACTTCTAACTTTAGGACGCTGTAATTGAGTTATGGCCTACTCTAGAGAAACAAGTATAAGAATAAAATGTGTAGGGAATTTAATTACCTACAAAATGCACGTAATGTTTTTGACCCTACGGAGTGTGGGGTAAAAATAAATCAAAAACAACGGAATATTGCTGTTTTTGTTATTGTGATGCAGAGAGTATCTAAAAAAAAATCACCAATTACCTTCCAGTGTTGGCTTGAAATTGGAGTGTATACCAACCCTACTTGAGTTTCTGACATGAAACTGAAGATGCTGACAGGTTGATAGTTGACACAGCTAAATGCTTTTCCCCCGCGTACGACGCCGTCGTCGTCATTGTCGGTGAAGACATTGACCTACTCGTCCTGCTGACTGGCACAACACCAGCGGTCAGCAATGTCTACCTCAAAAAACCAGCGAGAGGGAAACAGCCAGACGCAATCTACTCTGCCGCCTCCTACAAGTTCAACTCCACAGGCTCCTGCACGCAATATCGGGCTGCAACACCACTTCAACCATTTTTGGGTTTGGAAAGAATAAATTCTGTCAACTTTTTAGGAAAGACCCATCATTGCTGGAGCAAGCGGAGAGGTTCAGGGACCTTGCTGCCACTCCCCACGAAATTTCAGCAGCATGGGAGAAAATCTTGGTATCCCTGTATGGTGGCAGTAACGAACAGTCATTGAGTCACTTCGCCACAGCAAATTCATGACCAGTACCACCAAGCTCAATCTGGCTAAACTACCTCCGACTACTGATGCAGCACATTTCCACTTCCTGAGTTCATACCAGCCGGTCATGGAGTGGATAGGGATTGTCAAAGACCCGATCGAGTGGGGCTGGTGTAGAGGAGCTCGAGGACTGGAACCCATCAGGATGAGTAGCGACGCTGCTCTTCCAAACCTGCTTAAGACCATCTCATGCAGCTGCACAACTGGCTGTATGGGGGCGTGTGGCTGTAGAAAGGCGGGCCTCAATTGTTCCGCTCTATGCAAATTCTGTGCTGGTCAAGAATGCGACAACAGGAATGAGGTCCTCGTCGACGACGAAGACGACGACGATCGAATAACTTCGCCTTTTGACGAAAATGAAGACCCCGACTTCATTAACTCACCCCCTATGAAACGAGCGAAGCGGATGTAAATTTGTTTTCTTTTCAGTTTTAGTTCAATTAATATCGATTTTGGTATGATTATTAATGCCTTTTGTTCTTACTTTGTTTACATACATGCATCTTTAAAAAATGTATCTGCTGTGTTGGTGGGATATTTTAAATTGAACATCCGCTCTCACCAGGAGGTATTCCAGTGAAACAGTACCTGCCTCATGAGCATTGCGCTGTAACATGTCAGAAACTCAAGTAGGGTTGGTATACACTCCAATTTCAAGCCAACACTGGAAGGTAATTGGTGAATTTTTTTTAGATACTCTGCGTCACAATAACAAAAACCACAATATTCCGTTGTTTTTGATTTTTTTTTTACCCAACTCTCTGTAGGATCAAAAAATTTACATGCGTTTTACAGGTAATTAAATTCCCTACACATTTGATTCTGAAACTTGTTTCCCTAGAATAGGCCACAACTGAATTACAGCGTCCTAAAGTTAGAAGTTTGACAAGTTTCCAGAAGGTGCGTTTTTGTTATTTCTTCAAAACAAACATAACTCCGTAACTATCAGTCCTAGAAACATAATTTAAAAACGATATTGTAGGAAATTGTATTTTCTACAACATTGCGTAGAACTTTTTTGTAGCTAAAATGCAACAAACAGACATTATAAGCAAAAATCTAAAGAAAGTATCAATTATTTTTTTTTTTTTAAAGATGGCGGCGGGCGCGGCAGGGAGGAATTGTGCATTTTGCATTTTAAACACTTACTAACCATCCTAGACAACATATCAAAAAATTAGAACTACCGGACCTTTTGTAAGGTAAAACACCTCTATTCGTTGGACTATAAGGGTCCATTCCTGTTATGTTCAGATTGCTCTAAGCCATCTACTATCATTTTCGAACAGTAAATAGTTCCCAGTAATGTCTGCTGCTATTAATATATCGATGCTAATATACTAAAGAACTTAAACAGATGACATTTTCAGAGAAAAATCTTCTAAAGCTGAGAAAAAAAAAGACTGATGAAGATAATTCAAGGAGAATGGTTTACAAATGAACGAAATAAAATATAAATAATTCATAATAACCTCTTCTTCCTTAACCACATCATTTAATTCTCAATATTTCAATTCCTTTAGCAGGAATCTTCTTCACAGAGATTACAGAAAAATGTAGAGAAACTAACATTTTCTCTAACATTTAAAAAACAGAATTACAATCATAAACAATCATGGTACAAACTTTCTTGAATAACAATCACATTTATACAACATATAGCAAACACAGACTTTCTTTAACAACAAAATAAATTCATACTAAATATAACAAAATAAATTCATCTTAAAACATCTAACAATCACAGCCTTTCCTTAACAATCACAGACTTTCTTTAACAACCAAAAAAATTTATACTACATATAACAAAATGAAATGCTATATGTTGTATAAATATGATTGTTATTCAAGAAAGTTTGTACCATGATTGTTTATGATTGTAATTCTGTTTTTTAAATGTTAGAGAAAATGTTAGTTTCTCTACATTTTTCTGTAGTCTCTGTGAAGAAGATTCCTGCTAAAGGAATTGAAATATTGAGAATTAAATGATGTGGTTAAGGAAGAAGAGGTTATTATGAATTATTTATATTTATAAGGAAGATGAATTTTGGATTTTCATTAGAACGAAATAAAAGACTGAAATCCCTTAATGCTTACAAAGATTAGCACAACATTACTAGGTTGAAGATAGAACTTCTTTCAGAAAAGCTGAAATGAGATTTCGGACACCTGTCAATAATTCTGCCCTGTCAATATGAAGTTCTGAAAAGATTGATCATGTCCCGTCATGTAAGAAATGCACATTGCAGGAGTTCAGATCCTCTTAAAACTTCTCAGAAAACAATTTTAGATTTTGAATGGCCGAAAAACAATGAGAGATGTAAATTGCATTATCAAAGATGTAAATTGCAAAGAAAAGTTTCATCAGAAGAAAAACATTACCAATTGACTTTTTTTTAGTTTTATTTCTTTTCATTTGTAGGATAAAGTGACCAAATATCGGCCACATACTACAAATAACCAGAAAATAAAAGATCTGATGACTTAGTTTATATGATTGAAACAAATTTTTAGATTTATTGTCATTTTAATGAAATAAAGAAGTATAGCATTACGAAAAATACCTATTATTAAGTTACCTCGGCATTAATTACTATAACCTTACAATGTGACCAAATGTCGGCCAGGGTGCCTTAAGTCGGCCAGGGGATGACCAAATGTTGGCCAGTTAAAACATGCATTAGTTAAACATTGCTGTTCATAGGAATTTATTAAAAAAAATCTCATTTTAACATTTAGAATACAAATTTATGGAAAAAATATTATGAAAATGTTTATTTTCTTCTCCTTGTTAGATTTTGGGAGTTTTCTTTCTTCTTCTTCAACTCTTGCTTCTGTTGCTGTTTTTCAGCTTTCTCTTTTTTTAGTTGTTCAGTTTTCTCTTTTTCAAAACAGCTGCTTTAAGCCTACTTTCTCTTTTTTTATTTGTAGCTCTTCCTTTTCTTTCTTTTCTTTTGCAGCTTTCAGTTTCATTTCATATACCACATCTGATGTTAATACAAAATGTTGATTGTAAGTAATTTATTGTATTTATTGTAACCGTATTTCATCTATGGTACGAAAGTGTTTTCTGGAATTTATAAAACTAAATATGTTTAATAATACAAATCTGTGCTCTGATCGTTTCAATGTACAATAGCCTAGCCTACAGTAGAAATATTACAATAATGGATGAAAAGAAATTAATTTTCTTATGCATTTTCTAGCCAAATTGTCCTTCTCCATCCCATAATTTCCTTGGCAGTTAAAAGGTTGTTAATACTAATATTGCCCTTTTTTAAACTATTTTATAGCTATGCCTCTGTGAATTCGGAAAAAACTTGGGATTTCCTAGTTATGTCGTGAGATCTAGGCTAGGCGTTGATAGAAATGTAAACCAAGGGATACTATCCTCTATTTAAATATATCACATTATTTTTTTTTTATAAAATTAATTTCTTTTCAGCCGCCTTATATTCGAAAAGAAGTATAGGCCTAATCATCCTATTAATAGGCGAAAACTGTACGTACGGATGTCGGTCGGTCGGTCGGTGTTTGTGTGTCATGCCAATAGCGCTATAGACACAGTATTTAAGCAAGAAACAAAATACAAGGTGGCACCAACAACATTTCCGTATCATCCCAAAAGCGCAACATAAACAGTTGTTATGCAGAAACAAAATACAAGGGGGCGCCACCAACATTTCCATGTTATCCCAACAGCACTGCAGAAACTAAATACAAGGTGGTGTCCACTAAAATTTCTTTGTGTGGATCGACAATATTTTAGGGCAGGAGGTTAACTTATACTGACTATAATGATTCACACACCTTATTGATTTTTCAAGCATATTTCGAAACTAACCTCAAAATATAGATAATTATATTGTTGCAAGAGGTATCATGATCAAAGTATATACGTTGTTTTATTGCTTAGTCATCAGCCAAATTATACTTGGGCTGTTATGGAAGTCATGGCTTTCAAAAAATGAGCTTAGAACATCTTTTTCAATCTTGGGTTTTTGAAAAATGTCACGGTATTTGAAAAATGTGGAATCTGTTTTACTTCCGTGAATATTTCACGGGTTGCCACTAGTCTTTAATAAGTAAGATATGTGTTTATTTTTGTTTACTAAACTATTAAGTAGACTAAGCTACACGCTAACAAATAAACAATGGCCGACATTTGGGCTACTGCATGGCCGACATTTGGTCCATAGCTGGCCGACATTTAGGCCATCCATGGCCGACTTTAGGGCAACTTGAAATAGGAAAATAAAATGTAAATACTGAAGCACTTTAAGGTAATAAATACTAATTACTTAGAAAATAAGGTTAAAATATCAGCTGAGTGTTTGCTAATATCAAAATCATATAAAAAACATGAAAACTAAGTATTGCTTTGGCTTGGTGAAAATGAATTCTCAACTTTGCAATCTGAAGAACTCGCCAAAACAATCGCTTCCCGCAACAATCAATCTCACGTCTTTGATGAGAGCTTAAAGTAAATGGAGACATCTGGAGATGACAATTGAAACTAAGATAGAATGATAGTCCAAAGATGTCAAAATCGTGTAAAACGAAAAAAAACAGAGCTAGACCACTACGAGTTTCTTAAAATACAAAAAACATTTGGTGGCCAACATTTGGTCACCGGCCGACATTTGGTCACTTTACCCCTATTAGATATCAGTATAGAGGTGATGGAAGCTAGCTCCAACGGTGAATCCTTTCTTTATTTTACTTCACAAAAGTGATTTCTTGTTCAGTAATTCCAGATTCTTTGGAAAGTTCTATGGTTTGTGGTCATTTGTGGACTTATGTGAAGATTAGATCTTTAAACGAATGTTCAGACTTGAAAACTAAATGAACCACGTAGTAGACGTTTGATGGGAAGGACAATTTCATTTATGCTTGTGTTTATGCAAAGTACTGCTTTGGCAGTTTATATAGATGCAGCTAATCATGTGACAGAAAATTCATTTGAATATTTGAAATAGAGCATTTTTTCGGACTAAAAATATGATATCCATTTTTATCTTTGTTGGCTCTCTTTTTATGGACATTGATTTAGTTGCGCTGAGATAGAAGTAAAAAATAAATACCATGCACAATGGTTCAAAGCTAAATTTAAAGGAGGAACATTTTCATTTTTAACTGAAGAAGTATTATGAATATTGCGTATGGATAATAAGAAATAAAATAAACTAAAGATTTCTTGTAAAAACATTTTTTTGCAGTTGACGATGGATTTTATTTCGTACAGGACGTCATTTCTTTTCCTTCATGGATTTTTGGAATTCATTGTTTTATGTTGATGAATTTTTAGACTAATTTCTTTTCATTAGATTTCACTACCAAAAAACCCAATCATTATCAGTTTTATTGTATTCAGTGAGAATGTAACTACTAAGATAATACATCCTTTATAGCCTACCTAAGCATTAAGTTTTTATTAATGAAAAAAAATTATACTTTCAATGAATGGATCTGAGAGAGCAACTTATTGGGAAGTAAAGATATAAACGGATATCTTTTCTAATTGAACGGATATTTTTAATTAGAAAATGGATAAAAAAAACTCACAAACAAAATTGCATTTAGTACCCAATACGACTATATGTTGAAACAATCTGAATCTTTCTTTTTTAAATTAAAAAATGTAATCTGAATTTTTCTTTAAATTATTAAATTTGGAAAGAGTTTAACATGTTGGAGAAATTTTTAACAAAACAAAATGAGAAAGAAGAACAGCACAAGCTTAAACAAACTGCCTTTATGATTCCATTATCGAGAAGGAATCGGGAACGGCCGTTTCGTCCTACAGGGGTTTCATCAGCACGATCTCCGTCTTCCGCTTTTGTCGGGGAAGGCGGAAATCGGGCTGATGAGTCCCTGTGGAACGAAACGGCTGTTCACGATTCCTTCCCGATAATCGAATTAGAAAGGCAATTTGTTTCAGTTCGTTCTTCTTTCTCATTTTGTTTTCTTAAATTTAAGAAAAATTGTGGCACTTTGGACATAAAAATCTTCTTTATCGTCCTTTGCTAAACCAACAGATTTTTCATGAACGTAGTCGCACAAGCAATGCACATGAGCATATCCTTCATCACATCTTCCTTACAGATGTTACAAATCCAGCATTCTTTTCTTGCAGACTTTTCTAAATGCTTCGGAATAAATTTTAGAGGCGCTCCTTGGCCTTTGGTTTTTTATAATGCTACCTTTGGTTCCATCTTCATTGGAAAATGAGGATGTTTTCAATACAACTGCCCTACTATTAACAGCTTTCTTTCTTCTCCAGGGCCCGATGGTATTCTCATTAGGGCCCTTCCCTAAATTAACGAAGTATATGGAGAATTTTGGGTAAATTTATTCAATAAATGTCTTGACGAGGGTATATTTCCCTCTGTTTGGAAGAGGGCATGGGAGATAATAGGTTTGGGCCTATTTGCTTCTGCCTGTTATCGGTATTTTGTTGTTATAGGATAACTCATTTTTTTGAATCTACTAATTTTCTTTCCCGGAATCAGTTTGGATTTAGAAGGGCCGAAGCACGTTCGGTGCTATTTCGGCCCTTCGAGATGAAATTTGTCATTGTGGGGCTAGGGGCCGGCATGTGATTGTGGTTTCCCCGGATATAGCCAACGCTTTCAATCATGCTTGGCATCCGCTGATTCTGGAGATGCTAAGGAGGGGCGATGTCTTGTATTATTTGATTTCTTCTTTCTTGGAGGGCCGTTCCGTTTTTTTGGGGTCGGCGGCTACATCCTATACTAAAGGTTGTCCACAGGGGAGTAATCTTGCTCCTTCCCTGTGGCTTTTGGTTACTGAGGACCTCTTCTCTTCCTTGGCATTTTTTTATGATGCTTTTGACTTTGGTGATTCATTTATGTGCAGTCCTTTGCCGATGACATGGTCGTACTGATAATGCCTCATCTGTAAAAAAAATTGAAAAGCTTTGATTCATCCTATGAAGTTATACGAGCCTGGGCGAACCGCAACAAATTGGTTATTAATTCTAATAAAACCTCTACATTGAACATTCCCTCCAGAAAGGTTAAACGTCAACCCGTGATTAAAACAGATGACTTTTGTCTCCCCCTATGTGATCATCTGTTATATTTGGGTATTGTTTTTAACTCCCGGTTGACTTGGACTATCTTACTCGTATGCGAGGCCGGGTAATGGTCAATGCTAGTAGGTTTCTCGCCCTGGCTCCGAAAAATGGAGGGATGAATCCCAAAATTAGAAAATTAATTGTCAGTACTATGATTAAGTCTAAGATTTTGTATGGAGCAGAGATCTGGAACGAAGATGCCCACAAAAGTCAGATTAAAAAGATGCATCTGAATTAGTGAATTATGTGTAGATCTTTTTCCTTAGCAATAACTAGAACATATAGAACTTTTTCGAACGATGCACTACATATTTTTAGTGGTGTCCACCTTTGTGGATTCAAGCCTATCATTTGGCCTCTCATTACAAACGAGTTAGTAACCGGAATGTTGTCAGAGGGTTCCGATCGACAGTTGGATACGCCCGGGAAACAGGCGCATTTCTGACATCAGGAGCTGGAATGGTAGAGATGAATCCTATGATGCCTACATCTTCACCGACGGGTCTAAGTTGGATGGCAGAGCAGGGTTCTCCATTTTTTTTAGACACGACCTTGAATATCATTGATATCTTTAAGGAGCGCTTGCCTGATTCTGGTTCTGTTTTTTAAGCGGAGCTCTGTGCCTTCCGGATCGTGGTTTCGTGGCGACCGCTTTTATTGGGGGCAGCAGACAGTCAGGCTCGCGCTCATTTCTGATTCATATTCCGCTCTGCGATCTGTGGTGAGTTGTTCATATGAGCATTTCGACGCCTGGGATACCCATGTTGATCTTAACTAATAAAGTTAACTAATAATGAACAATCTAACAATTGTTCTGGGTAAAAGCTCATGTCGGCTATTATTGTAATGAGCTTACCGACAAGGAGGCCAAATGTGCATCTATGTTGGAGGCGGTCACCATTTCTCGACCCTTACCACATAGTATGTCCAAGTTTATTATGAGATCTGAGGTTTCCACAACCTGGCAAAATCAATGATTTCTTTCTTTAAGAGTCCTGTTTTACATTCTTATATTGACAGAGTTAATGACCGCACTATCTTTGGTGATTTTCATCTGAATCAATTCCTGACTGGCCATGGAGATTTTGGTTTTTATCTTTTTAGTTTCGCAGGATAGGTTATCCCGCTTGTCGATTTTGTGATTTACACGAGGACGAGGATGTTGACCATGTTTTGTAGAGGTGTGAACATCCTCGCCGACTTCAGCTCCGTTTTCATTTTGAGCAGTTATTAATCACAAGTGGGGTCGCTGTGCCCTGCGAAAACCAGGAAATTTGAAAAAAAATTCATAATGATTTTAAAAAGTATGCTTAGGGATTATTATCCATTTAGAGGATCCTTTTTTGTTTTGTTGTTTTTGTGCCTCCATTCGGTCGACTTTTCGGGCATGGGGAGCAATGCTGCGAGTGGACCACGATCTTCACCGCTCACGGTTGAGTAGAGGTCTTTGACGGCTTTTCCGTGGCGGATGCGGTCCTGCAGTAGCATCCGCCAGGCTAACTGTGCGATTGTTGGATTGTAATTTTTGCCATGGCTGGTTGGGCATTGATTTTGGTTCAATTATCCAGCTCTCTTTCATTGTTTGATTTTGGTCTTCTTCCTTTTTATTCTACCTCCCTCTCTATATTTTTTTTTTCTTTTTTTCTCTCTTTTAACTTTTTATCACTTTTAATAGGGGGTTTGGGTTTTAAATTTGTTTAATTATTGATTTTTTTTAACTGTTTGGGTTTTCTAAATATTTTATGTAAGTTTGTTGTTGTTGTTGTTGCGTGTGTTGTGGATATTTTCTTTTATTATTCTATCATTGTTTGGGGTGTTATTTTGTTTAATGGTTTATTGTGTATATTACTGGCCTATCTTGTTGACCTCAAACCCTTCATTTAGGGTAAAGGGGTCAATAATTTGTCTAAAGTTTTCTTTCCTGATATCAGTAACCTGCGGAGTGTTTTTGTTTGGGTTTGGAAGAAAGACAGAAAATGTGCTCGTATTACCATGTAACTTCTCATCTTCAGATGATTTTTTTTTTCATCAGAATTAATCAAGGTAGCTTCAATAGGATCAATCTCAACCGTGGACATGACATTTGCTCTTGTGCACTTGGGAGTTGATAAACTTGAAGTTCCAGGCTATGGAGAAGATATAAGCTGAGCTTGAAGTTGTTCAGGAACTGGAGGTTAGATGCTGCACTTGGTTTGAAAGCTTCTGCAGCAGTTGCATTCGGATTATAGAGACATAAACCTGAGGCCAACCTGACATAAATCTGAATTCTGATTGTAAAAACAGAAACTGGTACCTTAACACTACAATACATTTCTTCTTAAAACGATAAGAAAGGCCAAAAATAATAAAATGTGGTTAAGTCATTAAAAAGCAGGCTAAATATGCTATCTACAGACACACTATCAATTTTTCCGACCAACTAATTATAAAAAACAGATACTTACTCTCACAAAATTAGATGCGGCTATTTTAAGTAAACAAATGCGCGCAACCACCTCTTTTAAAAGATATTCGCGCACTAGCTGCGGCGTGGGATTGCATCAGCCATTCCAAGGTCTTTCCCATCCTTCCGAACTTCCACTCTTAGATCCTCAGTGAACTTCCAAGACTACCTTTGCCTGTTGTAAGTGGAGTTTTCGAAGACAATTGTGAGGAATAAATGACTTTAAGCAAGAAAAAAAACAAAAAAGAAAATAATCTAAATAAATGTCAAAAAACAAAAAGAGAAGGAAGGAGAGAAAAAAAGATGGAAGGATTCAAGATGAGATTTTTTTTTTTTTTATTGAGACCATATGCAGCTATAGATTTGACAAGAGAGGCAATCGTTGTAGCAATCGGGACTGGTTAAAATTAAAACAGACTCTGTGCATTTACGTATGAGATGATTACTCTCTCTGCACAGTATTTCGGGCTATTGATGTTGATTGAATGGTTAGTAAGATGAATGTGGGTAGCTGTCAAATAATTAAAATCTTGATTTTTTTTAATAGCATAAATATGTTGTGAAAGGCGTTTTTCTACGTTTGCCGAATTTCTCCTGTAAATGACATTTATTATGTGAGCATTGGATGGAATAGACAACGTCTTTACTTGATACCGGGGGGGGGGGGTATCTTTTTTTTAGCGGTAACAGATAGCATAATGTTGTTATGTGGGAGATGTATATATATGTTTAAGGGCTTAAAGATAGATTTCAAGGCTGAAAACAACTGATAAGGAATTGAGATGAAATTAGAAGGCTTTCTCGTAATTTTGTTATCATTGTTGTAGTACTGTTGAATAGCACTTCTTATGTGTTTTGTGATGAAAGGCAGTGGATAATTGTTATCTAAGAATTTGGATTGAATGAGAAAATTAGTGTTAGAGAAAGTGAACGTGGCCTAGGAAATGCCATGTTAATACAATTGATCTTGAAGGCAGGGGAACAGAAAGATTGAGTGAGCCCGTGGAGGAGGGCTTTCTATCTAAGAACTTCCCTTGTTTTCTCATTTAGGAAAAGGATACTTGACAAGTCTCTCTATCTATTGTAAATTTAATAGAAGGTTGGATGTGTTCCTTTACTCCATCTTGAATAGAAGAACAAGTCATCTACATCTCTGCCACTCAAACGGCATATTTAAGCAATCTTTTTTAAAAATAGAAAATGCTTAATCTTCTACATAGAACATAACAAATTACCGCGAAGAGGACGGAAGTAGATAAATCCATTGAGTTCGTTGTCTTGCATATAATATAGGAATTTTAATGTGTGTGAAACTTCGATTATATTTTACAATATAAAGACCTATAAATAAGACCAAACTTCATAAAACATTTTCAACACATTAAAAATACAAATTTAACTAACCCATTGACAAATTAATTTCATCAAAGCGGCTTCTGTATGGAAATTAACCAATGAAATAACAAAACGGGTGTGATGCGAACAGGAGTGACAATCCCTCAAAAGTGGAAAATCAAGTTAACAGCTGTAGACAGGAATCTACTGAATGGAAGGAATCGTTGTCACACAGAAACAAACATCAAAATTTTGTCTAAGACCGGGATCAGAAATCTAAGAAAAGAGAATGAATAAAAAAACAAAAAAAAACTTGCCCAGTGTTTCTTAGGGTTTTTCATGTAAAGGATACCGGGATTTACATATTGATCATCCAATCATAATTACTCATGACATGAATGACTTCGGAAATGTAAAGAATCCCTTCGTTTTGTAACTGTTGTTACAATGAGACTGTCAAAAGCATTTAAAGAAAAAGATAGGAATGTAGCAGTGGAGGGGAGGGCAGTGGATGTAGATTTAATTTCTGAATATTTTGTCTTTCAAAATATTATTTATGAACGGTTAGAACGACGAAGATTAATTTAAGAAAAGATTAATGACTTGTCCTTGACGAAATTTTGACGTTTGTTTCTGTATGTCAACATTTCCTTCCATTCACCAGATTCCTGTCTACAGCTGTTCACTTGTTTTGAAGGAATCCTGTTCTTCCACTTCTTTTTACATCACGCACTTTCATTGGTTAATTTCCATATCAGCCTTTTGGAACTTTGTTACTTGTCATCAGTGATCCGAAACTAGTCAAATTTGAATTTTTAATGTAAAAAAATTTCTTTATAAAGTTTAGTTTTATGTGTCGGCCTTTAATAAACAGAGATTATTCTAAAAAAATCAACTGAAAAAAGTTTCTTACAAAACAAGAAATAAAAATTAATCTCTATGTATGCTTTAATATTTGGTGAAAAAAATGGCGCTAAATTTATAACAAAACAACGAAAATAGGCATTTCAGAAAGATTGCAGCATTGCATAGAAATAAATGTGTTGATCAGGAAATAAAAAAACAGCAAGGAAAATGAGATTATAAATGTTCAATGAGTAACCAACACATACATTAAGAAACTGCCTCAATTTCAATAAAATGGTTAAATGGATACCAAGAATTGAATTTATTGAAGGCGTGGAATCAGCACATAACAACAATATAAGGAACTACTAATGATAAAAATAAAATTAGACAAAAAAATTTAGAAAAATAATATCAATATTTCACATTTCAATAAAATATCCTACTTAATCAAGGAGAAACTATCAAAGATTTAAAAAAAAAAATTAAGGATATTCTCATTTTCGAGGCCGATAAAGGGAAGAAAATCATAATGAAACACAAATCCAACATCATAGCTAATAATACTATACAACAGTAAGACAGAGGTAAAAGACTTCTCTTATGAAAATAAAATAAAGAAGACACTCACCAATTTAGTAATGGTATTTATCCTCATCTCAACTCACACTCATTTTCCATATCTAAAGATACACAAGTCCAAGAAACAATGAAAATACACTGCAAGGTGGACCTATTGCAGTCTGCTGTAACGAAAGATATATTAAAAAAAAATCTCTTAGTATTGAATTAGGTAAGCAAAAGTATAGATTTTATATTGTTAAAATTTTATATGAATTCAAAGACACATTATTAATTAGTATAAAAAATATAGTAATAAATATAAAATGGATATCATTAGTTTATAGAGTTCCATTAACCATATCATCGTAAATATGGCAGTTCAAGATGCTATAGGTGAGCAATATATTACGAATGAATTCGGAATTGGAAAAATTGCATTATGTCAGCATATTGATAATTAATATTTTATTTTTAATGATTGTATCTTTAAACAGCATAAAGAAATAATAACGGGTGGTCAAGAATCGGCAGAGATTGCGGACGTAACTATGAGATTTATTAAAATTAAATATACAGTACTTGCCAAAAATATATTAAGTTTTGGTTTTTGAGCATAACTTTCTTTTTTTCAAACTTAATATTTTCTTTTGAAATTTTTACTAGTTGTTTCATTCAAAAATATGCATTCGAAAAAACGCTTAGATCGTTTTTTGAAGCCTACTGCAATTCTGTAAAATTTACTTTATTACATGGGTTCTTTAAAGTCACCACATATATAGAGGGTTAAAAATAAAGTTCTTTATAATAAAACAATCACTACAGTTTCTCGAGCTCATGAATTTTGCCCGCTTCGTCAGATGGTACATTCACATATATTATGTTCCTTAAATAAGCAAACCTCACATTAAGCTGCAAAGGAATCAAATCGTAAACCAATCATATGAGGTTTTGATTATCGTCATCAGGGTTGAAACCACAATGAAGTGAGGGTATATGAACAGTAGTGTGGATAAGGAAAAAAAATTAAATAAATAAATAATAATATATGTGTCATTATTTATAACATAAATATTTTATATTTATTTATATTATATATTTATTTATTTATATTATTAAAAAATATATATATATATTTCTTTTAACATTTATATTATTGTTTATTGCTTCAATACCAACGAAATTATAAAGTAATAAAACTTGGGAAAAATCCGTCCCAATATCTTTTTAAAATAAATATCATTCTGATAATAAAACAGTCCAAATCACCGAGTTTATCCGCTCTTTGGAAGATATAACTTCACTATCAGCTACCTTGGAACTCGTCGTTCCAATTAACTTAGTCTAAACTTCGAACTTATCCGTTCGTATTGACTTAATTTAAGGTCCTGACTCAAGCAATTCAGGCGACTGCAAACCTTTTATTTCTTTTACCAATGCACTTAAAATTCTGAAAATTTAAATATCAACTTGAGAAGCATGTGAGATTTATATTTTCTTGTTTTTTTATTTGCGCTTTTTCCAAATATTACTCGATATTTTCAACTTAAAAAAACTTGATGAACCTGAAATGATAAAAAATTTGTAAAATAATGATTTATATTTAAAATATTTATGAAATGTATTGGTAACAGAAATATATAAAAGAAATAAAAGGCTTGCATTCGCCTGAATTGCTTGAGTCAAGACCTTAATTACTAATCTTCGGAACTCTTACGTTCCTATAGTCGTAATTAATTCTTGGAATTCGTCCGTTCCAATTAGACCTCGAAGAAAGGTAATATAAATTTCCTTACGTTACCCTAGTTGAAAAAGCGCAGATGAATAAACGCCTGTCTGTAGAAACATAGCCTTTCACTTTAATCTATATGCTACGAGAAGAAATCAATAGTCCCCATGAATTCGAATCCCCTAGCAGGATGCCTTCATTGTCGACCAGCTGCAATTACGAAATTCTCCATTCTGAATTTTCCGTTACGAAGAATTCTCATTGCTGAAAATTCCAATACTGAATACTTTCCCTAGATTCCGTAACCGTGAGAACTGAATTCTATTTATCGTAGATGTCTTGGCTAAATCCTACACATGAATACGTGAGATTAAACTTAAATTTCAGCCCAAAACTTCATGAAGTTAGATTTACTTAAGAATTTCGTAAAAACCTAAAATTCAAACAGTTCTTATCCGAGTTCTTCTCAAAAACTTCCTGGAGCAAATATATTCACTTGAGCTCCGTCACGTATCACTCGGAGACTTCCGTAAATATACAACCAACTACAAGGAAACCGAATGATTTTGTCGTTGTAACAATCCAAAAATGTATTATCCGTGATAGCATATAGTATGCGCATGATTGAACGTTTGCAACAAACCTAATAGGTCTTTGTTGACCTCAAAGAGTGAATGTGCTAGTATTATTAAAAATAAAATGGAGGCAAGATAATTAACTGATCCATGATCATACATATTCTTTACTTTTTCAACTATATACAGATTTATATGTGATCCACAGATGCCTGAAATTAATTTAATAAGTTTTTTTTTTTTTTTTAAATGTGTTTCCTTGCATTTCTAAGAAAAGTAAGTTAAAAAAAAATCACAAAAGATAATACAGTAGAACCCCGGAAATCCGAGGTAGTTGGGGCTGATCGGATTACTCGGATTACAAAAAACTCCGATTAACGGAAAAAAGAAAAAAAACTAGGATTTTTCAACTAAAACGAATCAAATTTAATTTATAATAGATATTAAAGTTACAGATACATTAACAATGTTACCTGGTTACATGAAAAGACTCTTTATAAGCATTTACAACTTTAAAAAAACTGTCGAACTGACTAAGCCTCACCTCGGATTACACGGAATCCCCATGTAATTCCCGGTAATCACCTCGGATTACCGGGGCTCCGATTACCGAGGTTCTATTGTATTTACAGAAATGAATATCGAAATCCAAAGAGTCACTCGTTGATTTCTGAAGTGGAATAGACTGTATAATATAGAATAAGTGAATAGACACAGTCAAACACTTATGGGATGATGGAATTCATTGGGATCCTAACACCTACGGTTCGCCTTTAATGTAAGAAATTTCATTATCTGCAGCCACAGTTTTCTTAAAATTGTCTCAGATTTTATTTTGCTTTTATTTAGATCACAAATATAGAGATTGCTTCTTTATTTATAAAAGAAGCAATTTATATAATTGATTTTGTTGGTGATCGTATGAAAGGTTTTGAAAGCATTCGTTCGTCTGATTTTCTTTTCATTTTCTTCTGTTCTTATTTTATTTACGAGTTAATTAACAGCTTTCTTAAGGCCTTATTTACATCTAAATACTTGCACAACAAACTATCCGAGAATTAATAAATCTCTTTAGACAGCCGGAAAAAAAAAAGAGAAGACAATAACCGAATACAACCAATCCGCTATTTGAACTCAGGTTCAGGAAATAGGAGTGCATAGTCTACCGCCTAGAGCAGTCGGTTTTGGCTACTACGAAATCACATGAATTGTTTCATAATTTTGTTGCAAAAGAAAATAAGGTTTTTGGTTTCTGCAAATCAAATGTATTTTCTGTATTCGCCGAAAGGACTATTTGCATAATCTTACGCAACTTATAGAGTATTTGTGCTTTTGCTTCAGTTATGTAAATATACACTGAGTGGCCACTTTATTACTAATAACGAGTTGGTCCTCCAGCTTTGATCAGAGCCGTATTTCTTGTAGGCATACATTCTACAAGGTGTCAGAATCGTTCCGCAGGAATTTGGTCAAGATGACAGAATATCATGCCCTTAGTTGGTTCACACTGAATTGTGGAATTTCTAGGCTTCGAATGATTGTTTCCACCTCGTCTCACGAAAGCTCGATGGGATAGAGATCAGGTGACTGAGCCGACCAGTGAAAATCAGCCATGTTCACTGAACCAATCGGAGACCAATCAAGCACGGTGGTAGGGCGCACTGTTCTGTTGAAAGTCATTTGCAACGGGGAACAGTGTAGCCATAAACGGGTGCATCTGGTCAGCAACAATGTTGAGATAATCCGTGGCATTAATAGATGTTCCTGGGGTATCAGGAGAACATTTCGGAGACCATTATTCCATCGCCACCGCCTTGTAGGGTTATCACTTGGCAAGATGGGTCCATCAATATGGTGGAAAAAGAATCGAGACTCATTGTACCAAGTGACTTTTTTCCACTCATTAAGTGTCCAATTGTAATGCGCGCTTTTTCTGTGAGAACAAGGCACTACTCCTGGTCTCCTGCTGTTAAAACCAATCAGGGGCAACGTGCGTCGTGTTATGCGTTCGCATATGCGTTT
This sequence comes from Thereuonema tuberculata, assembly GCA_023159025.1. NCBI lineage: Eukaryota > Metazoa > Arthropoda > Chilopoda > Scutigeromorpha > Scutigeridae > Thereuonema > Thereuonema tuberculata. The sequence goes on along the minus strand of JAFIDM010000001.1, from coordinate 77,300,408 downwards.
TGGTGCGTGCAAATTTCACTGATTTCAATCAATTAAGGAAAAAACAGAAAAATCGAGTTTATATAATAAAAAAAGTTGAAATGCAAAAATTGCGGAGTTAGGATATCTATGTAAACGTTCAAACTGCTATAAATGAACTATAGTATAAAAAGAGCCGTTCATTAACTCATGTGTGGTTTGTAATCAAAGGAATCTGAGGTAGAAGAGTTTTTATTATTAATAGATACTTCATTTCATAGATGAAGTTAGATGGAGAGCTAACGGAAAATTAGAGGGAGACCAAAGTTAGGCGAGTCATGTGGTTCACAGACTGTAGAATCAATTTCAAAATACATAATCAACTTCCCAAAGATGAAACGACGGAAGACTGGACTACAACTTCCGTGAATATCTATTTTCAATTATGTGACCACGCTATAAAATATTCCTTGCTGGGGTAACAGGAATGCTGGTATCTATTCCATTAGCCTGCACGGATGAGTCATTTTGCTAGGCAATCAGCAAAGTGCCCCTAACCTCCGCCAGAGCAGGGAATATTTAAAATTGACAAGAATTTATATAATTCCGAGTGAAAACCAATGAAAATCAGATTTGCTCACAGATTATTTCAAATTTGCTTACAGAACGATTCCAGAAGTGCTCTGGTATGAATAGAACAAGGGTCAGCTTATAATCCCTTTAACATCGGTGGCATGTGGTGGAGGTGGCATGAGCATTAGACGATACAGGAATGATTCCTTGAATCCCTATTTCCGCTCTTAAGCAGATGTAATAGTTGATGTTTCTCCTATCAGGTGATAATATACGCCCACACTTAACTAAACTGATGGATTGACCAGCTAACTGTAAGACCTTAATACTATTAATCATTTCTCTCAGGAAGTTTCAACTCCTCCTATCCAAGATTAGTAGGGTCCAGCTTTAAGACCCTTTAAGACAACGTCCAGCTGCTTATGACCCTTTAAGACAACAATGGTCTTGGACACCTATGAACTATCAATATCGACACATGAAACACCGATATAATGTCTGCATTGTTTACGGTTCACCACATTTCATGTGGAGTTACTGTGACTATTTAATGTGGATACTTTATTTTAATCCGGTTTTGTATGTGATCATTACTGGAGGAAATCACTATTTTAGGTTACGCACAGGTTTTTACCAAACTTTACCAAACTAATATTGTACTTGTAGAATTATCCCGATTTTTCTGGGATATTTTTTTCTTTATTATTAGAAATCAGTTATTGGAAATTGTTTATTAAGTTTTAAGTTACTTAAAAGAACAGTTATGGTCTTATTCTGAATGCCCATTTCAAAAGATTTGCAATAACCAAAATGTAATCATGAATGATCAACAACATTGAACTCTCAAATGTAAAGCTTCTTCCTTTTAATAATTCCATTTTCCTATAAGTTATTTATGTTTCAGTGTTTTAGATCGTACGTAAAGGGCTCTTAGTTTTCTACATTTCTAAAACCTAATCAGATCTATATACAGCCTTAAAGTCTTAAAATATGAACTTTTGGTGAAGATCGACTAATAAATTCTGGATTTGGATATTTAATTATTTCTGACAGGTAGACGAGGAGAGCACTCAGAAAACAGTCTGATTTTGGTGCAAGGAGGAAATGTAATTTTGCAATGTAATTTCCCATTATACTTAGAAAATGGATATTTGTAGTATTTTACAAGTAGGTGTTAATTAAAATAATGAGATGTAATATTGTTATTCAAATAATAATACAGTTTTCAAACAATCTGATTTAAGCCTCTGCAACTTTTTCTCTTTAGTAGAGAAATACTTTATTTATTAGAATCTTCTAGTGTTTAGAAGAAGATTTATTTTTTCTTTAGTTGATTATTTGCTTAATTAATTAATTCTCAAACTTTTTAATTTTCTGTTTGGTATTTACATTGCAAACTTTAGAGGCAGCGCTTCAGAGATTGTATAGCATGATTTTTTAAAATAAAATTAAAGTTTTTACTATTCCGTGTTATTTTGCCTAAATTGTCACTTTTTAATATTTTTTTTCTGATATTTGTGACAGTTTTTGTATATATCTTTTCTCTTCTATTTCGATATAGAGATAGAATTGCTAATCAAGCTTTTCGGCAACTTTCTAATCCACTTATATTAGATAGATGTATATAAAAAAAATGCATGACAAAAGAACAAAAAAAAAATTACAGGGAAAAAAAAAAGAATATCCTTTTGAGATCGTTTCATTTTGTCCTTTTCTACCAGTGACATCTGAAATAGAATTTATTATCAGAATGGAAATTGTCTGACAAAATTACTGATTTTAATCGTTCATTTGCAATTCGGCTGCCTCAAGCGGAACATCATTAACTCTGAACCACTGCGAAACTCATAAAATTATATGATTGACGGTCTCAGATCACGTAGCTGTCCTTTCCCGAAGAACTGTCGATCGCATTAGTCAAAGCATGCGCTGCCAACAGAACGAAGTTATGAAACGTCTGTCAAGCTGGCAGCGTCTTTTCAAAGGAATTCAGAATTAGAATGAAGAAAATAATTCAAAGAATTGTTAACTGTAAGAACTGACTTACAAGAATTAAAAAAATATCAAAACCGCTCTATCGATTTTGAAAGCAACAACAACTTAATAATAAAGAGCAAAGGGAGTTTCTCCAAAATAAACAACTATCAGAGTGTAAATGTTTATTCAGTCGAAAAGTTTAAACAAAGTGGTTCATTAATCATTCAAAAATAAGAGACCAGCTTCAGATTATCTAAGTTGATTCTTCTACTTTACGATCAGGAAAAAGTGGATACTCAAAGCAAAGTTATTTAAAGTTATGTAAACATGTATAAATTATTAAGAGCATTGTAATACTAGAATTGGTAAATAGAAGAAAGTTTTCATTAAGTAGCAACAAATAATAAAGTTGTTTCAATTTATGGAAAACGAAAGCCTTTATGTTACGGATTTTTTCTTATTAAAAAAAAAAAGAAAAAGAAATAACCCTAATAAAAAGTGGACGTAGAGAACTTATGCTATGAGTCTTGGATTACATTCACACAACAAAAAATAGTCAAGAAGTGAGAGGAGGGCATGAATGGATTTAGTGACGAATCCAGGTGTTGTCTGGACAAGGATAACCACCATACTGTTGTATAGAGAAGCACAGGGCAGAGCACAAATGCGGACTTCACTGTTGAGCGACACAGCGCCAGAATCGTTAGAAGCCATGTCTTACGATTATCTAGTGATACGATGATGTAGTGATCAGGGAAAAATTGAAGGCGCAGTGGTACGTTAAGGAGATTCTGTGACCTCGTGTACTTCCCTTCATGAAGTGGCTACAGCGGTCCATTTTCCAATAAGAAACACACATACAACACTGGTTTCCCTGAACTGCCTACGTGTCCACATCCTTCTTTGGCTCGCCAAGTCTCCAGATTTGTTGCTCATTGAGCATGTTGAGACCAGCTGGGATGGCTGCTGTGACCATCAATGGATGTAAGCGATCTGATGGAGAGGAGTGTTCCAATAGCTATGGGAGGATCTTCCGCAGTTTAGCATTAGACATCTCTTTGATTCCATATCAAGCAGTATAGCCGCATGTATCCAACTTGGGGTGATACGACAAAGTACTAAAGGGACCATTTACCTGTAAAAAACTCAAACCTGCCAGAATAAAATGGTCCATTTTTCCGATTTTCATTTTCAATGCTTGCAACATTATTCTCATTACCTATGCAAAGTATCATTCCATTTCGACTGCTACTTCTGGTTGTAGTAATTTTTCTGGCAATGGATATATGTATATATAATTTCGGGATCCATTCCTAGGGTCCCCTGCAGAAGACGTGTGAAATTATACTTTGAGATGTGTATAAAGGAAAATAACTAAATATGCAGTGAACTAATATACTGTAAAAATCATTAATATTAAGCACGTACTGTTGAATAGGCAAAGAATGTGTCAATCACAATGTTATGAGATGGAAGGCGCGTTCATGCAAGATCAAATTGGCAGTCGCAATACAGTTCGAATCTAGCACTACTTGGAATATATTATTAAAACTACGGAAATTAGCAAAATATGGAAATCTCTGATGAAGGCTAATATTCCAACCATCCAGGGATGCTTTCTAGGCAAAGAGAAAGAATTCGAAAGCTTGTGAATAGAGAGGAAGCTATAGGATAACACAGCTTCATTTAATCCGAATCTCCGTATGGGCTAAACATTGGATTTTATGATGTTATATTCAGCCAACAGATTTACGAGATTTGTTGTATGGGTTTTTGGAAGCAAATCGCATACTTCTATGAACGAAACACTAGATGGTATTTCTACACTGAAGCCTCATATAGCAGATGCGTTCTCGACGCGTTCTTGTAATTCCACAAATGTGTGCGTGACGAAAAGCTTTCCTTTAAAAAAAACAAACACCAATACTCTATTTCACGGCGATAAAATGAAGTCACATCACGGGACAATGAATACAGCAGCTAGAGGAAGCGGGCAATACTGAGATGATCCCCAAGAGTGGTAAAAGAGGAAGAGTGCATGACAGGAAAGGACGGGATTAAGGTTATAGATGCACGGATTAATCAAATAGAGTTAAACAAATAGGTTCAAGTATTGTACAGAGAATAAAAGCAGTGAAAGAAATGGAGGAATGGAATTAAAGAGCATTTTAGACTATTGTTCATAGATTAGAAAAGTTGGAGGGAAACAGAGAGAAGCTTAATGGACAGATAGAGGGCGAGATTTTTAGCAATAAGAAATGACTTGACAGTATTTGAAAGCGTTATCTTGTAGATATAATTAAAGCTTAGGTCGTTAATCTGAAGAAAGTTACTGTTCACTTCGTAAAGCCCTCTTTAAGAATATTTAAAAATTGCAAATTTGAAATAGACTATGACAAAAAAATGCGTCAAATTTAAATGAAACTAATCATATTTTCCCATTTGCTGAGCAAATGATTAAAGAATTATTGTCAAGAAACGTCTCAATGGAAGAGACTATTTTGTGTACCATATAAGGCATTCGAATCTTACTAGACACATTCTGTTCATATAGCTCCTGCATTAACTTCAGTTAACCAGTGCTTCGACAACTTACTCGAAGATCCTACGAGAAATTTCACGATTTCGAGAAAGCCCCATTGTGGGACTGCAAGAAGCCAGCTAGATATTAGAGGAACACCTCACCATCTGGGTCTTAGTAAATTTCTGGAGTATTCGTACTACATTCTTTGGTAGTCTGTGGTAGTGCTGCGTAAGGGCAATCATTAATGTCGCCAAGATTTTGGCTGCTCCACAGTATTACAGCCAGAGACAATCGGTTTGTTGTGAGGGAACTTCCAAGTGCTTCGACAGTTTCACTCTCAACCATTCAGAGGGATGTGGCATCGTGTACAGAGCATTAGGGATCTACCAGCACAAATGTTAAGCAAATTGCAGACGCTGGGTTTCATTCCCGTCGTCCCTTTCGAGGCCAGTCTTCAATAATCTATCACCGAAGGCTTCGTCTAGTGTGGAATCGTGTCTGAAAGACTTGGCCTGCTATCGAATGATCTGGTATTGTTTTAGGATGAGTCTCGCTTCTGTCTTGCAGCAGATTATCATCTTATCTTGGTTTGAAGAATAACTGGGCAGTGCTGAAATCCTGACAATATTGTCAACGGGCGTACGGCAACGGGCATACAGCAACGTTACAGCTGGTGTTGTAGTGTGGGGAGCATTTCATATTATAGCAGACCCTCTCTCTCCTAGTGATTTGAAGAACTTTAAATGCACGGCCATACGTGTAGGCGATGTTCCAATACCCGTAGACGATGTTGTTTTGTCCTTCACATCATGCCTGCCAGGAACAATTTTCCAATAAGATAATGTACTTTTACAATTGGACCTATTTCCCAGTAGTTTCTCAAGGCATTCAAACTATTTCTTGACCAGCAGGCTTTCGAGACTTATATCCTATCGAGCACGTGTGGGACATGCTAGAATATCAATTGCATCTTTTATCAAAACCTGCGAATCAATGAAAGGAGTTCTGTCATTTCATTTAACTGATAATTTTACCCTATCAAGAATTCGACAAGCAAAAAGAATAAAATATTGAAAGGCGTTCCACAGGAATCAAATTTAGGACCCACATTATTTTTAATATATTTTAATGACCTTTTCAATCACATAAAGTATAGCCATATCAAAGTATATGCCGAAGACATTCTGATATATACTGCGGATAAACATATCCCTAACGCAACCAATAGATTACCGAAGGACCTTCTAGAAACGCAAAAATGGATGCATGACAATAAACTGAAAATAAATAACATTAAACAAACTTATCTTCACACCTACAAATGCTTGCACTGAAATAATTCTACCTGTCAAAATTGTCACAAAATAGCATCAATCAAATCCATAAAATACTTAGGCATTATAATTAATAGTACTTTCACTTGGGGATAGTATTTACATTAACAATATTTATAAAAAACTAAACGCCATATCATACATCTACTATCACACAAAAAATACATTTTCATTAGGAAAATTAGGATTTTAATTTACTTTGTTTTCTGTGATTCTATCCTAAAATTATACCACTAATGTTTGGTCTAATACTGCCAATTCTATTAAAATATTTTAGCGTGTGGAACATGTCTATAAATGAAATAAAATCCACCACACTGGATAAAATTCACAAAAATTATTATTACTAGATTATTAGAATAATCCATAGAGTTGGAACTTTTCTAAGAATCGTCCACAAATGCCCAAAAGTTTGATCTCTATGCTCAAGAGATAAAAAACCTCTACCTCAAGTTATATTCCTGTCACTCTGCATACGATTCTTATTCGTGATGCACGAATTATTGAATATGCACTATTACTAACTGGAGTGCTTTCAGAAGAAGCCCAAGAGGCAAGAAACAAACATCTAAGAAAATCTCGTGAAAGCCATGCTCGAAAATGTTCGAGAGTCGAAAAAAATGCAGGATATTCTAAATCTGCTTCTGGTCACCTCACATCCTTTCATGACAAGAATTCGTTCTTTGCCTCAGAAAAATAAAACAAGTCTATCTTTGGAAATTCGACAGCTTCTCAAAGAACCGGACATACCAGAACTAAAAGAAGACGAGAATGTAGAGGCAGAACCTGATGATGATGATGAAGGCGAAATTGTTTCTACATATATTGATGATGATGATGATGAAGACAATGATTAGCGATGCTGATAGGGACTAGAAATAATAATTTTAGTGATTTCAACTTCAATTGTAAAATTAATTAATGTAATTAAAAGCTTTTAAGTGATGTTTAGTGAATTACAAATTTTTTGTCAAATTTAATTTATTAGATTTTTTTAATAAATAGCAAGACATAATTTAATTAACATAATCTTATAATAATTGTGTGTTAATTTCACTAATTTAACCGTTTCCTTGGTTTATGCATCAAAAATAAACAGTTTAAAAGAAAATGGAATTTTGACCCGCTAGATTCGCATTTTGCACAACTATGCATCGTTCTTTGTCACCACGACAAGTTCTTTTCTAGGAGTGTCCGCTCGTACGATTTTCAAGCTCCGAAGTGAAGCGAAGGAAAATGCGGGAAGCCTGTTTCTCCGTCCCGAGTTAAAACTTCGGCAGTAGGGCAAAGAAAACGACTCAATAAATATGACGATTTTGATCTTACATGTATTCGGCGGAGGTACATGAATTTTGTGCTCGAAATGAAATTCCTACAAAACTTCTTCATGTTATAAATAATGACCCAGATCTGCCAGATTTTTTGCTAAGAACCATCCAGCGTTTAATGATATAGAGGATTTACATATTGCAATTGCTGACGAGACTCTGCGCTGATTGATAGGGAAGACATTATTTTTTGGAGGCGAAGATATTTAAGGGCTGTGAAGCAACATCGAGTAGAAGGTAGGCGCATTTACTAGGTCGATGAAACGTGGTCAATGCAGCCCAAACAAAAACTGAAATTTGGTGCGAGTCTACCTTGAAAAGTAGTCATCAGGCCTTTGAATGTAATTTGATTACAGGAATTAAAGCACCAACGGGCAACGGCGGTAGACTAATAATTACCCATGCCGGTGATGAAAATGGATTCGTTGAAGGCGCCTTGACATCTTTAGAGCGAATAAAAGCAAAGGGGACTACCACGATGGATGGAAAGCATTCGAAAATTGGTTTAAAAACAATCTACTTCCCAATATTTCTCCTTGCAGCTGTATTGTTCATGATAAGGCGCCTTACGTTCTGTAAAATAAGTGAAAATTCCAACAACATCATGAAAGAAGACTGATATTCAGGCTTGGCTAAGCAATAAAGGATTGCCATGGCACACAGACAGTGTAAACACTGAATTATTGCACATTGTCAATTCTGTAAGAGAACAATACAATCCTTTCGAATAGATTCGATGGCTTCCATTGAAGATCACACTGTTCTAAGATTGCCTCTTTATCATTGTGAACTGAATCCCATTGAGCAAGTTTGGAGTCAACTGAAGGGTTACGTAGCTGTCGAAAACAGAAGCTTCAAACGGAATGATGTTGAAAAACTTACTTATATAGCTGCTTCCAAAATTACACCACAACATTGCTCAAATTACGTCATACACGTCAAAAAATTGGAGGAAAAAACTTGGGGAAACTGATGGCCTCATTGATCAATCGGTGGAATGATTAATCAATTGGTGGCTATTAATAATTAATAGCAAATGCAAATGCATTTAGTATAAACTTTATATTTAAATTTATATTTATAGCTTTAGTATAAACTTGGATTCCAGTTCAAGCAGTAGTGTCAGATGAACTGAATTGAGATGATGGAATAACCAGGATATAATTGCAACAAAAAAAAAAATCGCTTTTCAGGGCTACTAATTGATAAGAAAGAGTAGGCAATTTGTTTTACAAACACGAGTTATATTATTGCAATTCATCTACAAGAATGATTCTGTAAAAACAATGTCTTTCAGACATACAAAGTGAAATTTTAATTTTCTTTTTCTAAATCTGTGTAATTTAAATGCAAGGTATTAATGATTTACTTTAATGTTTCCCAGATCAACATATAAATCAAGATATTATTAATATTTTAGTAATTAACAATTATTTAATAAGTTTATTTTCGTAAATAATAAATGTTTGAACAACATTTAAAAAAAAAATTAATTTTTAAGAATTTCTAACATTTACATAAATATATATATATTCTTTAAATTTTAATTTTAATTTAAATTTTAATTCCGAGCATTGTTTTCCTTTACATGTGTTTATTTAAGATCATCTGATGACGAAGGATAGTACCTTCGCAACATGCAATGAAATTATTTATTTATATCTCTATTGTTTTTGTGTGTTTGGTCTTTTGTATTAATGTTTATACACTCAGAATGGATAATATATTTATATTCTTTTCAATAAATATGCAATAAAGAATATATATATAAAAGCAAAAGAAAAATGGGCATAACATATAAATTAGTACAGATAAACCTCTGATACTCTCTATTGTTTTGTAATGGGACAGTCCTTGGCGTATGAATACTGCAAAACCTTTGGTTAGTCGATCGTCTTCCCATACTGCCACGATGACCAGTCGTTTTATTTAGTATTCAATTAATACTTTTCTTAAATACGATGTAATACTCTATGATTTATTTATAATGTTTTGAAAATAAGAGTTAACGAATTCTCTGCATAGAGGAAAGAAAAAGAAACTTTCATTTTTTTGCCTCTACCTAAAACCTGATGACGTATGGAAATATACAGAACGAAATGTTGTGCAATAAAAAGACAAAGATGAGATGTTTTTTAGCAGAAATCATAAATTTCATTTCTTTACGAACATTCCTTTTGCAGAACGGTACTGATTTAGCAGCTATTAGTATTTAACTTTCTTAAAAAGTTTGCTTCAAAAATTCATTTCTTAAACCAAATCTATGCCCCGTAAATCTCCTAAAACTCTTTACAGTACTTTCATAGTAGAAATTTAACAAAAATATTTATTTCATTGAATGTTTACAATGAATTTTTTCTTTGGAAAATAAGTTTTATGACAAATAAAAGAGAAACATTTTTCGAAGGTAATAAGATGGTGTGTCGTTTAATCTAATTTGAACAATATAATCAGTTAGACACTATTTTTTTATTAAATAAACAATGTTGAATTATTTTTTCGAAGACAAATTACTTGGAATTTTTAATAGATTAATAGATATAATTAATAATAATTAATTATTCATTAATAATTATTATTAATTATTAATATTCATTTTATTTTAAATTCTAAAATTTTAAAATATTAATTAAAATTAATATTATTAATATTTTAGTTAATATTAATTAATTATTAATAATAATAATTTAGTAGGCCTAATTAATTAATAGGTATATAATAATTATTTTTAATAATTAATAGCAAATGCATTTTCTACTAATTATGATTTTCCATTTGTAGTGTTATTAAAGAACGTTCCCTTATAAATAGTTGTTTTCTTCTTGTTTCTCTATTTTTGCAATGGAATGTTTTGCAAAATAAGTTGTTTGCTCGCATTTTTTCAAATAAACTTTTTCTTTTTCTATAATTTTATCTTTAGATCTACTTTTTCATGAAAACAAATATCTTTGTTTCCTAAATTTCCTTCGCGTCTTCAAAATAGCCTTGTTTCCTTCTCTTGTTTCTTTATCTCGACAAGCCTTATTTTTGTTCGCAATAACAAATGATAGACTTGTTTCGTTCTGTGTGCGTGAGGGGAAGAGCATTTTTTTTTTGGTTTAACCTTTCTTCTTTATCTTCGCCTGATCTAAAGGCAGTTGTCAGAGCGTGGGTGGACGAGCGCCTGGTTAGCAGCTGTCGTCACCGAAACGTTAATAGAAATGCTCAAGGAAAAATCAAACAGGCGTCGACCGAAAAGGAAGAATTTTATCAAAATATTAATTACAAACCTCTAAAAAAAGTAGGTGCTGAAGGAACATCTTCAACTTTCTGATTACAAATTAACTTTTTTACTATGAATACATTTTTGCAGAGCTAAAACAATAAGAATGGAAGATATCTATCTCTCTGTTCGACTGCTGGTGGTCAGTAGAAATGTAAAAAATTGAAAGTCTACAAAAGTTGAAAATCGTCGGAGCCTCAATAAAGTTTATCTACAAAAGTACGTTATATCTAAGGGAAAGAAGTGAAGATTTTTATACTTGATTAGTTCAATGCTATGTCTTCGGTAAAGTTGTTATCCATTTTGAAAACCCTTGAGGATTACGTCACTGCTCTTATAATTTCAGAGAAGAATTGATCTGGGTTCTGTGATGACGTCACTGATGGAATTTTGAATTTCCAATCCTATTTTGAAATCAGGTTTCAAGTGATTATCAAAATAGGCAAGAGATTCTGACATAAATTCCTTTGTACTTCAATTTATGTGCTCAATAAGAAAACATTTAGGTTAATTTCTTTATCAAGAAAGCTAGTTTGAATATTATACATTTTTCAATTCTGAAATTCTTCCGACAACAAATTCTCTTTGTTTCGAGTGCGTTCAAACTGTTTCTGTCTTGGCCAAACATAATTAATAATTATAACCTTAAGATATGATAGAAAAGATTAACTTGCTCTGTCTGACAAGTCATAAATTATCGATAATGATCTTGAGAAATTTATGAAAGAGAGATTTGTGAATCCTTTTCCCTTTGATATAAACCTCATTCACTTTTAGGCCATTAACCTTTTGATTTTCTTTCTGAATTCAGGCTTCTAAAGCCTTCATTCATTTTACCCGTAATATCCTTACATTTTGATTTATTATTCCCAAATTTATACTAAATCGTTAAAGCTTAAATCTTTTAAAAAGTTCCGTTTAGGTTCAGTAGAAAAATGATACTATTATTATTATTATCGCAATGAATATCTTCAGAAAGAAACATCTTCAACGTTTTCCTTTAAGTTTATCCTTTAATATTTTCCTTTAATGATTTTCATCTGGAATGCATCGTGTCAAAGTAAATAAATATAGACTAATATATTAAAATTATTTTTATTTAGTTTTTATTAATTTTATAAGTGTTTTTTGACACTGATTTATTAGTTTTCACTTCAACTAGTTATTACAGTCAAGATTTCAACACCATTCGATTGGAATCATTTGTCTTTTTCTTTTTCTTATTAATCTGTTGGTGAATCGCAGATTTTTTGATCAGTTTTATGAACCTTTAATTTATTCTCTAATAATGTGAAACAATTCTTGAATGACGGCGTCACACGGATTAAATCAATAAAAATTAGGAATAAAAAATGTAAAGAGGCTAAAAACAAAACTACTAGTTTCAACTTCTTAAAGACGAAGTCTTCATCTGGTCAAGCGGTAATAAGAAACATGGGTTATTTACATAGCTCGAGGTTATTTTTCAGTCGTGGAGGGATAGAGGATGATGGTAATTGTGACGTA
>JAFIDM010000001.1:77276415-77287846 GCA_023159025.1 Thereuonema tuberculata | reverse complement strand
TAAGTATTATTACAAAGGTAATGTTGACTTCTTTAATCATACAATAACACAGGGGAGAGGAAGGAAGGCGATTATTGCGGGGGTGTTTGTTGATTCAAATATAAATTATTTTTCTTTTTCTTTTTTCGAATCCGTATTGTTCAATCGATTGCACCGATAAGCATTAATTGTATGCGTTGGGCTCAGTAATTATATAAAGCGATTCTTTGCATTTACGTAAGAATGTATTATTTTCCTTGCACATTATGGAGGCTTTGGTGAAATCAAAAAGACTTTAATAACTGAAATTTGAAATAATCTAATACGAAATTTAAAAAAACAGGTCCTTAATTATAGGTTTGAATTCGAATTACAATTATTTTCGTGAATTATTTGAATGTTACTTCTTCACTGTTTTTTTTTCTCCTTTTAATCTATCAGTATGTTTTTGTTTATCTTGATATGATTGGGTTTTCAATGGAAAAATTCCCTCTTTCCTTCAATTTCTTGTGAAAACTTTATACTGATATTAAATCAAACAAACAAACAAATTTCAACCAATGTACGAATAAGGCTCATAGTTTTGTGATGGGAACTTAGTTTTAGTTCCTTACATGTTAGAATCAGATACTATTGGTAAAACAACGACAATAGTTAAGCTAAACAAATAGGAAAAGGATTAGGAAATTCTATTTCATGACGAGGCGAACATTGTTGTCTTTGATTGTGACTCACAGACTGTAAAGTGAATGAAAACAAAATAAAATATGGAAAGTTATAATTTAGTCTAATCAAGTACATGGTGGAAACACAAGAAAAAAATTTCAATAAAATAAAGAAAAGTAATGAATCACAATAAAAGTTTTATATTATCATAAAATTTTTTGTAATAAGAGAAAGCCAACCTCCAAAAAAAAGAATACTTCACAAAATGCTGCCAAAACTAATGACAAAAACTACAAAAATGGAAAATTCCTATCCTCTCTCCTTTTTATAAATATATTTCTGAAATAAATTTACCGAAATTCCTGGACTTGACAAGCTAAAAAAAATCAAAAAGACTAATGATGTACGTTCTACCAATGCCACCTAGAGACAAAGCCTTTGCGCTGACAACAGGAAGTGCTCTGACGTCACTGAAGCTAGGCGATCGTATACTTTATTTCTATTTAAAATTGTTCAATGTGTTAACAATTTTTCATCTTTTGAAATTGGTAGGAATAATAAAAAAAAAAAGGTTTCATTAGTATATTGTAAAAATTAAATGCATATTATACATTTTGTACATTTTTTTACAGAAAATAATTTTAAGTATATTTTAGTTACTTTTAAAAAAATGCTAATTTTTGCATAAATATCAATATTTTTATACTGTATATTTGACTGAATTACTAAAGTTAGTTCTGTAGATTCTGTTATTAAGTTATTGCAGATATTTAGTATAATAAAAGTATTTTTTTGTATCCTGAGTTATAAATTTCTGTCCATTTATCTTAGCATCATTCACACCTGAGTTTTTAAAATAAATGATCAAAAACTTAAGTGTTTGGTTTAGAAAATTTAAATTTCGTTTTCATTGAATTCAAAGTGTTTTTTTTTTTTTTTTACTGTTTTCAGTGTCAGTTATTACAAAACAGTGGATGGTATCTTTAAAATCATTTTTACAACGAATATTTATTGTATAAGATATACTGAGTGACTTAATTATATATATAATGTCTAGATTTTTCTGAAATTATTAATTTAATAAATTGGTATTTTTTTTTCCTTTCTATTTCTACCTTCCTCAGAAAAGTTAAGCTCTGAAAAAATTCATTTTAGAAACACTTACAGGAAAAAAAAAATTTAAGAAAATAGTTATATTTAAGTGCTTAATGATTTTATATTTTGTGTATGAGAAAATAGAAAATGCTGCAAATGAACATTATTTTCTAAAGTACTTAAATTAATTTATTTCAATTTGGAAAGTGCATTGAGTGTATATGTATAAATATATATATTTAAAAATTGATATCCAAACATTAAAAAAAAAAATTCTTAAAGAATTAAATTAGTTAAAAATATGCTTAAATTTCTACACGATTAACTTAAAAACGAAAAAAAAATAAAACTGAAATATTAATGAAATATAGTTTATCCGATTGTTTGTTTTAACCGAGTAAAAGAGCTTTAAACCAATGCATCACCTAGGAGTATTAACGTCATATTTTAGCGCAAAGGCTTTGTCTCTAGGTGGCATTGGTTCTACGCGATTGCCATAAAGAAATTCAAACAAATAATGTATTGTAATAATTGGTATCTTATTATTATGTTTAAATTCTCTGCATCTATCCTGCCTTTAATATGAAATCTTTTTCTATGATCGAACAGTCTTTAATATTTCAGCCTTTCTCTCTTGGGAATCTAAAGATGTCTTTATCAGCAAGGGAATGTCCTACCATACTTGTCTTACTTGTCCTGACTTCATATCGAGTGACCTGATCTGAAAAGAGAGAACTGTAGATCCTTACGAAATCTTTTTTTGTTCCTAACGACCAACCTAAATTATCTGCTGTCATGTTTCATAAAAAAAGAAGGAAATAAGAAAAGAAGAAGTTGTTGATCAAATGGCATCATTCAGAAGACTACCTCTGGAATGTTCCCAACTGTTTAATTTATTTTTATTATTTGGAAGAAAGTGATGATTGTTTATCACAGTTTGGGTTCCACAGAACCTTATTTCAAGTCAACTTTAATTATCATCTATTTTAATTCTGTTACAATTTCTTTCGTGATTCTCTCGATTGCGCAAATTTCTTCAAAAGCTTTAAGAATTTATTTATCAACTTGTGTAGTTGTCTTCGCAAAAAATGTAGAAAGCCACGCTTTTCTATTCAGGACCAAACCCTTTTTCATTCTCTCATTGAATGATAATTTTGATTTTTCATTCGATTTCATTTCTTTATTTTTGAAAAATTTCAAATACATTTCTAATTGTCTTACGGAAAAGGAAATATAATCAGAATTATCTCCCATTTCACCAAACTGTAGGTTAAAAAAAAATTCCTCAAATGACAAATTATTCCTTGATTTATATCACATTGAGGGTTGTAAAGTTCCAATGCCGATTATCACTTCTGATTGCTTTATTTTCGTTAACTGCTCTTTCAATTTTAAGAAATTTAATCTGAATTCAGTTGAAATCTAAAATTCTGGCAAGATGGAATCAAATTGAATCGAAGTCTCACTACTAGAATAAAATTGGTTTCAATGTTTCAATAGTTCTATAATATTTTACATTATATTATAGAGAAGATATATCAATGAATATACTTCTGACTTAGTGATGCAATTTTTTGATCTAATGAATCAATACCAAAAGGATCTCGAGTCCGATTTCTGTGTGGTTAAATGAATGTGTTTTGATAGCCATTATCTCTGAGACACGGGGATTTCAACACTATCAGCAAACATTGACACAGCGGAATCCAAATACTATCAGTAGACATCGTCTAAGAAAAGAACAATACTAACAGTTTGAGAGATTTTTTGGCTCTAAAATAATAAGATGAATTCATTAAAGTAATAAGATCAATCAAAGTTTTTGGGCAATCCAAATATTGGACTATTTTAACCTCCTAAGATAAATAAGATTTTTGAATTTTCTTCATTTCATAAAGGAAAAATAATTTTTTTTTCCAAAGCGTAAAAAGTAAACGTAAACGTTCATAGTTACCCATTTTTTTTCTCGCCAATTTCTTATTTACAGGTTGAATTTTTAATGTTAAACTTCAGAGTAAAGAAATATGTAATGCTCTTTAAGAATCTATATTCATGAGGATACTTATGTAAACCCCTAACTGAGACTTCATACGAATCTTAATAAACATTCTTTGTTGCTTTGACATACTGTATATAGAGTGGTATATAGAGTGTGTATAGAGTGGTGCACCCTGGGTTACGCTACAGAACTAGCAATTGTGGCAGCCAGAGAATTGTCTATATCTCCTGACTAATGAATGTCAACGATAAATAAGTAAATACACAAATACTGTCTTTATTTATTTAGCGAGTCTGGGGGTGCTAGTTTTGTTTGTTTTTGTTTGAAAAACTCGCCTGTAAAACATATGTGCGCTCGTCTGCAAAACATTTCGTATTTTGTCGCAAAGGAAAGGCTCACTTTAGGACTACCTAGCACCTTAATGGGGCGTTTCCGGACATGGGTTCATTAGGAATGTATTGATACTTCGCAATGCCCCTACACGTGGTTTGAATATTACACACGAATTTTGCAACACCCTAATATATAGTGATATTACGAATCTCTATAAAAAGTAGCAAACCTTATTTATCTATCTTTTCCCTTTAATTTCTAAACTTCATTTATTTGACTGACAATATTTCGATCGGTCCATTCAATATTACCGATCTTCATAGGGTCACAATTCCGTTTTTTTTTAGTTCAGTTCCGTTTAGTTCAGTATTCTTGAGAGACGCACTCCTACTTTCTTCTTCCGTCTCTCCTGTAAGCCGAACTACATATACGGAGACACTGAATCGACAACTAGATCAATTTCTTTTCGACATCTCTCACCATTCTTCTCGGACATCGGAATTAATTACATAAATTTCCCTGTTACGAATATTTAGTAGAAAAAAAAATCTCCTTTTTGTTTTCTTTTCCTTTCTTCAGTCCGTCTCTAAGAGGACCAACATGTGGAAAAAGACCAGAAAAAAACGAGGGAAAAGACAAATGTTTAGTTCTTCTCACTTCTTTTTTTTTAATAGTGGAGAACAGAAAAACAAACGAGAGCGCGTATCATCGCATACATGCACAGATAACAATGCACAATCACACTTCGAAAGGATTGGAAATAAAATAACCCAATATACGAATAATTTAAGTAATAATTCTGGTTAAATAAAAAAACAAACAAACCTGGAAGTGAATTATAAGAAAAAGCTTATAAATAAGAAAAGATAAAAGGAAAAAATAAAAACGAATAATGTCACGAATAATGATGACGAATAATGTAACCGAATAATTAGTTAGTTCGTTACACATTCTTTGGAGTGACGAAGACCACTTCTGCTTAAATGGGCAAGTGAATATCCGCAACTATCGCATATGAACAACAGAAAACCTTCGTGCTATCCAAAAGGTCCCATTCTCCAAAAGTGACTGCCTGATGTGGATTTACGGCTAATTTCATCATTGGGCCATATTTTTATGAAGAGGTAACTACGACTGGGCTCCGCACTTGTTCCATAACCGGACATATTGATAAATTTCGTGATACCAGAACTCCAACAATGTGGGTACTTTCACGAAACCATACTCTGCAAGACGATGCACTATGCAATATCATCCGTTCTGTTCAAAACTTGTTAAGATGAATGAACGGGTTATCAGCTTTAATTCCAGACAACTTGGGCTCCCCGCTAACCCGACTTCACCCCAAGTGACTTCTTGTTATGGTTTTTTTTTTTTTGAAGAACCAGATGTATCGTGTAAGATATCAAACCTGTCAAATCTGCAGGATAGCATTAGACGTCGTGTTCTACCAATTCCAGCTGACGTGTTCTGCAGTAGAAAATGCCGTTTTGCCGTTTTGCATTGTTGACAACAATGGTGGACACATTGAACAACATTTGTAACGCTGTTCAAGTGATTTGTGCCATCACTACAGCGCCATCTATTGGCAATTTGTTTGTACCATTTTATTTCAATAAAGGGCGAGTGGATTGAAATATCAGCTGTACAATTTTTTTTTTCCATTTGAAGCCTTAGAACACAGAGCTCTCTATTTAGAGGGAATTTAATTTTAAGAACCCTATATGTTGTGTTTAGATACACTAGTCATTTTTTGTGGAAATATAAAGCTGATTTTTGTTAGATGTTAAGACATCCCTTTTTTTTATGGATCTCACCTACAACATTTGTAGGCAACCATCGTCTTTTAAAAATGACAAGTTTCATTATTGGATCGTTTACCATTATGATTTTTTTAAGTTTAAAATATAGTTATACGAATTTGTTGATGGTACAATTCTGGCAATACTCCAATGATCAGTATAAAATCTCTTAGAAAATAAGTTTTGAATTATAACGTTATCTTTCCAACTTCCTCAAAGAAACAAATCCAAATAAAAGATAAATATTGGTTGCAAAAAATGGCTTCAAGAGATCAGAATAGGAACGAAAACCGAATTGTACAATTTGTACAGTCAATCTCCAAAATTAAAGATTAACTGAAAAGAGGATTGTGAGCCTCTTGCAAGAGGATTTTTCTATGCACTGAACATAGTTCGTTCTTAGGAAGTGTGAATAAAGTGAAAGAAAAGAATCAAAGCATTCTATATACATTTCAGTAGAAGATGGTTTTGGAAATCGGAATTTGTATGCAATCAAATTCACATCTCAATGTACTTGGCTATTTGTGAATGTGGATCTGGCTGTTTGTGCACTGTAGAATTATAGAGGAAATTACCTACAACTTACAAAAGGGATGTAGAAGAGGTTGACTCTCAAACCGTTTCCATAGGTTAACTTTTAAGGCTGAATCAAAATTGACTTCCTTTTGGTTAAAATAGATGCTGATGTTAATTTTACTTAAGATATTGTGCAGCGCAAGAATTGGAAATTCTTTAATAGTCTGGAAAGTAATCCTATGGATATTCTGCAATTACTTACAGTCTGCTGACTTACAGTCGAACTTTTGAGGCAATGATGTAAAATTACAGGAGTGCAACAGTATATGAAAATTCACAATAATCTTGAATGTGATATTAAATCTGTCTATAAGCAATCCCATAAACAGGCCATGCAGGCCCACGGGAGCGTGCGAGGTAAGGCTCCCAGCGTTTCGAGACCAACGGGACTAGATTGAGTTTGGGTGGTCAGCCCGACGCCCGCCCGCCTTAACTTCCCGGGAAAGAAACCGCTACCCATTCTACAGAGGGCTGGGTAGACCCTAGGACCCGTTTGGAGGAGAAAGAAGGGTGGAAAAATTCCCGCCCTCCGCCGAGGCCGGGAACTGAACCCGCCACCTCCAACCCGCAGCCAAGCGCCCTTACCCACTCGGCTACCGTTCTTAAATGTGATGCAGTATAAAGAAACCCCGGAAAAAAGGAATACCTTCTTATATCTATCTTACATTAAGAACAAGTTAAAACAGCTTCTTTGCACATTGTTGGTTTGGAATAACTATCCTTACTATATTATTGTTTCAAACAGATAAAGAATAATGAATTCTCTTCATTCCCTTTGAACGATCAGCTTCCAATGTATGTTTGCTCAGCATATTTCAAATCTATCTTTACTGAGGGCAATGCTTAATTTCATGAAATTATGAAATGTTTATGGAATAAAAATTCCCATTGGCGCCATGAGTCGTTGTCCATACAATAATTAAAAACAACAAAATATTATTCTACGATTCCATTGTAATATAATATTATTTGTTTTACAACAAACACGAGTTTGATGATATTAAGCCTCTCTGCCTCGAAAGATAAAAAAAAATGTAAATGATGATTATTTAAGTAATTACAAAGAAACAAAAGGTTTCCAAACTGATGCAGCATTAAGCTACGCGAATACCATGCAATTTTTCTGCAATTTAGTCCTCCGATTTTGACGTCACGAGTTGATATAAACCTTTGTCAACACCGAATATGATGCAACACGATATGCAACTCGAACGATCAATCGACCCATGACAATGCAGATTTTAATTACGTCCCGTGTGATGTCAAGCAAAATTCGGTTATGTCGTTTCAAACATGAGTGATTCATTTGCAACATATGATAAATATTGTTTCAAAATTATTAGCCGCTATGGAATTGAATTTCATGGTATTATTTCGAATCAAAAGTAACGAATGACCAACAGCCAATAAGAAACAATGCTCCTCTGGAAACAATGACATCATAAAGCCGTGCGAACATCATGCAACTTTGCTGCAATTTAGTCGCGCGATTTTGACGTCACGAGTTGATATAGAAAGTGCTTAGCACTTTTATATGCAATTTTTGTCCTCCGACTCGAGTTGCATTGACACCTGCAACTCTGAAAGTTGAATCGACGTCACTAGGGATTACCCAATCACAGGGCAGCGTTGGAACACGTCAGTTGTGAAACCACGCCCATGAAAAAAATGGCGTCGAAAATTTTATCTGTCGATTCGTTTTGAAGACAGGCTCATACTCAATTAATATCAGAGTATTGCGAGTTTCTTTCATTCAGAAATAAAGTTTATACTGAAATGCAGTAATTGTAAGCGGCAGAATTTATCAGAGAGGTTTAAAAACCTCGATTTTTTCGGATTTTCCACATCGGGTTTGGGAACCGCAAGGCTGCTGACGCAGTAATGCAAAAGTAACGACGTCATTGTTTCCAAGGAAGCATTGTTTCTTATTGGCTGTTGGTCTGTGAGAAATTCAATTTTTAATCCCTGATAAAATTAAATTAAAACTAACATCAAGGCTTTGAAATATTTATATTTTTTTATTTTCATTAAAACCGAAAGTTAAGAGTATGTCCTTTTGTTGTGTGTAAGCACGTGAGAACAATGGATGTGTTGAACACAGCATGAACGCGGACGATTCAATTGTTAATGGTTAATCCTAGAAGATCGTAAAATGGCGTTACGATGAAAACCGAAATAGCAAGGATGCTAAGGTTTTAAAATGGGAATCGGATGAGTTCCTTCCGATTGTGCTATAGATTAGTTTTGATTTTAAACTCATATTGTGTTCAGTAAAAGGCGGACGGCCTTCAGAATTAAATAAGTAAGGATTAATGGTAAAGTTAAATTAATTCTTAATAAACGGTTAGGCCCAAAAGATTGAATCTCGCAAATGAGAACTGGCAGACCAAAGTGGAATTATGCCAAGGTATTATCTTCAACGTTTGACTGGAATTGACGAGAAATTGATGGATGGTTGCTGAACTTTTGTAAGTAGGATTTCTATTTTACTTCACCCATCGAGAATTTGAAAAGGAGCCATCGTTAGAATTTCGAACACCAGAAAATGGAGTTTAGGACAAAGCGGAACGTATACTAATGAACATTAAAGATTAAACATTACCAACACATAAACATTTGTTCGTTGATTAAAGAAATAGTAAAGTTATTTATTTCAAGTAAAACCATTAATGCTAGGATTTATTAAAGTCAAGGGAAATCGACTTATTACAAATGTTGGACTGAATCAACTAAAGTTAAAGAACTGTAAAGTTGAAAGGATTTAAGTATTTATACAGGAACATTTGTGTTTATTAGCAAGAGGTTTATTTTAAAGATTATTTCAACGAGGTCAAAGATTATTCGATTGAAATATTCAAGTTATGATTACAAACTGTTTAAAGTGTTTTGGTAAAGATTATAATACTAGAATGTTTAGTCAAGAAAGGATTGGAGAAATCAAGTTAACTTAAACATTCATATTATTAAAGACTGTTATAGCACATTCAGTGAACTTTATTTAAAGCCATCTCATACAAGTTAAAAGACAAATGAGATATAAGAAAGTTATATGTGTTAATGAGTTTATACATTAAGATAAACTTTAGTAATTATCACACTAGATGAAAATAGCCATTTATCAACGTTATTAATTGAACAGTTGATGTTAAGAAAGATTTAAAGGAACTTTAAGCTTTAAAGTAAAGAACTTTGATTAATTGAAATCTACATGATAGATTTATAGACTATTTGAAACAACTGTTTCACATCTTGTATTTGTTTAATGAGTATAAAACAAGTTAAGTTTTTATCAGTTTTGCTTTTATTTTCTCCTTACTCTTAAAGACTTAATATGCTCTGCTTATAAAGTAAATAAATTAAAATGCCGTTTAGAAAATTTATTGTGTGGAACCTCAATGACAATTATTCTTATATATTCTTATCAATCCTCCCACATGGTCATTCGTTACTTTTCATTCGAAGTAATAACATGAAATTAAATTCCATAGCGGCTAATAATTTTAAAAAAAATATTTATCATATGTAGCAAATCATTCACTCTTATATTATGTTTGAAACGACATAACCGAATTTTGCTTGACGTCACACGTGACTTATTTAAAATCTGCGTTGTCATGGGTTGGTTGCATTTTCGAGTTGCATATTCGGGTTGCATCGTGTTCGCGCTTGACAAAAGTTTATATCAACTCATGACGTCAAAATCGCGCGACTAAATTGCAGCAAAATTGTATGATGTTCGCACGGCTTAACTGTTGCATTACCTCGTCAGTAGCATTCCCATAATGCAATGCGTTTCCTAAATCCGATGTGGAAAATCCGAAAAAATCGAGGTTTTTGAAACCTCTCTGATAAATTCTGCCGCATACAATTACCGCATTTCAGTATAAACTTTAATTATGCATGAAAGAAACTCGCAATACTCTGATATTCATTGAGTATGAGCATGTTTTCAAAACGAATCGGCAGATTTCATTTTCGACGCCATTTTTTTCATGGGCGTGGTTTCAAAACTGACGTGTTCCAACGCTGCCCTGTGATTGGGTAATTCACAGTGACGTCGATGCAATTTTTCGAGCTGCAGCTGTGTTGCACCTGTAGAAACAACTCGAATTGCATGACAAAAGTTGCAGTTAAGTTGCAAGTAAACGGGCTCAAAGCTTTCTATATCAACTCGTGACGTCAAAATCGGACAACTAAATTGCAGAAAAATTGCATGATGTTCGTGGGGCTTTAGTGTATCTTAATGATTTAGCTGCAACACGCAAAAATAAAAACCAAAATGATAGTTGCCATCATCACAAAAATAAAACCCAAAAGAAAAAGAACAAAAAAGAATAATATTGCTGTTATAAAATTCGAAATAAAAAATAATAAAATAAAACGAAATGTTACTATCAGTTTTGAACAGAAAGTAAACAAAACATTTTTTATGTAAAATATCTATTAATTCACGGAGCGTTTTTCCCTGCAACATAATTTTTCTTTCATGTTTGCAAATTTTATTAACTGTTAACTGTTAATATACAGCTATTGGGATGTTTATGAATTAACTGCTTTAGTTATCTTTGTCAGAAGAGAAATCAACTCAGGAATTTGTCTGTTCCCGAAAAAGGAAACAAAAACAGTATTGTTTTTCTAACCTAACCTAATCTTTTTCATTTTCATCAAGAATTTTATTGAACAACGTCTTCAATTGTTTGTTCCACTACCTTCTGACATCTTTCAGGCAACTTCAAAATTCCCTCTTTCCAAAATCTTTTTATCTTTTTGAGCAAAAAAATGTTCCAGTGTCTTTGAATTATAAAAATAAAGTTAAATATTTCGGAACGAAATATTATTGAAATATTTATTAAGTCAATTTGATGGCTTCAAATGAAAATTTAAATTAAAATTAAATTTGTGTGATCTCATGTGAAAAGAAGATAAAAACCCGAGTATGCCTCGATTTCAGTAGAGTCAGTAGTGACAGCAATTGAGAACG
>JAFIDM010000001.1:77231866-77252503 GCA_023159025.1 Thereuonema tuberculata | reverse complement strand
AACAACCAAAAAAAAAAAAAAAACGGAAATCTTGCTTTAACTATCAAAAACAAAACAAAAAAACGCCGCGGGAAAACTTGACGTGAGATTTTCGTTGACACTCCCCTCCCCCTTGGTGAGATTTTGCCAGAGCCCCACCCTCCCCCTTTTGACTTCACGCAATTAATGGACGATAGTAGTACTCATGCAACAACATGCATTTACACAGAACGTGCGACAATGCCGCAATACACACACACGCACATATATATAAATATATAGTCTAAGCACATACCCTGTAGCAATACATATTCACATTTCTTAAAGCACTATTTATTGAATTTATTGATACTTTTTTCCTTGCTCATATCAGCATTAGCTTTGGTGTGACCACAGCTAAACTTCTTTGCAATATCAAAATCGAGAAACATTTTTGAAAATAATGGACCTGCTTGATCCGCAGCCGAAATTGGTGGTGGATTATGTTCAATCAAAAAACGGACAAAATAAGTTTCTGCTTTAATAACGTTATTTTCTTCAGATTTAGTGAAAAACGATTGAACAGAAACCTGTCTTGATTGATGTTTTTCAAGCTCCACGTGCTTAGTATACGACACAAGACGTCTTCAGTCATCTCGACCGCCATGAGCGACTGAAAATTCCGTGCAACACACCTTGCAACGAGCATATCCATCCTTTCCTGGTAGACAAGGGAAAAGCTTTCCATACTCCTCTCGAAATTTTTGATTGTTTTTTTTTTTTCTTTCTAAGTGGATCTACATCTATATCCTTATCACTGCGTTTTAAAAACCGATCCATGATATAAGCATGCGCAGCTTTCAACAAATTTACGAAAGAGAAATAAACAATACAGTAGCGCGTACTTTGTTTCGCCGCATGTGCAATCAGTTCGCGCAAGCACAAACCATGTGACCACCACTCTCAGGTGGATAGGCGAGTCCACAACAAACCACGTGACTCTTTTCCCCCTAAACGGGCGAGTCAATTCAAGAGGGGTGTTGGTCAATAGCGCTGTTAACGTACATCAACTGAAAAAAGGTTCCGAAGTCACACAAGAGGGAGAATTGGCCGCAAGCGCTCAGTCCAACACAGTTGAGTTGAGAGCTAAGGCCAGGGCATGGTGGAAAAAATACTTGAGATGTAGGGATCCACATGGGAAACGTGCAATGTGTATTAAATGGAAGGAGGCCAGGGCTAATTACCGCAAAGTTTTAAGGCAATCTAAGTGGAATTCGTGGAGGAATTTTTGCGAGAAAGAAGCCAATAGCAATCCTTTTGGATTGGCTTTTAAACTTTTAACTAGTAAATTGGCCAACAATAAAAATTTCAAAACCATTAAGAGTAATGATCTTACATGGACATCCTCCACGGAAGAAACTAATAACGCACTTCTTATTGAGTATTTCTCAGAAGATTGCTTCGAGGAAGACGACTTGGATGCCTTAAACGTAAGGAATGATCAATATAATTTTTATGATACTGAGGCAGAGGAGCCTGATGTTTTACACCATGAATTATTGCATATTTTTAGCAATTTAAATCTGGAATCCTCTGCAGGTATTGATCTCATTCCTGCTCGGGCTCTTCCTTTCATTTTTCAGGTTCTTGGTTATCTTTGGGTCCAATTGATTAATAAATGTTTACAAAGCGGTGTCTTCCCAGCGGTCTGGAAAAAGGCCAGGGTCGTCCTTATTCCTAAGGGTGATGGCCGTTTAAGACCAATTTGCATCCTACCGGTTATTGGCAAAGTTTTTGATAAATTCATTAATAATAGACTGTATTTTTTTATTGAACATAATAATCATTTATCATCTAAGCAATTTGGCTTTCGTAGAGATCACAGCACAATTATGGCAGTCAGATCTCTTCTGTCCTTTGTACGTTCCTTTAGATCATCGGGGCAATACGTAGCTGTGGTTTCTATTGATATCGCTAATGCTTTTAATAATGCTTGGCACCCTAGGGTTTTAAACTTCTTAAGAAAAATTAAATGTCCCAGCAATCTTTATTACCTTATTTCTTCCTTCCTCTCTGACAGATTGGTTGTTTTAGGGTCTTCCTCCCGTTGCATTAATAAGGGATGTCCACAGGGAAGTAATTTGGGACCTACCCTGTGGCTTACCATTATGGAAGACCTATTTCACCGGTTTGACTTCTGGTTGAGGAATCATGATATTGAGGGCGCCATAGATTTACAGTCCTTTGCTGATGACACGGTGGTTATGATTAGTGCCCCCACCCTTAGAAAGATGGAGATCCTGTGGGACGCTTTTTGGCCCATTTTGAAAAAGTGGGCCTTTGACAACAAACTTTCTATTAATGAGAACAAAACAGCGGCCTTATTCTGCTCTGCTAAAAAGGTAATTAAGAGACCCCTATTTAAAACGAACAATGGAAAAATCAAATTTTACAAAAATTTAAAATATTTAGGGATAACCTTAAATAGCAGCTTATCATGGATTGATCACTTTAGCTTTATTAAGAAAAAGATAGCTGTTAGCGCCCATAAACTCATTTCCATTGCCCCTAAAAATGGAGGAATGGCCTCCAAAGTTAGAAAATTAATTTTTAATTCTGCTATTGAGACCAAAGTTTTGTATGCAGCAGAAGTTTGGGGAGACACCGCTAGTCAAATTAAAGTTAAAAATATGCTAGACAGCATAGTAAGACCCTTCTTAATTTCAATTGCACGAACATATAGAACGGTCTCTACTGAGGCCTTATACGTTCTATGTGGTATTGTTCCTATGTGGATCCAGGCCTGTCAGATTAAAGAACATTATGAAAGGATTACTAAGGACGCGTACGTTCAGAGAGTTCCATCATCTCATTGGATCCATCCGGCCTCTGTTATCCCATTAGTTATTAATAATTGGGAAGATAATAACATGTCATTCGATATTAAAATTTATACTGATGGATCTAAGGGCGAGGGCCGTGTTGGCCTCTCTGTCATAATGTAAGGACGTTCATGATAACACCTTTGACATCAATAGGAAACGTCTCCCCGATTCTTCGTCTGTTTTTCAGGCAGAATTGGGGGCTATCTCCCACGCTATCGATGTGTGCCGCGACTTATGGAATAATTGTAGGATGAATATTGCAGTTATTTCAGACTCCCAGGCTGCCTTACAATCCATTTCTTCCTGTTCCTACTTGAACATCATGTGTAGGGATATTTTCTATAATATCAAGGAACTGGCAGCTATGGGTACTGTGATACATCTTTTCTGGGTCAAGGCACACATTGGTATTTGTGGTAATGAAGAAGCTGACAGGGAGGCCAAACGAGCCTGTTCTCTTGACGCGGTCACCTTTCTCTGTCCCGTGCCCCGGTGCTACTCTCATCGCCTTAAACGCTGTGACCAACTAACCAGATGGTAAATCCAATGGGAATCGGCCTCAAACGGAAGGCCACTCTATAGATATTTAAAAAAGGTTGATGACAGAGTTTTATTTTCGGACTTTGTCGTCAACCAATTTTTAACGGGACATGGTAATTTTAACTCCTATCTTTTTAGATTTAATCTTGGAGATGTGTCGCAATGCAGACTATGTACTCTTTTAGATGATGATGATCCGGATCATGCCTTATGGACATGTCTGGATCCTCATCGCGTGGAGATTAGAAGGCAATTCAGGCTCTTTCTGGAAAAAAAGGACATTCCTTTTCCCTGTCCTTGCGACAGGGTGATGAATATTTTTAAAAATTTTTCTAAATACGTCCATGCATTGTATTGCCCTCCAACATAATCTCCTCGTTTTTTCTGCCTTGCGAGCCATCTCCGGGATTTTTTTTCTTTTTAATCTTAATGCTATTGTTGTTTTTATTGCTATTTTGATTTTCATTTTAACCTTTCCCTTTTTTACAGATACATTTTTATTACATTTGGGGGAAAGGCTTACATCTATATGTTTTCTTCAGTCGCCCGGTAGTGGCCGCCGGGCGCGAAGCCTTCTCTCTCTTTTTAATTGGGACATTTGTGTTTTTCTGAACCTGTTTTTTTTTAATTTTATTTGTTTTGTTATGGATTGTTGTTTTTCCCCGACCTGCTTTCTGGGAGGTCAATGGGGAGGGTGGGACCCGAGCTGTACCCGGCCCTGCGGATAGGGCCTTTGGCGGTCCGGAGGGCTGTTCGGGGTGGGTCCCTGCCAACCGGATCATACTCTCCCGGTATGGTAGATCGGGATGTGTGCTATAATTTTTTTTTTATTATTATTTTTTTTTCTATGTGTTTCTTTGTTTAGTTTGATGTTTGTGGGAGACCAAAAATCTGCTCTGTAGATACTGGTCTCCATGTCCATTTACTCTAGTCTAAAGTCCAACACAGTTAGAACTACAAAACAGCATCCTGTCCCCTACTCTTTAGATAGGAAATCGTTAATTCTGTAGAGACTCTTGCAGGATGCAATTTTTTTTCGTCCTTTTTTTTTTTTTTTTTTTTTTTTTTTTTTTTGAGGGAAAAAAAAAATTAAGGATGAAAATCTCTGAATCCGTAGCTTTTCCCTGTTTCCCCGTAATTTCGTAGTACTTACTTATTTTCCGTACAAACTACGGATACTCCGTAGAAGTTGGAGGGTATGTGTGAATAATAAATCATTAGTTGGCGCAAGGATACAGTGATCAGATTGCTAACATTTCCAATTCTATAGTCATTAGTCGACATCAATCGTAGATCTATGTAGATCACCCCAAATCTAAAAGTAAGTATATTTCAGAAATTAACTCCCACA
Organism: Thereuonema tuberculata; assembly: GCA_023159025.1. Classification (NCBI taxonomy): domain Eukaryota; kingdom Metazoa; phylum Arthropoda; class Chilopoda; order Scutigeromorpha; family Scutigeridae; genus Thereuonema; species Thereuonema tuberculata. Next base: position 77,247,769 of record JAFIDM010000001.1, on the reverse strand, counting down.
TTATGAATCGAAAATCGCAAATTTGTAGACAAGTTATTCCTTAAAACAAACTTTCAATTTTAACAAAGAAAAATAGAATTGAAATATAGATTTCATATCAATTATGTTCATAATATTAATTCGCTCGAATGAAATGCTAAAACATTTTTATATGAAAAATAAAGACCGCCTCCCCCCTTCCGCCCCATTAAATAGAAAGAGATCTTCTATTTTCTAACTTTTCGTTCTTTTTTTCAAGATTTGATCAACTTTTATGAATGAAATATCGAATCCGTCAAAAAAGTAATAAGGATCTTGATTCCCAGTCACGATCCAAAAGAAAATAAGGTTGAATCAATGGGGTTTTTAGTTCGTAGAGATTTTTATGTCTGTTCTGATATTAATTATAAATTTTCTTTTTTATGCAATGTTTCAACTCAGATACTTCCTATGTTTTACAAAAAACAAATAAAAAATAAAATCTTAGTAAATAAATAAATTGGAATCAAGGAATGTATCAAACAAAAGAATCTTAACTTTCAACCAATACATATTTTTTTTTTTTTTTTTTTTAGAAAATATGCATAATTAAAATAAAAAGTTCGGAAGAATCATTTTTTAACATATCATTTCTTTGATCGTTTCTGTTTTTTGTTTTTATTTAAGTTCAACATCCCTTTAAATCCTTCATATATAGAAATAAAACATCAAACTTCACCAATATTTCGTTCTCTTATTTAAAGAACTTCAAAGGTTTACATAAGAAGAAAAGAAAAGAAAACATCTTTCTTTTCTAAAATCAACAAATAAATTAAATACAAATAAATCTTTCACGAACTAAACGTGAATAACAAATAAAATATTCACGATCTTAACGTGAATAAAAAAACAAAATAAATAATCATATCCTAATCAACAAATAACAATAAAAGATTCATGAATTAAACAATACCAAAACCATAAAAAGACAAAAACATATTCTATAAAATAACAAAGACATTTACTAACAACCTGCAATCCAAATATATAAAATTAACACAAAAACATACAGACTTACATTAAGTTCAATATTTCTTTCAACTTCTTATTATTACCTACAAAGAAAGGATAGATGTCTTCTTTTCTTTTCTTCTTATGTAAACCTTTGAAGAAATTCTTTGAATAAAAGAACGAAATATTGGTGAAGTTTGATGTTTTGTTTCTGTATATAAAGGATTTAATACATTTAATAGTTTTTGAAGTTATTTTGATCAAAATCACGTTTATTTTTTAATTCTGTGTTGATACTTAAAAACTAAAAACCAATTTCATTTCCTTACATTATCTAAATACATTTATTTAATAACTAGCCGGGTACCGTCGCTTCGCTCCGGAACCCTTGCATATATAGCATTCAAACAACAAACTTTATTTATTCAGCAAATTAATGTTGCGATCGTCGGAGAATATATAACCCGAAAGCAGAATGTTTTTTATCTTTCTGCAACGATTGATGCTAAGACGAAAAACTTTCTGAAAGTGCAGAAGAAAATTAAACTTTTTTTTCGTTTATGTCCCGCAAAAAACGAATCTCCAAATCGAAAACCAAAAAAAAAAAAAAAAAGGAATCTCCGAATCCGCGATCGACGTCTTGCTCACCCCTGTTCTATACGATATCTTTCTGCAGCCCCGATATCTTTTTGCAGCCCTCAGTTTCGTTCTGCAACATTGTCGCGCCGTCGCTTGATATTCTGCTTTGGGAATGTATAACTTCCCAGCCCGTTGTGGCTTCTCTGAATAACTCAGATGTATTGCGGGTCGGCGTCACACACCGAAAATTCATATTTTTGCATGTATCTTGCAAACGCTGAAGCGTTTGTGAATAAGTGATACATGGTTCGATAGAACTTTCAAATACCAACATTTTCTCAATATAATGTTCTCTCCCATCTTTTATACTTTTCGTTTAAATTGAGAAAAAGTCAAAATTTGACCCTTTAAAAGGCACCATCTTAAAAACCAAAAACTTTTTTCAAAAGATTTTTGTGGCATTTTGTTTGTCTTAAAAAGATCTTCATTTTATCCATTTACATGACCAATCTATCTCTTATAGTTTGGTCATAAAACTGTAAAAACGTAAAGTCTTATGACAGACAGAATAACGCTTTTATAATATGTAATGTCAAAGCAAATTAATGGATTATTAGTTAAACTGATCTTAATAGAAATCCTTTGCTTTAATTCCTCGACAAAGACCCATTTTCGACAAATTCAAATATGAAAGAGTTTAAAAGTTACATCACCTAACCCTTAAATTTGTACACTAAGTTTCGAGATCTATCAAAAGTTATTCTCTGGTACACATGAATATGCACATAAACGGACTGGGTGAGCCTTTAGACAAGTAAACTGAAAAATAAGAATTTCCTGTGTCCAGGAATCGTTTTACAAAGGTTTGCTATTATTCTGTTCTCGTTTTCATGTAACTACCGATGAAAGAAAAGGAACTGGTTTCTTATAAACTTTTTGAATGGGTCTCCTTATTGAATCTTATCGAGACCTTTCCTTGCTCAAATGACCTTTTATTTAACAAATGAGGTGAAATACTTGAAAAACTTTTTTATTATTATGTAAAAGTTTCAAACCTTGGGTTTCCCCAGCAAACACAACATGATGGGTCAAGGACCAAAGCACATATTGCCAAGTGTAAAGAAGTATGCAAGAATGATTAGGGATGCATGGTTGTGTCCATAAATTTCCTAACAATGCGTGTTGTGTTGAGTATCACAGCCTTCTGGAGTTGTGCATAAGTGCTTTTGTGAAGTCCTCGAGTGCTGAGACTGTGGTGCAATGAGTGAGGCACCAGACCAGTGGCTGACAGGACGATTATTATTATTATTATTATTATTAAGAGATGTAATTTGGAACTATTAGCTATTAGTTATTATTGGTTTCAGTTAGTATTTGTTAATTCGCTCGAAGTTCTCAAAGAGTTTGATTTTAATAAACAAATGTACGAATTAATAAATTTATAAAAGAAACCACAAGAAGCTTCTATTTACAGAAGACACTCGATATGTAGACTTCGATATCTCGAAAACCTTGATATGTCGAAAAATTATTTTTCCCCTTGATATTACATATTCATCTAATGTTAATTCTAATTCTTATGTCGAAGAGTTTTCACTCAAAACCTTGTTTTGTCGAATATTTTTCGAAGTAAAAAATGAATTTTTCATGTAAAAATATATCGAAGCAAATAGAGGTATTTTTTCAAGAATCTCTCAAACCCTTCATTATCTCAATGAGGGGTCAAGGACGATTCCGATAAATCCATCTGGTCGATAACTCCATTTGGGGAAAGGAGGGTGCGAGTGTGCGCTACCATGTCTCACCAGTCATTTGTTATATTGTTGCTTAGGCGTCTTGGGTTAAATTGTTCAGAATTTACTGCTGTCCACATACTAAGACGCTTCATGGAATGCTCGGATAACGTGGAAAACGATGACACTGCCGCTATTTTTCAAATAGAAAAATTGGTTGAAGAACAATTTCAAAAGAGATGTCGTCAGGCCACGATACTGGACTTTTTTAAGAAATTCTAGCAATGTAAGTTCATTGTATTTTACTAATTCTTTTCAATTTAATGTAATTTTTTTCGACTACTTTTAAGAATTAAAATTATTATTGCTTTATTTAGACTTATTGTCAACTATCATTACATATTTAGAGTTATTGTCAACTAACATTACATATTTATACTTATTCTCATCTTTCAAGACTTTAATTTTTAGAATATATGTATTCCGTTCAGAATGATTAATTTCACCGAAATAAATTTCTCGTGTCAGCGAAAAAAGAAAATTCAGTTTGTACCAAGCGTTAATTAATGCAGAAAAATATAATTAATTATTTTGTGTCGAAATTATATTGTTGTTTTAACCTGAAAAACGAAGAGAGATTCCAAAATTAACATTTGTTTGAAGAAATAATCCACTCGTTTCAGTTACCCATGATTACACACTTCCCACAATGCATTTTTTTTTCTCACGCCTACGCTCTGAATGAACAAAAAGCTTTATTAAAAATTGTGTAAATGAGACATCCATTTCGATAAATTAAATTTAACTATGGCATTTGGAATCTCAAGGAAATTATTAATGAATAGTTAAGAAAAATTGAAATTTATTTATTTTGTCAAAATTCGGTTATTTGTACTAACAAGAAAACCTCTCGAACCTTACAAATTCAGATTTTAATGAAACTTTGCAGAATGAATCATTAGATTGTGTTTATAAAATAAAATAAATCTTAGATGCGGAATCGAGCGGGAAGGACCAATTTTTTGGGGTCAAAAATGATCGAATGATTTGTTGGTAACCAAGAAACCTAGTACTTTCCTATACCTTTTAATAGCTAAGTGGCGCCATCTATTGACTCCTGATGTAAACTTATTCATAGTCTTTATTTTGTTTTAAATTTAAAATTTCAAAATTCGGAAAGATTCTTAAACGTAAATTAGAAAGAATCAGATATAAGGGGAAACCTTTCACACTAGTTAGTTATGATGTATAATATATCGATAAATCAATTTCATTTACGACGCTGATCAATTTCATTAGCTTCGTAAAAAACAGACAGCGTGCATTGAATCTAACGAATTTCAATGCATTTTTATGAATTAAAAGTACTGATGGTTGACTTCAATGAAATATTTCGATTTGGCATTAATTTCTTTTTAATAGCTTAAAAAAATGAGAGGTGCATAGAAGGTGTCTGAAGTAGTCAAGTACATTAAGAGTTTATAATCTCGAGTAAAATTCGTGGAAAGGATGTAATTTTTTTAATAAGTATTACAAAATTATTATGAATTTCCACAAAGCTTTTTACTTTACATCAGGAATCAACAGATGGCGCCACTTAACATAGCCATTAAAAGGTATAGGAAAGTACTAGGTTTTTTTGATTAGCAACAAATCATTAGCGCCATCTGGTGTTTGAGAAGTAAAACGATCTATATTCGATCATTTTTGACCCTCAAAAATTGGTCCTTCCCGCTCGATTCCGCATCTAAGATTTATTTCATTTTATACACACAATCTAATGATTCATTCTGCAAAGTTTCAGAAATCTTAATTTGTAAGGTTCGAGAGGTTTCCTTGTAAGGGCAACAAGTTTGTTAAAACTGATCGTTGTTCAAATCTACCCTTAACCTATATTGGCTGTAGACCAACTTCCATCGGTCGCTAAATTGCTGAAGAATCATCAAAATTTATCTGCCCAATTTTCTTCCGGTAAGTCATTCCTCAATTACAGAACACCCATCAGCCTTTTTCCAAAGACGGCTAATATCGTCTCCAAGTGCTGTGATTTTCACGATGAATTATATATACTACTGTTCTAAAAGTTCCAAGAGTAATTTTAGATAAGGCTAATCCATTTGAAGATTCTCAGGTGTTGAAAATTCTTGTCTTCAACAGAAAAAATTCGGCATACTCTTTTTTCCATTGATGGCGTTATTTTGTAAAATGCTTGCGTTTACGAATGTGATCCGGAAATGATATTTGATCTTATTCAACAATCCAGTCACTTTTAGAAAGACGAAACATATTATCAACGAATCATTAGTAACTACTGTAAAATTGTGCTTGGCGTTAGCTGACTATTATTTGAAGATTTTCGATTAATGACTCATCAACTGATAGCCGCTTTGATATTGCAATGTGTTATTTCTCACCGTAGATGGCAGAGGGAGAGAGAGAGACAGATAGAGAGAGCGATAAAGATGGAGAGAGAGAAAGAGAGTAATATTAATTTTGAAGAAGTAAAGATGCATTAAGTTTCATGAGATCAATTATGATATATTTCTTATTGTAAAAAAAGATAAAATAAAATAAACAAATGGTTTTCACAAAAACGTGGAAATAATTAGATTAACAATTTTGTTTTTTTGGTTTTTGTTTTCAATTAATAATATAACAAAATAAAAAAACAAAAAAATGGAATTACCTTGTTTTTACGTGAATGAGGAAATAAAAACTATTCCTAAATTGTCGAAACACAACCCAAAAATTTCGAATATCATCTTGATGCAAAAAAGCTGAATTCCAAAAAGACCTAGCCATTTAAAAAAATAAAAATAAAATCGATTTTTGGTTCTTAGATGGCGCCAGGAGTCTTAAAATTTATTCGGAAAAAATTATTTAGTTACTATTCTAGTAATCTTTGAAAATTCAGTTTAATTTTCAAAGGACTTAAGACAAAAATTATTAATTTCCAAAAAGACCTAAGTCTTATTCAGCCAATCAGAGAACTTAAAAGTCACCTGATAAGACTCGCAAAGTCCATTCCGTTTCACCCTTTTAACAAAGCAGCTATTTTAATAATCATGCAAAACGAGCATCAGTAGTGATTGTGATTTTATCTCAAGACAGAGGAAGGAAACTTAAATTGAAAGCAATAATTCAAATTGGTATACAGGTGCTTCATTGACAGAGAAAGATCTTGAAAAAGCTTAGAATGAAATGGATGTTGGAAGTAATGAAGTATGACAAAATGCGTATTTGAAGTAGATTGATAATAAACCTTTTGTCAAAAATGGATCTCAAAGCTGAGCCTCGATTTCGTTCTGTGAGTTAACTTACAAAGATCCTACCGAAAATGAAGGAAATATTCAAATATGCAGCCAACTTCTCTCAGTATAAAATGCATTGGCCGCGAAAGAATGACAAACATAATAAAGTATTAATTGAATACTCGTTTGAACGTAGACAAGAATAGGAAGAAACAAGTGAATATAAACAATAAATTAGGAATCATATCAAAGTGTAAAAGCAGAGTTACAGAAATAAAAAACGCTTCATCGTAAATATCTTCCCTATAAGCTTAAATATTAGGAAAATGTGGAAAATGTTCAAAGAAACCACGGAAATAGAATGTTTCTATCATCAACATTACAGGATCTTTACAAAACGACAAAATAAGATATTCTCACTCTCCTATTGAAAACCACGGGTGCTATCCATTTTATGAAAAATATTGCAGGACATGAATCAACAAGAAGGTAGCAGTGAATCGAACTCAGAAGAAGATGAAGATTAGTGTGATAATACTTTAGTTTATCACATGTGGGCATATTACGAACTTTAATCAAAGATAAAAACAATATTAATCTTAAGGTTTCATTTTACTCTCTCTCAATACAAATTTGTTTGTTTCAATAAAAATGTTTTGCAGGCGAGCCCGCAAATTGATCTGGGGGTGTTTATGGTTGAACAAAATAAACATATTTTTGTTTGCTTCAAAACAAAAATAGCAACCCCAGATCAATGTGTGGGCTCGCCTGCAAAACATTTCTTATGGTGTAGCAAAGGATGTGTTCTCTCGGTGTTAGGACCACCTATGGCCTTAATGTGGCGTTTCCGGACATGGGTTCATTAGGAATATATTGATCCTTAGCCATGCACCTACACGTGTTTTGAATATTACACACGGATTTTGCAACACCCTGTATATATGTAAAATATAGGAAGTTATATTTATATTTACATATAACTTCCTTAGTGTGTAATACTCAAAATTGTAAAGAAATGCATTAAATTTTATATTTTCATTATGTTGTTTTTGTATTGTTTTTGTAAGCAAACAATGATATTGAAACTAGACAGAAATTCACCAGACAATGTATGATGTCAGAATCAGGTTTTCTATCATTAGTTACATTAATAATGAAAACAAAATTCCTTCAGTGGCTTCCAAAAGAGTGTTTTTACTTCATAAAAAGCCTTTACAATCAAAAGTTTAAAAAAAGTGCATCTAAAAATCAAAAAGATGATGGGGAATTGTAACGGTCTGTAGAATTAGACATAAAAATTTCCAACAAGAAATTGGTGGTAAAATGTAAAATTAATATCAAAACAATTCTTTCACTTTTTTCTTAAGCAAAAGTGACTTAGACCCATTAACTCTTTCATTGAAGTCTCATTTTGTAAAGTTAGAAAAACTCAAATTAGAATCAAAATTAAATTTCTACATTGGAGTCAACAATAAAGGAACGAATGGAACAAACAATCCAATGGAAGTTAAACTCCATCTGAATTCAAAACTAAGACAACAAATGCATTTCGGAATTAATTGCTTTAATTATCTGAATTAACAAACAAACAAACTATTATCGATTTACTAAAAACTGGAGAAGCCGAATATTTAAAAAGTAAAATATAAGAATAAAGTAAATTTTGTGCCTAGACTGGAACGGCCGTTTCGTCTTCTTTAGGACTGGCTGATGAGTCCTGATGAGGACGAAACAGCCATCCTAGTTTCTTCCGGTGACAGCTCGAGATGCGAAAGCTTTTTGGTTCCTTTCTGCCTACCGTAGTTACCATTTTGTAAACTATTGGCGGATGAAGTTGACAGATACTGTATTGATATATCTATTAGTTTAAAATACTAACAAGAATCTAACAAGTAAGTATCAAACAAGTTAATCTTGGTTTTTGTTACCAACTATAATTGTAAATGTAGCCTGTTTTCAAATAATTAATATTTTTTATCGTTTTTTTAAATAGTTTTTCTACAATTTGTTTTCATATAATCTCTCTATTTTCTTTAAAAAATAATCTGGAACCAGTGAAATTAAGCTTTCTCTGAAATGAAGCTGAATTATTAAAACGAAGACATCGTACATTGTAATTGTATTTTCAAACGTCTTGTAAATGGAGAACTTTGAATTCACAACAACAAAGGTTTTCATTGTGGTTGACAGTTGGAGGAGTTTTAGAACAGAGATAAGAATACATTCGAGAACAATCCGTGCAAACCAAATGCAATTAAATTTCGGGAAATTAATGAAATTAAGTTTTATTTTTTCCCAAGAGATTAGAAGTATTAAATCTAACATTCGGAATTGCTCATTACAATCATTGGTTTGCAATTGCAAATGAAGAGGATTTACCTTAAGCTTCTTCTTGCACTCGAGGGAAAGATCTCTCAATGGAACCAAAAGGGCTTCATTATAGGATTCACACTAAAAAAGAAAAAAAAAATATTAAAAAAAAAGCTTATTTAAGAAATACTGCAATGAAAACTCACATAAAAAAAATTGAAATATCGATTTCGTTCTCTATTATTACTTTAACACGAAATAAACACGTTTTCAATTAGTTTAGGATTTTTACCGCTTTTAATTACTCAAAAAGATATCTTTTAAAATTATTTTTATTCTCGATTTACGACATTTTCTAAATAATTATTTTTACTAAACCTTTTAAAAACTGGAGTACTTATTAATTCCAATTTACCATAAAGTTATTTAAAGTTGATTTTCGTGTATTAGAATATTCTCGAAAACTTTTCCCAAACCGACAAGTTGCACGATAAATGCACACTTGCTCTAAACTCTGTCACATGGCGCTAATACTAATTTCAGGCAATGTTCAGTAGCTAGCGCATCTAATGGCGTGAAAAATATTTATTTTTTTAAGCTGAAATCTGAATGCCTGTGGTTTCCATCTACCACCTTCTCTTCTTCTGGGATCTACTTTTCCTTTATATTTGCAGGAAGATAAGTCGAGAGTTAATAGCTAAGCTAAATCATCAAAACCAATCTCTTCGTTGCTTCGCAGTTACGACATTTTTAATCCCGATATCAACCAAAGCAAAACGAAACTAGCCACTAGAAGCTTACTTGCTTGTATAAAGCGACACCAGTTTGCCAAGCTGCAACTGCAAATGGCAAGCTTCGAGGGCAATTTTTGGGCAAGTTTTCAAGCATATGTAAAGCATCCTTAAACAACTGAGGTTGAGGTCAATTAAACCGAGAGAATTATCAGATTGATTTTGATCTTTTTCGCAGTAGTCATTTACTTCTGATGAGAATCCGAATTTAAAGTCCGTTTACCTTTGAATGTTCTCATTGTGGAGGCTATAAAATACGACCGATACGTATGTAAAAATACAGAATCAAATACAGAAAAAGGTGTAATTTATTGCGATGTCATAATAAATACACTGAAAGTTTTGAGAGAGTAGGTATGTTACTAGTAATAGAGTAGTTCCTTGCAATACAGATCAATAAACTAATATAAGCAGATACAGGAAAGATCAAACTTGATGTCTATCAAACGATCGTCGGTTTCAAAAAGATCCTGTCTCATTTTATCACCACATTTGACCGCCATCTTTTGGTTTTTGTTGGTTTTCTATGCGAATAAGATTGAGGAAAATGCAACATTTTTTCTACAGCTTTGTATCAGAGGAAAATCGACCACAATTTGCAATCTATTCAACTGTGATCATCCTAAATTTATACCATAAACATCAATCAGAATTTGTTGAAAGCAGATAAATATGATGTATTGTGTTCATCACAGAATTCTATGAAGATCTTGGTTCTGTCACAGAAGATGAAAGAGGATCTTCCTTCAGAGCAACTTATCTAATAAATTCCGCCCCTTTTTACTGTGTGGTATAAAAATAACTTTTCGAGACAACTAGAGATAGGTAATGTCCTGAATTTGTATAAAATCTGAAAGTAACTTAAGAAGATTTAATGGGGTTTTGGTTGATTAATGGAACAATCTCAGTTTCGTAGATGATATTTTGTAATTAAACCACAAAATAAGAGTTACGACACATTAATTTACGTTTGCAATCCTAAAAATTCACGCTTTTTTTTTTATTCTGACAGCAAAGTATATTTAATTATTTTATTTTTTATTTGAATCTCTGCAAAATAGAGTTCTTGTAATATCTCAGGATTGTAATAAATGCTACAGTTATTTCTGGTGGCTAAGTCAGTCTATGTGAAACAAAAAAAGGTTATAAAGTGAAGAAATACATAACTGCATATAAGTAAACTAAAGGTTCTCGCACCCTGAGCTATCATGTCGGGAATCTGGGACAGCTGTTTCAGCCTTATTAGGCTTCAGCCAGATTGATGGTAGCTCAGAGTGCGAGGCAAGTATGCGAAAACAAGATATGTGCAGTTTTGTATTTCTTCACTATTATATGCCTGCACGTTAAACCTTTTTATTTACATATGTGTATTTTGAGGTTCTGAATCCTTGCTTAAATTCTTTTGAGCCCGGAGGTTGCTGGGACAAAGAATTTGAGGCCTTGCGTTGCACGGTTATTTATCATTGTTGCGTTGACTTTGCTCGAGAGCCATTTCGGGAGCTGAAATGTTTTCGCATATTTGTCTCGCACTTTGCGCTATCATTAAGGGTATATCTGACTGAAGAAGCCTAATAAGGCTGAAACAGCTGTCCCAGATTTTCGACATAATAGCTCAAGGTGTGAAAACCTTTTGTTTACTCAGGCGCAGCCTTGTATTTCTTCACTTTATTATATTTATCTCTGCACGTTAAACATTAAAAACTGATGTTTTTGGGGTTCTTAATCGTTGCTTAAATTCTTTTGAGCCCGGTGGTTGCTGGGACAAAGAATATGAGGCTGTGCGGTGAACGGTTATTTATCTTTGTTGCGTTGACTTTGCTCGAGGGCCATTTCGGGGAACTGAAATCTTTTTTCGCATATTTGTCTCGCACTCTGACCTACCATCAAGCGTATAGCTGGGTTTAAATAAACTAAAAAAAAAAAAGTTATTGGATATACATGATGTTTAGGACAAATAAAATCAATTTTGAAATATACTTTACATGAGATATGTAAAAGTGTATAAATTAAAAGTAAATACATTTTTATCTTAAATTTACCTTAAAATTACCACTATCCATTGTCCAGTCCTTACAGAATCTATAAATGATTGATAGCTATACATGTTTTTTCTTAACTTATTTTTTTTTCTAATTCTTACATGCATCATTATTTATTGTTATTACAGAAAGAAACCCAGAAAGTCAAGAAAAAAATTAACGAGAAATGCTTCAAGAAATGTTTGCTACTAGTGTGAAATTCAATTCCTTTTGTGATTCGTCTTTCACACCAGGTTAATCAGCAATCTGCGCCGCGAGATGCAAATCAAGGATCTATTTGTAATTTTTTCTTAATATTCACTCTATTAAACAAGGCAACGAATTCAAAATTATTGTCTTACTGTTTATAAATGAAATTTGGTTGACTGTTACGAATAACTGTTCTTTATCCGCTTCTTTAATTTATACTTCTTAAAATAAAATCTTCAATTGCAGCCAGTGCTTAGATTTCAGATCTCAATTTGAGATTAACAATGGCTTAAAACAATCCATTGAAAGATAGTTCTTCGTGGATAAGTTTCCTCTATTTCTCTTATTCTTAGTTTCAAATATCGGGTGTCCATAATTATACAGGAGGTGTCAGGAGCGCAATAGGCAAAAAACCTGTTGGCCCAATAAGTAAAAAAAAAAGGCCAAATTTGGTGTATGTACTATTCAGACCATGTGAACCGCAGCAAATCTCCAGAAATTTGTCTCACGTGAAGCAATATTCGGCCATTCAATGTTGTCAAACTATTAACAAGCATTGATAAACCACTGCTTTCAAGTAACCCTACAACCAAAAATCACATGGCGTAAGATCAGGTGAACCACGCCATCGGGAATGCTCGACTAATTATGTGGTCATCGGTGAAATGTTGTCTCAGGATCCCAAGTGAGGGGAAGCTCCATCCTGCATAAAAACAGTCGTGTCAACTGTCGCTGTTGAAGTTTTAGAATAACGAAATTTCGTAGCATCTATTGATACCGCACAGAAGTGACAGAACATGTCATTGGTCCTGTTGGCTGCAGTTCTTCGAAAAAAAGTACGGATCAATTACGAAGGAGGCGGTGACTGAAGGAGGCTTCAGTGAATGCACCGGTATGTGTTCAATAGCATGAGGGTTCTCAGTAGCCGAAATCCGACAGTTGTATGTATTGACAGTATCGCAGAGCTAAAATGTAGCCCCATCACTCCATAGAATGTTCCATCGTCACTTCCATCCGACATAGGAACAGGTGAGAGAAATGTAGGCGCGTTTCCGCATTCCCTTGAACCAGTTGTTGAACTTGGCTCTAATCCTGTAAGGGTAACACTTCAGCACTTTGCGCATGCATTTCAAACAGTTGTCTGGATACTGCCCGAGCACTGCAGCATTCGCTTCCACTACGGACGTTGCAACAGTTTCAACTTCATCATTTGATACCGCTTTGCTTCCGCATCCTGGTTGCACTTGTAAAGATGCGATAATTTCAAAACGTGAGATCATGTTTCGCAAATTGATAATAGTCATGGGACCTTTACGTAGGCCCTTCGTTGTTCGGAATAATCGTAGTGCAATGGACGAATTACTGTTATTTTGGTAATAAAACTTTACGAGCAACCCAAGATCACCTAAACACAGCATTGCGTATAGTAACGTTCACAGCACCGTCAAGCAGGTCGAACTGACCGATGCCATTCATGTTGAGGCTTATATCCATAACTGACGACGTTTTGTTTACAAAAACTAAAATGATAATTAAAAAAAATTAGCATTTCAAATTAATTAATTTTTCCCTCAAAAGTTATGGATATTTACGCAATGAAAATTTCAACGTGATAAATTTTCTGCGAAATCGTAATCCCATAGTCTGAATAATATATATACCATATTTGGCCTTTTTTGTCCCAACAGGTTTTTTTCTTATCGCGCTCCAAACACCTCCTGTTTGGAGGTTTAATTACAGCCACCCGGTATATTAGAATGGAAGAAAAAATCTAAAGTTACAAAGTATTCTTCATAATTGGGTGCAGATAGTTTTAGAAAAATGATGATATTAAGTAGTTAGTGAATGCCATATATATATTGAATCGATGAATCTTCTTTCTATTTGAAAGAAGATAACTTAGCTTTGAGTGAAGAAAGATAAAAAGTCTTTGCTCAGCAAATTTAAGAAATATCCTCGTGATAGTCCATGATTTATAAGATTCAATTACAAAATAACAAAAAAGAAATTATACATAGAAATAACAGTCTACACACAGATTGTAAACACTATTAGACAACATTGAAAAATAAAATAAAATGACTATGGTCTTTTATTCTAGTTTATAAGGAATTTGCCGACGCCCTTACTCAATAAAAAGTTAAAAGTTTAAAAATAGATGTTAAAAATGAACGACTAGTTTCGGTTTAAAATATAGAATCTTTGTCAAGTGAGGGAGGAATTTAAAAAACACGCTTTATATAGCAAAGAAATTAAATATACTTACAAAAGGAAAGAAGGGCGGAGACCCCATGCGACATGACGTTAACGGAGAGAACTGTAATGGGAGGAGTCGATTCGTTACTGGTGGGTGTTGGGTAATTCATTCATGGTTTTTTTTTTTTCTTTTTCTTTTAAAAATTTTCGTGTGTGCATGGGATCGAGCAAACTAGCCATTTCTGTGAAGTGGGATCAATTTGTTATGGTGGAGACCTGTTCGGATTGAGCAATTTGAGAGAAGGTCTTTTATTCTAATAACTAATCATTTAGTTATTTTCTTTAATTACAGTAATCACAATTTTTCACTATAATCTCAGTCTGCTTAATGTCACTCAAAAAATAACGTTTCTCTCAAATTTATTAAGTCCTTAGACAAGGAAATTAACGTGCGTTAGTACATTTTTACAGTAAAATAAACCAAAGAACGCACATAACTAAACAAAACAAAACACAAATTCACTGAGCTATTTTTGATATTATTGATATTAGTGCTGGAAATGGAGGACAGCGCTGTTTCGAGGCTTTTAGGCCTCTCATCAGCTCCACCTATCCAGCATACCTAAGCTCAGTGAAATGGGACGAATAGACAAAACGGACAAACATACAAATCAATGACCCCTGAATTAAAAAGACATCAAAATAAAATCAAGAATAAAAAGGGGTGAGTAACTATATCAAAAATAGCTCAGTGAATTTGTGTTTTGTTTTGTTTAGTTATGTGCGTTCTTTGGTTTATTTTACTTTATTAAGTCCTATTTCATATTTTACGGAAGCGGCTCATTAAAATTTATACCTGGTCGATTGCCGTTGACGGGACTGAGACGACAAATAAACACGATCAGAAGCGATTAGAAGCATTAGAAATGTGGTGCTGAAAAAAAAAATCAGTTGAACACAAAATAAGTCTAATGAAGAGCGATCAGTACACAAAGAGCGATCAGAAACAGATGGATACTCTACGATACGGAGGATTGCTACGAGGGCAGAACTGAAGAAAAGCATCCAAGAGAAACACTTCAGTGGCAAGGCTGATACAAGATGCAGGATACACAAATTATCGAGACAGGGATGCATGGAGAGCACTTTATATGGGGGCGAACCAGTCTTCGGACTGATGCACCAACGACGACAGCGGTTTTTAATTGATTTTAAGCAATGAATTTACATCAATTCAGTTAAGACGACTGTATGGTCAAAATATGTAAACATTTAAGTCGTGTAAAATTTTATTGGCAATAAATTGAATTGAATTGAAAGAATAATAACTGTAAAATGTTGATATTTAAGGACATTCAATTTATTTTTACCAATAAGTTCATTAATATTTTTACTTCTTCTCGATCCTTTTTAAACAACAGCAAAAATAGTTCCTAAAAGAAAGCATTTCTTTAATCATTCCTTCATTAAGATTTAATTTAATAAAAAAAGTTTTGATTTTCAATATCTGGAAGCTATCTATATAATACAGGGTTTTTCATAATTCCTTGACACATTTCAGAGGCTCGCTGATCGGCGGCGAAAAAAAGGACTGTTTCCCCAAGATATCAAATGAATGACAAACTCAGAAGGTTTTTCCTAATGTTCAACTTGCATGACGCAGCAGACATCCAGGTTGTAATCCATTTCTGACCCTAGGGGATGCACCTTATTACTGTTGGTGTTGCAATTGTTGTATTGGTGACACAATGTCTCATTTCGGTGAGGTCAACAGGAATGAATACTTTGACCTTTACATACTGTTGTGATTAAATTATTAAAGTAGAATAATTTAATGACTTTGAAT
>JAFIDM010000001.1:77192904-77231856 GCA_023159025.1 Thereuonema tuberculata | reverse complement strand
CTGTTCATATATTCTATTAAATAGAATATTATTATATATTATTCAATTCCCCCTGAGCACATACCCTCCCAACGGTGTCCATGGGGGGGGTTTCTTTTGCGCATAGACAGTCTTCATCTTCATATCATACGAGCTCTTTATGCTATTGAGCGCCGGCGCCTCCAGAAAACATTAAACCAAAAAAATCACAAAAATTTGGAGAATGCGTTATCTTATGACCCTTTACATGCAAATAAATTTTCATAAAATTCCCTTCTTAAAATCTTTGCTCCACAGTCACCATTAAACTCGCTTTCGCGTATTTCAAGACACAAAACGCCTTCTCACTTTGAGAAACTGCCATTTTGGTTGCACCTGCGCCCTAGTGACAGCCGATGGAACTGCTGAAAAAAAACATAAATAAACAAAAAAATCCAACACGTTTTCCTTTTGATATCTCCAGGACAAACAACGCTTTTTTCGCCGCCGATCCGAGGGCCTCTGAAATGTGTCAAGGAACTTTCAATAAATGTGCAGTTTTCCAATCTATTTTCTCCAATCTCATTAATAATATTAATACTATTAATACTAAAGTTAATACTGATGGCTTTCAAAATTTTTAACAGTACTTCAAATGTAATTCTAAAACTAAATTAATTCCGTAGCTAAATTAAATAAAATTAAAACCTGAAACTAATACATTTTAAATTTATTTACAACATTTCAACAAATTTAATTGAATATCAAAAAATCGGGAAGGCTCTTTTTACATAACTTGTCTGTTCAAGATGACCCAGTCATTAGCAACTCCTACATTTTGAAAATAGTGGAAACATAACTTTCCTTGTTTTTCTTTCTCAGATCAGAGTTCTTAAATAGTCTCTCTTCCATTTCTTTTTTCTTCTCTCAATGCTACTTTGTATTCAGAGCAGGAAAAATGGTTTTGAAATCGACCCAGCTGAGGCTTTCTACTAAAAGCATAAATCCTTATTCTTTACCTTTAAAAAACTGATTTTTTTTAGAGAAGTAATTCTCCACCATTCTAAACTTTGTTTAATTCTCTGTATTGCTAGAGGCTTCGGATTTTCTTTAAATATTAAATATCTTCGTTAGCGCAAACTTTATTGTTTTTTTCTTTCTCTATTTGATGGAATCCCAAGTAATCTCTTCAAGAAATGGTTCATTCCAAGATTACATTCTGTTTTTGTTTTTTTTGTTTTTTTTTTTATCTTTAATCCCTTTCTTTTATCTCTTATTACTAAATTAGAATTATTCACTAAAGTAATGACGTAGGTTGTTGTGATTGCTCTCTAATAACTTCAATTACTTTCTATCATTTCAAACTATATTCAGTTTGAATCAGTTTGAAAATATGGGTTTTACTTGGCTATAAATGAGAGTTACTGCTTACAGAGCTATGATAAAGCAAGGGTAACTTGAATTTACTAAATAAATATGCAGTGACAAAGTAATAATTGTTGTATATTTCTTTAGGCGATTCGAAAAGAATACTAACTTTGCGATTTTTTTTCCAAGCTCAGGAGCAAAACACCATCTTGATTATTTTTTTGTCAGTTTAGACCTTTTTTCGACTTGGGTTAAAATCTCAAATTTTTAAGTGTTGTCCCACATGGCCATTTCATTTTTTTTCTAAATCCTTTCCATTACTACAAAACTATTAGTCCTAGACTAATTTCGTTAGAATTTTTGGATTTAGCATAAAAAAATACTTTGGGAAAATTAACTTAGTTCCATTTGATTGATTAGGAGATGAGATATTCAAAAAAATACGTAAAAAAAGGGCGTGGCATCAAAAAAAAAAAAAAATTCAAAAATTCACATCTAGGCAAATATTTAACCAAAAAAAATCCCATATTTTGCAGAATGTGTTATCTTATGACCATTTACATGCAATTAAATTTTCATAAAAATCTGTGATGTTGTGGTGAACTCAGCAGGTGATCTGACGTGGAATGACTCAGACATGTATTAGAATAGTGTAATTCTGTTCTTATTAGTAGATGGAAATTCTCAGTTGATAATAATCGTGTTAGCCAATTATAGTTTGAACAAGCAACGAACAGACAAAATATCCTACCAAACGAAATTGTTTTAACAATTCTAGCTTTTCGAATAAAATTAATGTGCGCTGTGAAGATTACAGGAAGATGCCAACGCACACGTGCAGGATAAAAAATCAATTTACACATACACTGAAGCGGTTGTTGTAATGCGGTTGTTTATATCACGAATTCGGATATAATGCGATTTGGTCTTGGATCTGTCTATTTTTTGACAAAGTGTATAATTGTAAAATTGCAAAATTTATTTTTTTCGCCTAAAATCAAATCAAAGATGCAAATTAATATGCTTGTTTCCTTATTATTTACAGTAATTGAGACTCTATACCTACCTAATGTCACGAAAATGCATCAAATACAACATATTTTTAGAAAAATACCATAATCGCGGACTTGTTCGTTTAACCAAAATGAATATCGAGATCTATTTTTCTGCCAATGACAACCAGTAAAGAGGCCCTTGTAATCTAATAGGCGTATGAATACCTAGTTTCGATCCACGTGACTCATCGTTTGTACAAGATGCCAAGATGGCGGCGCCAAATCGATTTTGGCTAAAATAACTAATAAAAGTGTTGAAAAGATAATGATTTATATATTTATAAATATAAAATTCTCTCACATAGCTCTGAATGATGTAGGTAATCGCGAAATGACCATTTTGAATCGATTTGGAATCGTGGGGGCGATAATAGGGTGCGATATATGACATTTGACGTCGCGAAGAAATAAAAGCTCGGTTATATCGCGATCTTCGAAATCTTGGATCCGAAAGATCGCATTATAACCGAGCTTCAGTGTATTAAAAAACGACTAGTTTCGGTTCAATCGAACCTTTATCAAGTACAATAAAATAACTAAAAACGTGTTTTGTATAACGGAACACTGCAAGTTAAAAATATAAGCAAACACCAAAAACTTTTAAATCAATCATGAGCTGGGCTGATGATGGATTACGTCCGAGACTGGAACTTGGGCCAAGTCGACTTCAATGCAAAGGACGAGATGAACTGAGAGGCAAAAACAGTAGTGGAGAAAGCTGGAGTTGTTAACTGAAAATAAAAAAAAAAGGAACAGAACAAAAAAAAGTTATTTGATGCAACGGAAACCATATTGCTCGATGTTTTGCACAGAAATGCAGTCATTACAACAAGAAGGGTCTATTAAGATGTGAATAGACTCTTTGCATTTGGGCAAGAAATGGTTTCGTTCTCTACAGATAATTGATGAACGGGAAAATTAATATTATGATTTTTAGTATGGGTGTGTAAGGCAGTATTACAATTGAAATCTCTATTAATAATGGCGGATCTATGTTGGGAAAGGCGACGGACAGTTTTTGCCGGGTTTCTCCTATATATTTGCATTGTTTATCTTGATATGGAATAGACGACAAGATATGGAATAGATGACTCCCTTCAGAGAAAAGGGATCGGTAACTTGAGGTAGATTGTTGAGGATTTTTAAAATACTATTGTTATTAGGAGAGGTGAGGGAAATGTTAAGGGGATGAAGAATTTTATTGACAGCTTTAATCATGTAGGGATGGAATGGGACGGAGACTTATTTGCAAGGGGTGTGGTGGCCGGGGTTGACATTTGTATAGTAGGAACGAATGAATGAGATGATGTGTTTGTCCAAAAAAAAGGGGTGGGTAATCATTAGGAATAAAAATATTTCAGATGTTTCCGATTTCAGAAAGAAAAATGGAAAGGTTACTAGATAAACTGAATGCTCGCGTAACAGCCATATTGATATTATTGATTTTGAACGAAAATAGGTGAAAAGGAGTGAAAATTAAGGATAATGTTTTGGGATGAGGCTTACAATATACTGAGGTAAGATGAACTCTTGCATTGAACGTTAACGTCAAGGAATGCTACGGGTCTGCGTTCTTCTTCCTCTTTCTCCATTTTAAATTTTATGCATGGATGGATTGCATCTATGATATTGAGAACTTCTTGAATGGAGATATCTACTAAAAAAGCAAGTCATTCACGTATCTGCAATACAGTAGAATGTTGAATTTCTTGTCGTCATAGATTATAAATGCCGAATCCTCAACGAAAATCATGAAAATCTCGTCAAGGGCAGCAGAAGCTGAGAGGTCCATGAATAAGCCTGTGGCCTGAGTATGTATTTTATCGTCAAAATTAAAAAACTGCATTTTAAACAGGGCCGAAGTGAGAGGGGAAAAATAATGTGCAATTGCATAATTGTATAACAATGAGGGAATTTACCTTTGCATATGAAGTGAAGCCTTGAAAACGAGGTCAGGATAAATAGATCATGTAAAAAGAGCATCAGTATCCAGCAAAAGAAATTCAAAATTGTCAGTATATTTGAGGGATTTAATTTTTCTTATTAGTGAGATACTATTTTTTACTGCAGCTTTCTCCACTACTGTTTTTGTCCTCAGTTCATCTCGCCCTTTGTGTTGAAGTCGACTAGGTTCAAGTTCAGTCACGGATGTCATCCATCATCAATCCAGCTCATGATTGGCTTAAAATTTCTTGCTGTTTGCATATATTATTTTAACTTGCAGTGTTCTGTTATATAAAATATGTTTTTAATTATTTCATTGTACTTGATAAAGGTTCGATCGAACCGAAACTAGTCGTTTTTTAATGTGTGTAAATTGATTTTTTTATCATGCACCTGTGCGTCAGCGTCTTTCTTTAATTCTAACTTTTTCTATTTAAATGTTTTTTTTTTTTTAATTTCAATTAATAAAAAATTAAAATTTTAATCGTTTATTAATTATTATTGCTATATATTAAATATGTGGGCCCGATAGCCGAGTGGGTAAGGGCGCTTGGCTGCGGGTTGGAGGTGATGGGTTCGATTCGCGGCCTCGGCGGAGGACGGGAATTTTTCCACGCTTCTTTCTCCTCCAAACGGGCCCTAGGGTCTACCCAGCCCTCTATAGAATGGGTACCGGGTTTCTTTCCCGGGAGTTAAAGGCGGACGAACGACGGGCCGACCCCCCGTCCTCAACTTTGTCCCGTAGGTTCTGAACACTGGAGCCTACCCTCCAGCTGCATTGCGCAATCCTCTGGGCCTGATCGCAACTTTAACTTTAACTTTAATATATTAAACTAGCCGGGTACCGTCGCTTCGCTCCGGAACCCTTGCATCTATAACATTAAAAAAAAAACTTTATTTATTTCGCAAATTAATATTGAGATCGTAGAATATACGACTTCCCAGCCAGTTGTGGCCTTCTCCACTTAACTCAGGTGTATTGCGGGTTGGCGCCACACACCTGGGGTTGCCGCCGTTCACTTCATCGTCAGTTTGCAAGATTATTCCCTATCCCCTAAGAATTTCGAAAAATCCGGCCTTATTCATTGTCTACATCATAAAGGAAACCTCTGCGCAAAATTTCAGCTTTCTAGGTCCACGGGTTTGGGGTGGGCGTTGATGAGTCAGTCAGTGAGTGAGTCTGGACTTTTCTTTTTATATATGTAGATTTTCATGAATTTTGTTTTCTTAACATCATTGATTAGTTCTTTATAGATTATATTTGGATCTGTTATTTCTCATTTTCAACTCTTAGCCGATTCGTTCTGGTGTTTTGATATCAATGTTTATTTATGAAAATATGATCTATATTTGTTTTCGTATTTCCATGAATTGTACAGTTGTTTCTTGTTGTTCCGTAAAGATGATTTTTGAAACCATTATTGCACATAAGTTTTACGCATTTCTGTACTGCATTGTTTTTATTCATTTTGAAAATATCTATATTTACGTCGCCAATCAGTATAGTTGGACAGTTGTTTAATATCTTTTCTGTGTTTTTATAATTATTACGGCCAATAACCCTTTGTGTGAGGATTACATTACATTACGCCACTACCATAACCAAGTGTGGCGTTACGCCATAAATTAACGAGGGGAAAAATAATCCGAATTAAATTCCCTCGGCAGAGGTTTATCGCTAACTGGAGAGCTACTATGATTCCGACTATGCAAGGCTTAATTAGGAAGGTAAAATAAATTAATGCGAAAGTGTAACAAAGCAATAAAACGTTTAATAAAACAATCTTACTTTAAATTTGAATACAATCTCTCACAGAGAATTTCAAAAGATAAATAAACTAGAAATACATTTCTATTTCTATAACGTTAATTACTTAATGCTTTAAAGTTAGATATTATCTGTGCGAGTTAATCGAAAGTCCGTCTTCGGCTCGCTTGCCTGAGTCTCAATTCTTCGGTTAAAAGTTAATCTTAAAACTTCTGGGCTTGGACGAAGAGAGTCCGAAACTCACTGAAATAAAACAGTACTCACTGGGTAATATTTCTGCTTTCCGTCGAACTGGAACTTCGGACATCCACGTCGTAGATCGGTAATTCTCCTAGAATCCAATATGGCGACCCACGTTCGAAATGGAACAGCGATCTTCGTCCAAATGGCTTTTCACCGAGAATACGTCTTTAAAGCATTGTCTTTCACAGTTTTTATTGAGAGAATCAATCGGGATTTCTTCTCAATAATAGAAGCACACTAATCGCAGCTTTTCACTTAGAAACTGGAGTTCTGCAGTACGGAACCTTGAACTTCAAACTGCGGTAACGTACGCCTTCACTATAGCTGGTCACTTCGCAGCTATCGTAATAACGTAGTGATAAAGGATCCTAATCGTTATCACTGGGATCTTGGAACAAACTGCACTTCAGCGAATAAGGAACAAATCCTATCTGCAGCTAACTTGGAAACGAACTGCCTTGTGCGGAAACCAGGAATACATCCACTCCGCATCGAGACTGCCAACGAACTGCTTTTGTGCGGCGACTAAGAACAGATCCAATCTGCCCCGAAACTACCAACGAACTGCCGAACTGAAGCGTGGCTTTTCTTCTCCGAAATGCACTGAGCACGGACTTGTTAATTGCGTAACAATGGGCCGCTCGAGCGCTTATCATTGTTTAACAATTACTCACGAGATTTCTGTCCTAAGCCTGAATCGGCGATATGGGCGCTGCCATCTTGAAAACACAGATAATTGAATCACTCACGAGATTTTGTCCTAGGCCTAAATCGGCAACATGGGCGCTGCCATTTTGAAAACATGGATTCAGGAATGCTTTTATCTATTTAGGCCTTCAGTGTGAAATGGAAGATATTGAAAGATAAGTTTTCTTTCACACAAACACATTTTCATTTCTTATGAATAGATTCTCTATTTTAGTAACATTTTAGTAATTTGTAATTTAACATTTTGCTTACAGAATGACAGACAGAATAACGTTTTTATAATATATAATAATAATATCCGGGTATCGTCGCTTCGCTCCGGAACCCTTGCATATATAGCATTGAAAAAACAAACTTTATTTATTTAGCAAATTAACGTTGCGATCGTCGGAGAATATATAACTTCCCAGCCTGTTGTGGCTTCTCCGAAAAACTCGGATGTATTGCGGGTCGGCGTCACACATCAAAAATTCACATTTTTGCATGTATCTTGCAAACACTGAAGCGTTTGTGAATAAGTGATACATCGTTCGATAGAACTTTCAAATACCAACATTTTCTCAATTTAATGTTGTCTTCTATCTTTTATACTTTTCGTTTAAATTGAGAAAAAGTCAAAATTTGACCCTTTAAAAGGTGCCATCTTCGAAACCAAAAACTTTTTTCGAAAGATTTCTGTAGCATTTTGTTTGTCTTAAAAAGATCTATATTTTATCCATTTATATAACCAATCTATCTCTTATAGTTTGGTCACAAAATTGGAAAAACGTAAAGTCTTATGATAGACAAAATAACGCTTTGATAATATAATATATTAAATATAAATACGGACGAGCTTGTGGTATAGGACATTTATGTTTCTAGAATTAGGTGCGAAGAACCAAGCGGACGAGCTTGTAGTTTAGGCCAGTTAGATTTCTAGAAGGAAAGCTAAGCCGACGAGGTTGTGGTGTAAGTGATATAGATCCATTGAACATATGATAAAGAAATATGAATTGAGCGGACGTGCTCAGGATAGCAGTTAATAAAGCCATGTCCAAATAAGCAGTTAAATAGAAAGGAGAATTTGAAAGCTGATGAGTTAAAGCTTCAAATTTAGATAAACGAGATAGGACGATTATAGAACGGAAGTGCTCAGAAGTTATGGCGGATGTGCCTCATGAACTATTAAGTTAAAGTTTAAGTTTAATTTAGCTTTTCTATCTTGAATAGGAATTAAAGGTTTTGAATGCAAAAAGTATTTATATATATTTATTTTTATATATTAGAAAAGATTAATCAAGATGGATTTCTATTAAGAAAGAAAGAATTTGCATTTTACTTTTTATACAATACGTCAATATCAATATTACATTAATATTAATAAGCATTCATAATACTTATACTTTTCATTCTTAAATTTCAGGTCAAGAGGGTTTTTGGTGGTGATCAGTTCTATTTTAACTTTGATAGACCCTGGTAGAAAATTATTATTATATAACGCATTTGGGAGTAAGTTCGTATCCTATCATGGAGGAGAATAGAAAGGGGAGAAAATAGAAAGGGGTTTATCCACCATCATTCTTTCAGACAAGTGCGCATTTATTTATTTGTGCTTTTTATAGATGTGAGATTAAGAACAGTCAATAAGGAAGAAGTGAACTTGTCCGTCATGAATATATACATTGTACACACATACAGTTAGATGTTACATTAACAGAGGAATTTTCACTGTTGCCAGCAACCAATGGACCACTTGAGGATAGGCGGGGCTTCGTAGTTCCAAAATTTCCCACCAGTCTACTTTTTGGCTTGTGGGATAAACAAAGCCATGTGCTTCATTTTAACCCTAATAGATATAGAGGCTGAACTAAAAGATTTGATTTGGATGCAACGATTGTAAGCCTTCCAAAATTTTCAGATTGGATATAGAGTTGATTATCACCTATTGAAGAAGACGACAGCAATATATTTTCAAAGAAGGATTTAATTTAATGGATCACTTGAGGATAGACGGGGCTTCTAGTTACAAAATATCCCACCACGCTACTGCTACGCATGTGGGATAAACAAAGCCACGTGCTTTGTTTTAACCGGTTTAGATACAGAAGAAATATTATATTAAAGAAGGATATTCCAAGCGTATTTACAGAATTATTAAAATAAGGATCTGCACAGTACTGAACCATCGTCTTGAAATATCAAACATCGACGATTTTTTAAGTAATTCAAACAAAGTTATATGTTTGTTTATCGAACAAGCTCTCGCCGCATGTGGGATACACGTCATACGTGACGTCGATAG
The DNA here is from genome assembly GCA_023159025.1 of Thereuonema tuberculata. NCBI lineage: Eukaryota > Metazoa > Arthropoda > Chilopoda > Scutigeromorpha > Scutigeridae > Thereuonema > Thereuonema tuberculata. The sequence continues at coordinate 77,222,528 of JAFIDM010000001.1, read as the reverse complement.
AGGCGTAAACCTCAAGTGGTCCATTAAGCAGTTTGACTCGAACAATATATTATAATGTCTAACTTACACACGCTAACTTTAATTATTTATTTTCTTTTTAAATCAGTGCAAGCGGTTGCTTCATCTTTATTATTAAAGTTGCACCTTAAATTTTACTTTCATTTCAGTTTTCTATTTTACTTTATATTTAATTATTAAATTAATTTCTATTCTTTTTGAATTAGTTACCAGTAGAATAAGTTAATTTTCAATTCCATACAGTTAAAATGAAAAAAATCAGTTCTTATTTTCCTGATAACTTGAGAAACGTTTTTTTTTAGCAAAACCAGAAAAGCGACCAATCAGGAAATGACGACAGAGGAGAGAACTGACAGATAACAGAATGAAAAAGTCACTTGGAAGAAGAAGTCCCCTAAGATAAGGCTGGAAGACCGATTTTATTTTCTGTTTAAGCTTTGATGCAAAAAAAAGGAACAAAACAGAAAAAAGAGTCAATCAAGAAAAACGGAAAGAAAAAGAGTAGTGGGAAGGTTATTAGATTCCTGTGCAAGAAAACGAAGTGACAGGAGAAGCAAAAAAAAAAAAAAGGGACAAAGAAAGAATCCAAGCATCTTTTCATTTGCTCAGGACTAAGTGTTGCGATGTAATGAAGTGTAATTCACTTTCTATCTTTCTCTTCGGAATTAGTTTGTTAGATTAATTCATCGAAACAACAAAAATCCACTGAATTTTAAAGAAATGTTTGAAATATAAAAAAAATTTATCGAAGAAAAGTCAAGATTTCTTTTTGAACTTAAAAAAAAAATATATATCTAACTTGTATATGAATTATTTTCCTTTTAATTTTTTTATTTTGCGATGTAGACCTATCCATTTCGCACGGCTATTAGGAATGGTAATTACATCACGAAAAGCTTTAAATTGGTGCAATCATAGTAGATAATGTGATAGTTATAATTAATTAATTAAAAATCAATTATTTAAAAAATGGTTTAGAACAAATGAAAGATCAGGAACTACTGTGCCAAATATCGCTCCACCAATCTTAGTAAGATTTCTTCTTAATTCCTCCAATTAAATTTCACTTCTACATGGAATAGAAGATTTCAATGAAATGGAATTTAAAAAAAAAAATAACAGTTATTAAAGAAACTTAATAAAAACTATTTTTTATGACAGAAATTCAAACATCTGTATTTTAATATTAACATTTATGACGATTTAAATTTATGACAATTTATTATATTAACAAATTCAAGATCATTTTACGTGCGCTGAAATTAATTTAGTGTTCAAGAAATGAAGCCTACGCACCTGTATACTGAATGACATTGACAATTTTAATTAAAAATGTAGATAAAAAATTAAAAAATTTAACACGACCATGGTTTCAGTTCAAAAAGGATGAACTATTATCAAGTGAATATTACAACATTATATTAACATTTATAACGATTTAAATTTCAATCAAAAATTGTCTTAATTTTTGAATAAGACAAAGATTTGATTAGAGTAACAGAAAGTGTTTTTTTTTTTTATTTATTTACTAATTTTTTTTTTTTTAAGTAAACTGCAAGTAAGTACCTAGTGAAGCAATTAATTCTTTCTGAAAATTTTCGGAGGCTTATTTGTTTTTGAGCCATCATATATTTAAAAAAACCTTAGTTTGAGTTTTAGTTGAACAAAAAAAAAAAACCCAACCAAACAAACAATAATAATGACCTTCGTTGTTTTCATTCGAAATGACAAGTGTCGCCCAATTCAAATGTTTCCTACTCTAAAGGGTATAAAGGGCACTTTGCTAATCGCTAGGGAACTCTTCTACGAAAAGCGGAAGAAGAAAGATGTTTAATACTTAGTAATCTTTATTCTCGTAGAAGTTCATTAAACCGATGTGTGAAAAATAATTTAATTATATTCTTGACACTAAATACAATTATAAACACAACCTGTATTTAAACGCCTAGGTTGTATATCAACAGTCAGTTCATCATTTAATTATTTTGTATATTTTGTTAATCTCCAAATGATGAAGTTGATTTGTATATAAGGTCTTTTTTATGTGTGCTGAAACATATAGTTAAGAAACATTATCACCTCGTCTAGTTGTTCTACCACAGAGATATTGTTTAATGTTCATAAACCGAAATGCAATAGGATGCAGCTGAAAGGTGCCATTTATTCTCTTCAGTGTAAAAACTTCGACTGTACATACATAGGCGAAACCCAACATGCCCTAGCTGATCGGGTGGGGAGCACGTCAGAGCCAGGTCCAAACAGGATTTTGCTTACGTCACTGTACGCCATGCCAATAGGACTGGACATTGCATTATTCCAATGTTATAGTTCTAAACAGTTCCGAGAATCATTTTCTCAGGAAGTGTAAAGAGGTGGTTTTGATAACTACGAGTACTATGGATGGGTATTATAATGATGGGGTTTCGATCCATAACATCAGTCAGTACTCATTAAAAATTGAAAGAAAGCCACGAAAAAAGAAAAAGAAAAATCCTGTTTTACTCTATCCGTCGCTTAACTGTGCCTTCGCCATTTTTTAAAAAAAAAATTAATTCTTTTTAAAACCTTTCCTTTTTTCTTTTTATTTTCTTTTTCTTTTTTTTTTTCCTTTTCTTTTTTTCTTTTTTGTTTTTGTTTTTCTTTTCTTTTAACGGATGTGATTTCCCTTTTCTTCTTCTTTTTCGCCAGTTTACTTCTGGCTGTTTCCCGTCTTCTTGTCACACCCACGTTCTCTGTTTGCAAACATCTCCACGTGTTTAACCCTTTTAGTGTCTTAGTTACTGCGATCACCGCTAGCGGGTTCCACCTGCGGCGATCACCTTTCATGATTGGCGCCACAAGCCACCAATGAATTTTCGTGGCATACCATTGGTTCTCCGCTTCATAAACAGGAGAGCCGTCAGCTTCGAAGACCATATCCACTGAAGAAGTCTCATCATATGGAAGGACTTTTAACTTTTTAATCTTTTAATGCTTTAGTGTTTTAGTATTTTATGCTTGTGTGTAGACCGCAATTTTTTAACTATGATTTGTATATACTTAGGTTCATTTGCTTCGAATTCATTCAACTTAACCTAATCATAAGTCTTTTGTGTTACATTTTCCTCTTAATGGAATGTTCTCTTCGAATTCACTATAGATATAAAATAAGTAGAAAAATGGTCTTTTCTTCAATTGTGATAATCACTATGATTTTCACAAATATATGATGTCAATTTGATTTGACCATTACATAACCTTAGTATTCGGAAAGTATGATCATTCTTTATCACCATGGGTTCAATCGTATTCCGCTATCTTCGTCAAATCATCTTCCTTCCTTTCTAATCGCAACACCTCCTCCTCCATGCAAAAACTAGCAAAAATACCCATGCTTCACGCGGGTTACAAGAAAGAGTTGTTCTCAAGTGCATGATGAAGAAGTTCTAATTTTGTACTTTGTACTTTTCCAGTTAGTAAATAAAGGAACATGATGGTTACAAATTGAGGGGTTTTAAGCCATACTAGCTTAACCCTCAAACAGGAAATTATTGGGGAAATGGTTTGAAATGTTTGGTGGTCGTGTCCAAAAAAACAATATACAATTTGCTGCTGTAATTTTTGTGGTAAAGAAAATTAGCTATATAAATTACAGCAGCAAAGTGTATATTGTTTTCTTGGACACGACCACCAAACCTTTCAAGCCATTTCCCCAATAATTTGCTCTTTGAGGGTTAGGCTAGTATAGCTTAAAACCCCTCAATTAGTGTTATAGACCTGCTAGCATCGCTTCGCTCCGGAAGCCTTGCATATATAACGTAAAATAAAGTTTTATTTCTTCAAAAAAAGGAAACTACATGAAGTAAACTAAAACTGAAACTTAGGATTGAAAATTAACCTTCATATTGTGTAGCATATAACGAAAAAAGGACCATAGGCACAAGATCTTCAAAATAATAATGTATAATTATTATGCCGTAACATGTTTCGAGGTTTTCCTCGTCATCAGATGTACAAATTGAAATGAAACATCTTACAAAGTACAAATCGTAAACCTGAACAACAATAAGAATACTAACAACGTAAGGAATATCATTAATCAGTCTTGGTTATTCATTGACTCAACAAAGTAACATGAAATCATTTTTTTAGATCATACTCTAAAGCATTTTGTATGGATATGTTCGTGTTATAACATTTTCGTCTTTTAATTATTAATGTCTCATGAAATTTTCGTAGGTAACAATCCCTCTCCATTGCATAAATAATCGGTTTTTCTGTAAGTAAAACGTGTCCTGTTCTTTGGCAATATTCAGCAGTGAGGTATTGTGAATTATTTTGCTTCACTGATTGGGGAGAGGGGAAATAATTTAGCATTTGGGACCAACACAGCCAAATATAACAGCCGCTGATGCCAACCACTAGCCAGTCCGGCCCTGGATAAGAATATAAGTTGTGAAGTTCCACAAACTGCGATTGGGATTTGTTAGAAATCTGCAGTACCTTAATATTATATGTCCTCACTAATCTTTGTCTTCATCTTACAATTTTGCTGTTTATAATGAAAAATACTGTTGCATTGTTGTAGGATGAATCGGGGAAAAAACGGGGGGGGGGACTTTCTTGCAGGCAATGCATATTCCGAAACAGCTTGAGTTGCAAACATGAAATTTCACGTGAGTGATTTTTTGTCAAAGTCTAAAGTATTCGCATTCGAAGAATTTTCGATATTCGGATTCTGAGGGGTGTAAACAGGAGGTCAAACAGGCGGTCTTCACGGGTATCCGTATATCCAAAACCGCTTGAGTTGCAAACATAAAATTTGAGATGAGTCTTCTCAATTCTATTGAGAAAAAGACCATAGACACAAGATCTTCAAAAATAATAATGTATAATTACTACACCCTAACATGTTTCGAGGTTTTCCTCGTCATCAGCTGTACAAATTGAAATAAAACATCTTAAAAAGTACAAATCATAAACCTGAACAACAATAAGGATACTAACAATGTGAGGAATATCATAATCAATCTTGGTTATTCATTGACTCAACAAAGTAACATGATATCATTATTTTAGATAATTATTATATCATTATAACGTTATTATTATATGATTATATCATTATTTTACTCTAAAGCATTTTGTATGGATATGTCCATGTTGTAACATTTTCGTGTTTTAATTATTAATGACTCATGAAATTTTCGTAGGTAACAATCCCTCTCCATTTTTCTGTAAGTAAAATGTGTCCTGTTTTATGGCAATGTTCAGCAGTGAGGTATTGTGAATTATTTTGCTTCACTGCTAATTCATGTTCTTTCATGCGCGTGAGGACCAGTCGCTTGGTTTCTCCTACGTATAAGCATGTGTCACTATCATTCTTGCGTTTGATGCCATAAACCACCCCCATTTTTTCTAAATTATCTTTCTTAACTGCATTACCTGTGAGTATATTGCCTAATGTATTTTTGGCTTTGTGTGCCGTTTTTATATTGAACTGATTCAAGATGGGATTTAATTTTATATTTAACCTTTCTTCGAAAGGGATGGACAGGTATTTGTCATTAGTTTTGCCTTTCGTGATATTATAAGTCATAAACCTTCTGATTTTAATACTTTGGATATATGATGATTAATGACTTTCATTGGATAATCATTATTGCTAAAGATGTTTCTAATATTATTTAATTCATGACATAATAAACAACCGTTGCTGCAACGTCTTAATGCTTTTTTATGGCCAGTTTCAAAGTTGATTTTATAGTTCATCGGAATAGCCGCTGAATAATTAATTGTTATATTTGCATTTGTATTTTTTCTATATACCGTGGTATCAAATTTATTTGAGCCTCTGCCTGCAACGTAATGGACAGCATATCGAAAAACATTCTATGCAGGGCCGCGCCAAGATATGTTGGCGCCGGGGTGCCAGGCAAAGTTGCCGCCCCTAATAAACTAAATTTATTTTAGCCTAAATTTAATATTTTTCATAATAAAACAAATATATATATAATTACATATTTTGCATATATTTCCTTTCCATTAATATTTCTACACTAAATTATTTGCCGCCCGCCGCTCCCAAGTGCCATGCACCCCTGGCACCCCCGCTTGGCGCGGCCCTGATTCTATGCCTCAGAAAACGTGGAAATTGACTTCCATGTTAAAGCTTCCTCTGCTGTTTGTTTTCTGTGTGTCACATAAACCTTCTTTATACACAAATATTTCAGTATCGTTTGTTTTGGCGAAAACTGTACGAACAACGCAGACTAATAAAGAACGGTTCTATCTTCGATTGTCATTTCGAATTTTCTCTAATAGTTCCTAATAGTTGATTTTTTCTAAGAACAGTGGTGAGGCCCATCTGTTCACATTTTACTAAGACTTCTACAATTCGTAAAAGAATCAATCTTCGAAATTACAAGTCTAACTTTGTGGTTGTTATATTCAATTAACTTACATCGAATCTCTTCTGAATTAAGTAAAAAACAGAGGCTCATAGGCTTTTCCGAAAGAAAGCATATTTAGAAGAGTTCAAGTGACGAAGAATCTTTCAAGATCTTATAATTATTACGACTAATAATTAATTTTTAATAGTAAATAATTGGCAAGACTCTTTTAATGTTCAACATTTGTCAAATCTAAAGATTACTTTAATCCCTAATCCAAATAACCCAAACTTCTAACTTCCAAATGAGAGTTGGCCGACGGAAGCTGATCAATTATATTTTCCTGTCAAAATGGACGACGCCATCTGTTCTCACTGAGAAATTCTAGTTAACTTACAGTAGGCTAGAAGTCCTAATTTAGAAAAATACTTGTTTATTTGTAAACTTTCATTTACAAAGTATGTCTATTAGATTTCAGGGTTTTCTTTTTTTTTCTTGTGTGTACTTTTCGCCAGCATCAACGCTTGACGACGAAGCTATTTCCACGGCTATTTTTTTGCGCTGACATGTTGATAAAGCAAAATAAAACTTCTCTCTTTTTATTTTGCTTTATCAACATGTCAGCGGAGAAAAATAGCCGTAGAAATAGCTTCGTTTATTCTAATAGCCTACTAGTCGCTACAAATAAATATTTTACTGATTTATAAATACAATTTCCTTTTGATTGGCGCAATGTCGGATTCCTGTCAGAAGATCAGACGGAAGTGCCCGACCAGACTAATCGATGCTAGATGCCCAGATCTCACAAAAATGGCGGCCAATTTTCATTTGGAGGACTGTAAAGAAGATTATTATCCTAAATTGAAAGAAAGTAAATGCGATCTTTCAGTTCTCGATGTATTGTTTTGTTGATTCAATAAGAAAAACTGGAATTAAAATGTTTTCAAACAGCTTCCATTGTTTTACTAATTTGTAATCTGAATTCTCTGAAGATGAAAAATTTAATCTTTTTTTAATCTTTATAAATAAAAATAGAAAAGTGTATACGTGTGATTTACGTTAATATACAACAATAAATCTATTATCGGATTGTAGTAGAGGAACTGGAAATTGTGTTGCTTATTTGAAGAGGATGACAACTTATATTCTGTGATTACTATTCATTTTCAAAATAATTTTCAAATGTTTCTAGAGGTTTTCTAGATAGTTTTTTTTTTTTCTAAATTTTTCAATTTGTTATTGTCATAACTTTTAATAATCCTACTTAGTCTCTTGGAGTAGCATTAGTTGTTAAAACCGTTTATTTTGGGCAGAAACAAAGCGACTGAACTGATTGGAAGCTTGCGAATGGAAGACCAACTCATAAATTCAAATAAATTGATTCCTTCCGGCGGCCAACATATTTTAGAGAATCCACTTCCGGTAGATGCTGTGTTCCAATGGGATTTGTCGAAGATATTGGGTAATGATGTTTTTCCAATGCCAGCAAGGTTCATTGATTATGTGACAACGAATATTATTAAGGATTGAAATTAAATTGATTATAATGCAGTTCACAAACAAACTGCAAAAAAAGAGCTGTTCTTAAAATAGCTAGAAAAAGGCAAATAACTATTAACTTGATTTTTATTGAACGAATCCTTACTATAATAAGAAATGCCGTAATGTTTTACTTAAAGGAAGTTCCTAACTTGTCTGTTGCTGCCTCTGTCTTTATAATTGCAAACCAAATGATTTAAGCTCTTTTCCAACGACTGTTATTAACATAAGCTGCGTAGAAAAATCTTACAAAAATTCTGTTTTGGTAATCACGAATTGTTTTGGAATCAGGTAATTTTGTTGAAAAGATGTTTGCATCGAGATGATTATTCTATTTACAAAACTGTATATCTTGAATACTGATTTCAGTTTTTTTCCTTATTAAATGCCATTTTAATTATTTATTTCTTTGGATAAATTGTAATGCTTTTATAATTAATTATTAAGGTAATAAACTTATGAGTGGATTTTTAAACCACACTTACTGATTCTGTCCTACTGATGCCAGTATGAGAACTCAATCTGGTTCTAAATAGACTCTTTATATGTTAGTTTGCAATGTTTGAGGAAGAGGTTCCTCAACCTGTTCATTGCCGGGTTTTTCTGAGTTAGGTTGATGATCTGATCACATTTAGCAAGTTTAGCGTGTTTGAAAGTCGTTAGTTCGTTTCGAGATTTTTACACTGAGAAATGACTATTTTTTTTTATATATCACGGTACATGAAAATATTAAAGAACAATTCAAACTGAGTTTGACAACATTATATTTTTTTTTTGTCAAAGATTAAAATTAGAAAATTGAGAAACATTGCATTTGTCGATGTAGAATCAAAATATTCTCCCCACTCATCAGAAGAAAATTCATCAATATCACAGCAATCGGGCGAACTTCAATGAAAAGCAGGAAACAATCCATGACAGTTTCTGTTGCTATATTTGACAATAGAATATCAATACACACTCATCTGATTCCTCCCAATAACATGAACGCGAATTCCTTAAAGTGTTCTCTCCTGTCAAAGAAAACCTTCTTTTTGCTTTGAAATATCAAAACCTCAGGATGACGCAGAGCGATTTTTGTGACAACTGTAGATAATCAAATTTGATCTTCCAACAACTGAAAACGATTCAATAGATAAATACTAAAATCTCGAATCTCAACATTTTATTTTTGTGTCAAATGATATCAAAATTGAAATGATTACGGAAAATAAGAATTTATTGAGAGAAATAATTTTACGTGCCATAAGATTATTTTAAATTATGTCACAATATTTACGCACAGTTAAAAGGTAAAACTAAACTACATTTCCAAATCAAAAACACAATCGATTTCAGTTTCACAACATCAACCTTTCTTGAGTGAAATACTCTAATAATTTGACTCTGACTTATACAGGGTGTTGCAGAATTCGTGTGTAATATTCAAACCATGTGTAGGGGCATGGCTAAGGATCAATAAATTCCTAATGAACCCATGTCCGGAAACTCCCCATAAGGCGCTAGGTGGTCCTAAGTGAGCCTTTCCGAGAGAACATATTCTTTGCTGCACCATAAGAAATGTTTTGCAGGCGAGCCCACACATTGATCTGGGTGTGCTATTTTTGTTTGTTTCAAAAAAGATGAATGTGTGGGCTCGCCTGCAAAACATTTCTTATGGTGTAGCAAAGGATATGTTCTCTCGGAAAGGCTCAGTTTAGGACGTCCTAGCGCCTTAATGTAGCGTTTCCGGACATGGGTTCATTAGGTATATATTGATCCTTAGCCATGTACTGAACTAATTACGAATTTAAAAAGAACACGATCAATCATGAAGTAGGATTTCATAGTCAAGCAGGTATTATCAGCTTGAAATTTGGACCAATCAACGACTACCTAATGGACGTAGGTCACAGATGTTATAGAGATGTTACTAATCGGAAATGGGTAAAAGGGAATCGTCATAGCTTGCCCTAGAAGGAAAAATAAAATCTTCATCGAATACTCGAATTCATAACCGATCACATAACCGATTCAGAACCGATTTTTTTTTTCTTTAATCTTCTGTTTATCGACATCGGATTGACTAATGTTCTTAAAAGATATGAAATTGATGTCGCACTGCGGGTTCTTTAAAATAAGGACATTAACTCTTACCTGTTCCTGATTAGTTGGATGACGAAAGCTACTTATGATACCGCCCATTGGTCCTGATTCGTTATTCCGGATTCACCCAAGTTTCAAGTTGATGATTCCTGATTTACTACGAAATCCTTACTTACTGATTGATCTTGGGATTTTAAAATTCGTAATTAGTTAAGCAAATAAGTTAAAGCCAAATTATTAGACAAGAAAGGCTGATGATGTAGCGCCGAAATCGATTGTTTTTTTTATTGTAAATAAAGCTTATTTTTACCTTTTAACTGAGCATGATATTGTGACTTAATTTAAAATAATTTTTATTATTTAAACATTATTATTTTAGTGTTTTATTACTATTCCTCATAACGTCTAAATCAATAAGAAATAATCAGTGACTAAATGGCGAATTCATTTCTTATGATTTAGTTTTTAAATAACTAATTTTAACTGAATTCATTCGAGAAGAAAGAAACCCTCCATAAAGACTCTTCAATGTCAAGACGATGATTGTGAGTTTTCAATTACCGTTGGTCGTCTTCCTTCAACAATTAACTTGCAAATGACAATAGATGTCATTGCCGTCGCAGCTGGTTCAAGTCAGTAACGGTAATTCTAATTTCCTGAAACGGAAGAATATAAAGGAAATATTACAAGAGTTATTACAAATATCTCCAATATTTTCAATCAAACTGGATATTCAACTGTTTTCGATAGTCTTTGCATTATTAATTTTCAAGTTTTTGGTGTATCTCAAAATATCCGGTCATAAATCGATTTCCATTCAACTAAAGGTAAACTTAGTTGCATTTATGCATGAATGACTGCTAGATGAAATGATGTCCACTGTTTTCACCCCTGCGCAGTTACAATAGTTAATACATTGTGCTGTGGAATGATAATACAGTCGAGCTAGATTATTAATTCAATGTATACAAGATGAGACCACTGAACCACTACATCTCCCGACTGTAACCTGTTTGGGATGCTCTCGGTAGATGTGTTATTGTCCACAACCTCTGTTCCCAACACCTGTAAGGAATTAGAAGATTTTTAAAAGAACGTAGTCGTCGCTACCTACTCGATACCATCGTCAACTATACATGCCATTGCTTTGAGGCTTGCATTTGCTGATCACACCCCATATTGAGGGGGTATTTTGACTATTTATTTAGGCTACCGTATTTTTTTATCTAATTTTGTATATGCTCATTACCGGAAAGAAACAGTGTTTCACACAACATTTTCTGAGTCTTTAGTTAACGTAGGCCAACTTTTCATTCATACAAATTAATCAAATATTTTTTATTCCTGGCTATTTTTTGTTTTCTTTTCGTTAATTATTGGAAACCAGTGAATCATTTTGTGACAATTAATTAATCAGGAAATATTTAAGTTTAGTGACTTAAGTCCAATTAACTTCAATCCCTTATCTCAGTATCTGCAGAAGGAATTACAAATTGGATTATGATCTATTCATATATTTTTAATGAACATAACATTAATTAATCAAAACAATATAATTAGAAACAAGGGCAACACAAGAATAAATAAACTGCCTTTCTGATTCAATTATCGGAGGTTTCAATCTGATTCAATCCGAACAATTAATAACATTCATTGTTTGCCATTTCATCAGTTCATTGTTTCAATTTCCAACGGGAACTTTTAAGATCTGCAGGCGCAAAATTTTTCACGAGATTCTAAGAGATCCTGTCATAGAAATGTTGAATCCAGAAGATATCGTTTCTTATTTATAAAAATTTAGGCCAAGAGAATTCGTTTTCTGGTTCAGAAATTTTAAAGATGACTTTATTTATTTTATTTATTTATTTTACAGGATTAAGAAATTTTACGGATTAAGGGCGTAACAACTGTTACGCATATGAACTGTTTTTTTTTTTTGAGGATTACTTTCCTTTCGAAAAGGGGTTAAAAAACTAACAAGAAAAAATTCTAATTTTGATTCTTAAATAATATTCTTACTTAATATTCTTTACACATTGCATCTTGCCGATCAAGTAAGTTAGAGGTTTCGAAGGAGAAATCTAAAACAGACTAGCAGCAAAACCTGTCGGACGACAGGCAGAAAAAAATCTGAAAAATCATTTTATTATCAACTATCAAATATAAAGTAAATGTAATCTAAATACTGTGCTAACTTGTGAACGAAGCTTCTACGGCAAAAATGGTGTTGAGTTTCGAAATCAGCGTAAACAACTGAGTAAGTATGCCAAATTTCATTAAAATGGATGCAATGGTAAAAAAATTATTTGGTTTTGAACGTATGTTTTGCTTGAATTTCAGTTGTCGAGGTCAGTTCCCAAGAATAGAATTTCATGGAAACAACATGGAATGACACAATGAACTAATATTTTCATCCAATTTCAGTACTTTTGATTCAATGGTACCATTGAGAACCGTTGGATCTATCTTAATAGCTTAATTACATCGAGTTACAGACAGACAGACGAATTTAGCCAATTTATGTATTTAATTATATTTGTTTCGATTGATGATTTGATTTGAATTTCTTTTTCTTTTTTTTTTTTTTTTAATGTTTATCAGACCTATTTAGGTGTACTTCTTACCTGTACACCTGTAATATAGGTTCTGAAAGTTTAATCTAAAGGATCATTTTTACCCAAAAAGAAAAACGAAATATCAACCATATATAAAGTTTAATTTATCTAAATAATAATTATTAATTTTGACTCATAACGCCGAAAGGCATGTAAAACCTCACGTTTGTAGAATCTAAATACCACGCCGACTTGTGAACGAAGCTTCTACGGCAAAAATGATTTTGAGTTTCAAAATCAGGTAAAAAATTGAGTAAGTATGCAAAATTTCATTAAAATCGGTGCAGTGGTAACAAAATTATTTGGTTTTGAACGTATGTTTTTGTTAGAATTTCAGTTAAAATTTCTTGGAAACAATATGGAATGACAAAATGAACTAATATTTCATCCAATTTGAGTACCCTTGATTCAATGGTATCATTGAGAACCTTGGATCTATCTTAATAGCTTAACTATATCGAGTTATGGACAGACAGACGAAATTAGCAAATTATATAAGTTGATTGTGAAACTGCATTCGAGAAAGATCTTCACTAAATTAGTACTTTTCTTTCTTTATAAATTTATTTCTATGTTTTTTTTCCAAAATTATGAAAAAAAAAAACCTAACGATTCTTATTACTGAAGAACCACTGCATTCCTAGCAACAGACAAATATGGATGTAGGCTTTTTTTTTATTCAAAAATAAATATCTAAATCTTACAGTTTTAATGACTTTTTTTAATTCTATGTTGAACTACTAATCACAGTTACTTTTCTAACTCGGATGTTCATTTCATGATATTGATTCTTTAATTTTATCTAAGCATATTCATTTGCTGGCTAACAATTTTGTTTTTACTAGTACCAAATTTAAGAAAAATATTCTACAAACTTCGAAATGGGATGGCAAGTACTGGATGTCTTGGAAAACCTGGATGCACTAATGTAAATTTCTATTGTCATTTGGTGATTGGAGAGAACCTATAGTATGTCATTTACAAGGTAAATTATCAAGTATAATACGACTGGAAGTATTTCTTCTATGGATGAGATGCCCTTGCCCTTCCAGACTGAAAGGGTCGAATAATAAATAAAATTTGTAATGACCAAAATACAGGACGCCCCAAATCAAACGATACTGAAATATTTGCATACAAAACAAGTCTCCTGCAGAATACAAATCGTAGGATTCTTTCCTTTCTAGCTTTAGCTTGTCACGAACATTAATCGCGCCCTGGCGCTTCGCTTGTATATCTTTGCTACTTTTCTTTCTGTATCATATTTCTAATTACATTTCTCTTTTCATTTTTTGATTATCTCCATCTTTTCCATATTTTCCTTCTTCGTACCAAGTCCTGGCGTCCATAAGCAGGCTGTAAGTCCCGCCAACTTGGCACCAAAGAGTCTCTTACACAATGCTTTAACGACTTCGGGAGCGGCTCAAGAAAGTTTCATTTGGAGTTACACAATATCAATCAGGCCACAGAGCGTATTATTTCGGAAACTAAAACTTCTTTACATCTTAAACCCAGTTGGAAACTGCTCCAGAAATGCTCTGGGGGAAACAAAAGGACCAGTCACTCCTGATGTCATAACAAAGAGTGTTGTGCCAGAGGCGATGTGGGGAAAGAAATGTCTCGCCACCCCTCCGACAAACATAATGACGGTCCCTGAGAGAAAAACAGCAGCGTTTGAGAGGCGAGAGACAGGGAAGACGACCAAAGTTCACGCGGTCAGCGGTGGCAGTCATCAGGAACCCTGCCCGCCTTGCTCGGAGTTAATCCCCGACAGAAACCCGGTGAGCAGCGTGTGAGAAGGCGAGGCGCAGATAAGACGATCCGGGTTCACGCGGCAAGCGGTACCAATCTTCGAAAGAATCTGCTCTCATTCACCTTTGCTTGGCGCTCATCTGGAAAGAAAGTCGGCGGCAGTGTGTGTTTGAGAAGGCGGGCAACAGAGAAGAGGTGGCGGATTCACGCTGAAGAGCGATTCCGCTAGTCTTCAACCAGGCCGCCTTTTCGTCTTTAACTGCCAGTATCCCCGAAGAAAAGGGCCGGCGACTGCGCGCAAGACGAGCTGAGAGTAACGACTCAGCTATGCATTTACATCGACAGCAGTGTGAGACAGCCCCCGAGGAGAAGTCAGCGACATCTTCTCCTTTCTTCCTGCTGATTCCTATGTGTTTCCACGAGCATCCTTGAGGGAAGAAGACAAATTCAGGGCTCGCGAATGTACTTCCGCAGTGTCCAGCGGTTTTCATCGAGACCGTCCAAGTCGTTCAATCCGCCAGTGATAGGTATTGTCTCCTTGCCGCTCACGAGAAATCTATCAATCCAGGACTGACCTTAAAGGACTCACTGTGCATTATTATGTCGTTCCTTAATTTCTTACATTTTCTAATAGTTTGCTTTAGAACAAAATCTTTAACTCTTTACTTGAGTTTTTCCCCACTCTCTTTTCTCAGAAAGGCGCCGGCCATCGATGAATTCCCGCCGCTTGGCTAGCTCTCCGCGGCTTCTCCCTTTTTTCGACCAGTCTCCTCACTCCCTCCTTACCCTTCTCATCCCTATGCTTTGGGATCGTGGTCTGCTTTGGGAAAGCATTCGATGGCGTGCGTCTAAAAACAACACGTAATGCGCTAAATGGAAGCCAATTTCCATGTTTCTGAGGCATAGAACATGTTTGATATGCTGTCCATTTGCGTTGTCCATGTGCGTTGCAGGCAGTAACACTCCCATTGATTCTCAAGGATGTGCTTGAAGGGAGGTCGTTTCATTCCTCTGACGCAAGTCATAATCTTTTAATGTAAGTCACCAATGATTGCCGGTCAATTCTCTCGGAAAATGGATTACTTCAACGTACCACAAATGTAATCATCCCGTGGTGTAAGATCAGGCGAATAAGACGGATATAGGAAGGCTATTCCACGGCAAATGACGCGATTACGAAAATTCGCATGAAGCAACTGAGTCGTATCCTTCGATTTGTGGTAAGTGGCACTATCCTGCTGGAACCGTTGAGTACAAATTGGCGGATTACGTGCACGGCAGAATCTATATCACCTACAATGTTTTCTCTGAATGTTTTCTCTGTAGTCACAGGATTGCCATGGACATCCTCAACAAAATAAAGACCCAAGATCCGTTTGCAGACACCGCACACCATGTTGTTACACGCTCACTACGGAGGGGATTCTCCACAATGATGTCTGGCCGTTCAAATACCAGAAAGCGGGTTGTCTGTTGATTGATAAATCCATTCAAATGATTACGGCTTTCATCAAAATCAGATAATCAGAAGAAAGCTTCATCATCGTACGCCATCGCTAACATCGTGGAAATAAGCGATTCTCGCATCCTTGTCGGCATTGTCAAGATGTTATCCGGTCTGTATCTTATAGGCAAAACCACCGACTTTCTTGAACATTTGTCTCCGAGATGTTTGACTAAGATTCATTTTTAAGGATATTCGCCGAGACTTCATTTAGGCGACTGTAACATCTGTTCGACGAGCCTTCCTCGATTCGCATTTGTTTCACTGTATCTGCATGTTGTATCTGTATCGTACTGTATCTGCACAGCCTCTGCGCTGTGTCAGAACGCCAGCCATCGAACGAAATTTTTTGATGCCGCCTAACATAACCAGTTTGTGGCTCGTGATTTTTGAAATCGTTCCCAAAATGCATTTCCAACATATACTTCGTTTGAACATCCAACTCCATATGACCGAAAATAATGCTCCACAATAATTTTTTTTCCCTTCATTGTTAGCACTATTTGAACATCTATCAAATACACCACTCAATCTTTGGAAAAAAGATTGAAACAGCACAAAACAAATTATAAAAATAAGGATCGAAATACATAATATATCAGCAAATCATAACAACTTCCCACAGCCCTAACTTTGAGGAAATCCACGCGCTAATTCTAGTTTGTCCTTTACCTTGCGGGAGTATTGGCACATCGCCAATTCTCCCACAATTAATAGCGAACTGTCTAATAACATCATCAAAAAATAATTAAACCTCCCATTCCCTTCCAATATTACAGTTGAAAATAACCTGTCGACAGGTTGAAACGTTCTAGCATTTTATATATGTTTTTAAACATCCGCAATTACATAAGTAATTTTAGTATTCGTGCGTTTTATGGGGATCTTTCTTTGGATTTATATCTATTTTATCCCTTTCTTTTTCATCTATCAAATAGTGCAAACATTGGAGGAAAATTTTTTATTATAGTGCATTATTTTTAACCAATATAGAAACTTAAAAATTCTGCTACGTTTCCATGACGACGTTCGATGAGGTCATCACGTGGTGCGCATGAGTAGCAAAGGCT
Organism: Thereuonema tuberculata; assembly: GCA_023159025.1. NCBI lineage: Eukaryota > Metazoa > Arthropoda > Chilopoda > Scutigeromorpha > Scutigeridae > Thereuonema > Thereuonema tuberculata. The sequence goes on along the minus strand of JAFIDM010000001.1, from coordinate 77,205,574 downwards.
TGCTCAACAAAGGTTCAGATCTTTTGTTTTGGCGTTTCATCCTTTCGTCGCTATGCCTTTAAAAAAAGAAACAAAATGTTCAGCAGGACTACGAGTCCTGAATGACTGATGTCAGGAATAAAAAATAAAAATAGCTTCAAGTCAAATATGAAGTCAACTTTGAATCTTCAAACAATAATTGACTAATGATTAAAAAAGCTGCCATCCAGTGTACATATCACGACATTGGTATTAAAAAAATTAAACTATTACAAATTCTGAAGAATTAGAGTTTTATTTTAAATTATTAGAATAGAATTACAGTGTTTTGATAATTCGAGAAAAGAGGCTTGAAGTTAATTTCCTATTTTTTAATTTAATTTGTTTAGTCAATAAACAATATTTTTTTTTCTTTTCAACTTTGCTTCCTTTTAATGAAAACCTTTTAAAATGGGATTTTTTTTCTCTTCTTTTATGAAGAAACTAATAAAACTCACGAAGCAGTGACAATATCTTGTCTAATTATAAACAAAGTCAATTAAAATGTTAGCTTTATTCCATTAATAGCAGTGTGGGTGTTGTGGTTTGGAAAAATGGGAAGTTTTACTAATGGATCAATTGCAACATGTAATTACAACAGAAAGTGTTTCTAAGAAAAGTGGATAATTAAAAACAAAAGCATAGAAACTACATTATGTAAAAACGGTTTAACGTAACATTTCTAGATGGAAAAAATCTGGATGTAATCTGAAATAAAAGCTATTGTTGATAAAATAATAAGGAAAAGAAGCATAAAACCGCACACAATTAAAGGTTCACTGAGCTATTTTTGGATTTTTTTTTCACTGAGCTATTTTTCGTACCGGGAACCCAAGACGGAACCGTTTCGAGATTCCTATCTCTCATCGGTTGGGTTCGCCCAGTACTCAACAGCTCAGTGGAACCAAAAGAAGCATAAACAAAGGACAAATGAATATAACATAACCCTTAAGCTAAAAAACATCAGAATATAAATTAAGAATAAAAAGGGCAATAACTAATCCTTGCTAGCTCTAGGCTTAGCATGTAAAGGATTAACTTGTAAAGAAAACATATACATAATAGTCAAACCGAAGAGAGATAGGAATCTCGAAACGGTTCCGTCATCCCGGTATAAAAAATCCAAAAATAGCATAGTGAACCTTTAATTGTGTGCGGTTTTTATGCTTCTTTTTCTTGTTAAATATCCTGACCGCACGTTAAATTTGACTATTAAGGTAAAATAATAACATTCACATATTTGGAAACAAATTGCGTGATTGCAGTCGATGGCGTAAACGATTAAAATTTGATCGTCGAAATATTTAGTCCGTTTTGAGCTAATGAAAGGAAAGAGAGGATCCAGTTGCCAATGAAGATTCAGTAGAACAACGACAGACTCAGGGGATGTCTTTCGTATTGCAGTGAAAAGGAACCTTATGAGACGTTAAATCTACCATGTAATATCGGAAGGAAGAAATCATGTGAACATGGAAGGAGTCGAGATATATTCTCCTTTTTTAGGGATTTTCTTCGGTGTCTTATAGTTTATATGTGTCTGATTTTTTAGCGACTCATTTGGAAGCTATTGTGATAGCGACCAAAATCGGTAACTATTGCGTTTGTCCTGTCCGTCCGTCGTGTCTGTTCACCCCTAACAACTCCCGAACGGAATGTCGAATCGACAAACGGATTTCACCATCATGTTCAGACAAACAACAAACAACATAGAAATAGGGTATTTTTAGGGCTCCTCTCCCCCATGTTCGAGGATTTTGGCATTGTTTTCATTGAATTTCCGCTGTTAGCTTAAATTGCAGAAATGCAACAATTCGGTTGTCAGCTGTAGTGTGATCGATAAGTTCTTCGACTGATGTGCTGAATGTTGTCGGTTCAAATCCCTGTAGATACAGATATCCACTTTTTTTCTTTTCTTTACTTCTTCTCTGAATCTTTTTTTCTCTATGTCCGAGTGCATTTGTTTCTTGTTTTTTTTGTTTTTCTCGTTTTCATAACGTTCGTTTTATTTTTTTCCTAACTTTTTTAAAATTTTCGATTCGTGAATGTACTTCCTTTTTTTATTCTTATTATTTTAAAATTTTGTTATTTTGGGTCGCCCTTAAATTTATGCTGTAGCACAAAATTATATTCGCTTTTTTTTTTCTTTTTTTTCTGTGGTTGCTCCTTCATACAAATTTTTCACTGTTTTTAGATAATGAATTCCTCTTTAACAATTTTCGATAGATATAACTTGAATGAACGGTTGAGTTTTGTTTTTGGAGTCAAGTAATGCATTTTTCTTTTTGTTGTTGATAAAACACTTTATTATCATGCTCTTGTTTTATTCTGTAAACGTAAAAGTTTAATTGTAATAATACGGAGTAATAAATACGTTATCATGTAAACAGTTTTATTTGTTAATTTTTAGAGCGAAGGGAAATGGAATGATCTGGGGAATAGCAAAGGAATTTTAGTTGTTTTTCTTTTGTTTTGTGTTGTTGTGTATTTCTAGTTAACTCATCCTGAAATTTTAGCGTTGTACGATTACGCTAAACGTATCCATGGAATTTTAATCGCTGCTTTCCCTTAAGAAGATATCGTGAAAGCTGTTCATCGTTGGCATTATCAATCCAAAGCCTCTGGGAAAATGATATTAACCATTTGACTGAGGGACAAATAGGGAAGATAATGCCTTCATAATTATGCTTCTCTATGATTTAGTGCCAAAGTACGGAAAGAAATAAAGAGGACAATGATTAATCATGATAGTAATTCAATACGTTTAGGTGATCAAGAGAATATCCGACTCTGAAGTAAAGGGTAATTTTGTTATTAATTTTTCCAGAAAATGAAAAAAAAAGGGGAGGAGGGCTGAGGTGAGGGTTGTTCTAAGTTAAATATAAGTAACTTAGTAACTAAGTAACTAAGTTGAATATTTAAAGTTAACATAAATCGATAATTACAAAAATTTCTCATAATCAATATTATGTAAATATTATATAACACTGAATACGAGAAATTTTTGATATTTTAATTTTTAGAATTAATTCGTAGAAGACGTGAGTTTGTTTGTTTGTTTGTTTGTTTTTCAAGAAAATGGATCCGTGACATTTTAAGTTGGTTAGAGGTTCTCTTATGCGTTTCCTAATGTAATGTAATGTTCAGCAAAAGGAAAAAAAATCTAGTTTTTCAAGAAATAGAATATAATCTTAAGTGTTTGAATTTTGTCTTGTTTTCTTTCTTTTCTTTTTTTAAATGTAGGTGCCACTGCAGAAAGTTAAGTGTTTCCCCTTCCATTATTTCTTACCCACTGTGTTTTCGTTTCCTAAAGAACGTTACAAGGTTCATGGATGGAAAACACGTTTTGCTTTCGTAATTGTCAAGGATTCCTACGAAACTCAGATGCGAAGCTAAGGCGGAGTCAAAACTCGTGAAAGAACTCCAAACATTCTTCAATTCACATATCCTGCATTCATATTTTATGAATATTAGAAGAATGTATTTCTAAGAATTAACCTCTTATATATATTTCTAACATTTTTTTTTTACAATATTGGTTAAAAAGTATTTTAAGAAAAGAAATCAATACACAGATTTATATAAAAAAATTTTAAAAAATAGTGAAATCATTCCCAAATTTATTCAATTAACTGTAAATTATAATTCTGAAATCATTACCCTTAAAAAGCACTAAATATCAATAGATCACGATACAGTGGTTGTTGTTCGTTTTTTTTTAATCGCACTGTTTACGAAAGCAGTATATCTTACGAACCGAAATATTTGTTTTATAAATAATTTTGGATTGAGTTGTTTCGTGGATTGTACAATTGTACATTCGTCAGATCAATGAAGAAGATTAAAACTACTAGATATTTCCCTATTTTTTTATCCAGTTTTAAAAACAAAGTATTTTACTAAAGAAAATAATTTTAATAGCTACGACGGGGCTAACGTAGACTCTGCTACTATTTGATTACTTAGAGATTTATTAAAAACTACAGCAAAGACTGTCGGCTTACAGGCATAAAAAAATCTGAAAAATCATTTTATTATCAACTATCAAACGTAAAGTAAATGTAATCTAAATACTGTGCTAACTCGTGAAAAGCTTCTACGGCAAAAAAGGTTTTGAGTTTCGAAATCAGCGTAAACAACTATGCCAAATTTCATTAAAATGGATGCAGTGGTAACAAAATTATTTGGTTTTGAACGTATGTTTTGTTAGAATTTCAGTTGTCGAGGTCAGTTCCCAAGAATAAATTTTCATGGAAACAACATGGAATGACACAATGAACTAATATTTTCATCCAATTTCAGTACTTTTGATTCAATGGTACCATTGAGAACCGTTGGATCCATCTTAAGAGGTTAATTATATCGAGTTAGACAGACAGACAGACGAACTTAGCCAATTTATATGTAAGCCTATATATATATATATTTGATTCGATTGATGATTTGATTTGAATTTTTTTTTTTTTAATGTTTATGTGACCTATTTAGGTGTACTTCTTACCTGTACACCTGTAATATAGGTTCTGAGAGTTTAATCTAAAGGATCATTTTCCATCCAAAAAGAAAAACGAAATACCAACCATATCTAAAGTTTAATTTATCTGATGAATAATTATTAATTTTGACTCATAACGCCGAAAGGCATTTAAAACTCACCTTTGTATAATCTAAATACTGCGCTAACTTGTGAACGAAGCTTCTACGGCAAAAATGGTTTTGAGTTTCAAAATCAGCGTAAACAACTGAGTAAGTATGCCAAATTTCATTAAAATCGGTGCAGTGGTAACAAAATTATTTGGTTTTGAACGTATGTTTTGTTAGAATTTCAGGTAAAATTTCATGGAAACAACATGGAATGACAAAATGAACTAATATTTTATCCAATTTGAGTACCCTTGATTCAATGGTATCATTGAGAACCTTGGATCTATCTTAATAGCTTAATTATATCGAAGTTACACAGACAGACAGACAGACGAACTTGGCCAATTATATAAGTTGATTGATGTAAACAAATTGGTAACAATTGATGTTTTTAATTATTAATATTAGCATATTTTTAATATAAAAAAATAATATCCAAAATTGTTTAAAAATAATGAATTGTATTTGGTTGATGTGTCTTTGTAACAACAATTTAATCTGTTCCTTTAACGTATTTTTAGTTTGTTTTTGTTTTCAAGCCTATTTTGTTGTTTTAGTTATTCCATATGTTTTAATTTTTCGCTTGACAAAAGGAAAACGTAAATCATTCCCGAAAATTCGCTAAGTATTTAATAATGTTAAATACTAAATTAGGCTGTGTGCGGTGTTTTTGTGTTACAAAGTGAAATTTTGACGAAATTTTATAACATTTATATTTTGAGAGATTTATTGGAAGTATTGCTCCAGGATCTAACAGTCGCCCTATTGTGACTCTTTAATACCAAGTCCAGGAAGTAGAAATTGAAAAGAGACCAAGACATTTTGAAAGCCTGAAAACAAAGCAAAACGAGAATGAAGCCTGAAGGAGTTTTATTATGTCTCGGAGATTGTCTCAATTGCAGTCGTAAGAACTGGGATTGTCACAGGAAGCTTTCGGAAATATTTGAGAGAAAGGAAAATATATAAGATACCGGTAAACTGAATTTAAACATATTTATTATAAAAAATATAGCTTTCAGTATCTTATTAAAAATTAAGTTTTTTATTTTTTTATTTTTAAGATCGTTGTAGTTGTAATATATCTAGCTAAGATAAAAAGTAATGTCTGACAGAAACGGTCATTCGATCACTAATTTAAGATATTGTGCAATTGTTATTAAATGAGAAGACGTCGAAGTCGGAACAAATGACGACATTATTTTATTTTTCTAAGTAGCGGGAAAGTTAAATTCGAATGTTTTCTGTCTAATAGAGGTTAAAAATAATGTAAAGATTTGTTTTATTTGATAATTCAATAAACTGTTTACGAGTTTCTACATTCGAAGGTGCAGTTCTTGACTAAAGCTTCAATAAGATTTTAAAAATTACTAATCAGCGGTCTTGAACTGTGCAATATAAATTAGAGAAATAGATATAACCACTTTTTCAGTATTTTTTGATAAAAAAAATAAACCGCCAGGAGTTTTCCTTTAAGCACCGTTAGGGTAGGTGAGGTTTAAAAATGTGCACCGTTAGGGTATTTGATCATTTTATTAGAAATCAAAAGGAACAAAATAAAGAGATTTAATAAAGCAGTAAAAATAAACCAACTGAAAATAAAAAAGTAAAAAAATGAGTAAAAAAGCAGATTTATTTAATTACAAAACTAATTCAAAGAACATCTAAAGAGACTGCTTGGGAGAAAGAAGTTGTGTTTGATTGAAATGCTATCATATTTTCTTAACATTATTCAATCATGAAAAAAAAAAATTAAAAGTGAAATTAAAATTCAATTTCTTTCTTTTGAATTAATTATTTCTATCAATTGAATTCCTCTTTCGAATGAAATTTAAATATTTTGATTAATCGTAATTAAAATATCTAATTAGTTGAATTTCAAATGAATATTTCGTCTTCTTCAAATCAAAATGTAATCAAAAGAATAGAATAGAATTTGAAGAAGTCTGATATTAGGAACCACATCGTATCTCTTTTAAACAAACATTATCAATGTAAAAATCTATGTTTATGTAATGAATCAATTTAAATAAAATTTTTACTTTTTTAATATGATAATAATAAGAAACTAGCAAACGATGTCGAAATCCACAATATTATTTCTTCTAATACATATAATTATTAAAACATTTTCGAACTTAGATAATCGTCCATTTTTTATGTAATGATACTAAATATTCAATTCCATACTTTAATTGAAATTTATGTCATTTCCTTCAAAATAGAAATAAGATGTGAATGTAAGTGGGGAAACCTAAAAAATATTGAGAATTTTATGACCCGCACTCGAAAAAAAAAGCAGATTTCTACTGTTTACTGATTAGTTTTTGGAATCTTATCATCTTTTGGAATCTATGTTATTTATATGTTAAATAAACTTCAATTCCATGATTAAATGTGGCTCAAATGCATTTGAGACCTTGTTGATTCTTTTCGCTATTTTTCCTTTTTCGATGCTAATGCTTTATAAATGCAGGATTTCAATTTTTTTGAAAATTTCGCAGAACTTGGAATCGTTTAGATTTAGATGCAAGGCAAGAACTTCTTCGCTCGGATGAATTTTATCATTATTATAAAAAAACAAAACAAAAAACAAACCTATTCTCCTCCAAATGAGAGTTGGCCGCCCTGTTTTTGTGAGATCTGCGCATGTATGATCGATTAGTCTGGTCAGGCACTTCCGTCTGATTTTGTGATAGGACGCCGCCATTACGGTAATCGCTCGTTACTTTGCAAAAGAGCATTGTATTTATAAATAATATATATTTATTTATTTATATAAATACTTATTGTTAGCAACTGCTATTGAAATAACGCTAAATAGTCGAAAGAAGTTTTAATTTGGCATTATCAACATGTCTTCCTCAGTGAAAATAGGCGACGTCGTCCATTGTGACAGGAAAACATAATTGATCAGCTACTGGAAGGGCTGCGCAGTTCAAACTTCCGCCGGCCAACTTTCATTTGGAGGACAATACGCATAGCTAGTGTGGAGGTGAAACCACGTGGGGCAATGCTTTACAATGCAATTGATTAAACTTTCATCACCATTGAATGAAACTAGTTAGTTTCCAATTGTACATGAATGTGGACATCCCAGGGCAACAACTGTTATCAGGAGAGCAGCCATAACGACACTAACGCCTCTGTCCTGAATCAAAGTTTTTTCCGGTCACGGAGTTTCAAGATGACATGATTTGATGATGACTGGCAGTGGTGGGACTTCATTCTCACAACTAAAGGTCACGATAGCGTCACCGGAGTTGCCGGTTCAGACGATGTGCATTCGAAAGATCGTCCATATCTAAGTGAACCAGCAAAATTTTAGCGGCAGACTGCCAGGGGTATAGGAGCTAAGAGGGGTCAAAGTTAAAATGGTGGCTATGGAAAATCACTTATAAGTCACTGCAAGTGGCTTATAAGTAGCCTGCAACCTAAGATAAGGATGAGACAGACACAATAAGCAGATATTTATTAGAAAACAAGCAGGAAATTGTTATTGATTAGCTTCAAATCAGAAACAATCGATGTGAAGTTAAGAGAACAGGGTGTCCGAAAGGCAGATACTCTGTTCACAGTGAGCACATTTAACATGTAACAAGAAAAGTACCTTTCGGTGTGAGGAGAGTGTAAGAAGGTAAGTGAGAGAGGAGGAGAGATATGTGGAGAGGCAAAGAGAAAAAGGAAAAGTGAGAGGCAGCAGAAAGAGTGTTCTGCGTGTGTCCGGACACTAATGTTTCCTCCTCCTCTGCTGCTGGCTGTCTGCCCGGCAAACTCGAACAGTGAATTCACCCTGGGACAAGCTTTCAGGAAAGGTGCCACTTGCACTGGCAACTCCGGTGACGCAATAGTACCCTTTACCATGTCAGTGAACAGAGTTCCGCCTTTCGCACGCCCTGTAACTATTACAATAATGATCCCCAGAAAACTTCGTAGCAAACATCTACCATAAATTTGTTGTAGTGCTGTGTACTTATTGTGCCGAAAATCTTCATTTAACATTATTTAACTGCCGTGAGTGAATTTTGTCAGCCATTAAAAAAAGAATGATTGATGTTTGGATTCTAACCCATTGTTACGAGACATCTGAGCAAGATACTTTGTTTACTAATATAGTTAGGCCTAAGTATAATATCAGAATATCAGGTCATACTTGAGACAAAATTCAGGAAGTATACATCAGGAGCCGAAAAGACCAGACAAAGGAAAAAACAAAACGAAATTAAAGAGAAGTAATACCTAAAGGAACGAAGACTGTTTGGAGGAACTCAAATTGACTACTCCAATGAAACATTCATTGCGCACAGGATCTAGTTCTTTAAGTATTGCATCTGGTAAGAGAACTTTCTATAAACCTAATAAAAACTATCTAAGATCAAATAGGAGTCAAAAGAGATTGAATGGCATTTTTACAGCGAAAAAGTGACCCCAAATCTTGAAAAAAAAAAACCCGGACATAATCAAATACTTTGCAAGAAGGAATGCCAGGAAAGTTTATTATTATTAATAATAATACGAGTTCTAAAAATGAAAATAACCTGACTTGACACCAAATTTTCATACTATAAGCCAATCGACGACGTCTTAAATCTGCATCCACTATACGGAGGAATACATTGTTTGAAAGATATTATCTATTACATGTTATCTATAAGTTAAAGATATTATATCTATAATCTCTCACAGAGATAAAAAGCTGTGCGACCATTGATGGTGAAGCAACAAATAGATTTTAACTTTGATATAACATCTTGTAACAGATCAAAATTCTCGTGGAATCAGTTGCTAGACTGAATCTTGACTCATTTGTGAAGATAACTTTTCCCTCAATTTGACGACCTAAGTTCCCATTGATGTCAGTACTCTAAGTGCATTCTTCTAAATCGAGCACAGGGATTACAAACAACTGCTCACCAGGGATCAAGAACTGCTTAAATCCTAATGTCAAAAAAAGTGCGCCATCAAATTCTTTTTCTAATCGCTTCAGACAGTTTTTAAGCCAGCTGAGAACTGATCGAAACTTGGAAGCATAGTGGGTATTTGCTGTTAATCGATCATTTTGAGATATTGCCGGGGGGGGGGGGGTTCAATCAGTCTTCGAGAGATATTCTGATTATCTTGAACCTGTGCTAACCAACATTCTTTACAAATTTAATGGCCCTACTTAATCTCATCTACTGCCCAATCATACTAGACCATCGGAAAGAATTAGCAAAGAATTGGCTACTTCGGAATTATTGATGAAAGAGCTAAAAATTAAAAAAAAAAAAAGTAAAAAATTGTAACTACCTGCATATTTTTAAAGCAATTGTATCGTGTGAGATCATCAACATTAGATGTATAACAATATGAGATCATCAATGTTAATTTCATTGTCAGCTTCAAAACAATTTCTGGTTCCTTTATGAAAGTTAAAAAACAAAATATTGCCAACGCGATTTATAACTTAACTTTAATCCTTGTGTGTATTTCGAATAATATTAGTTGAATTGATATTTTTCTTAAAATAGCTCTCGTTCTTTGTTCTTAAGAAATATAGAAAATTATATTATAAAATTTAAAGAGAAAAAGGAGAAGGAAATTTAAAATATCCCAAGAATAAAATTAAGAATAGAAACAAGAATCTCTGCTCCATTTTGTAATGGGGTTTGACCCTGGAGACTTTTTTATAACTGAACGGACGCCAGTCAATTCGCTTTTCACGTTTTTTTTTCCCCAACAACTTTTGGTATTGGTTTTGCGCAAAGGTTAATTGGGGGTTAGGTTAGAATGATTCCAAGAAAGGAGCTGGAATCAAGACAGATGAGACACATTCCAAAATAAAATAAAAAAAAGCAATCAAAAGATGCAAATCAAGGAACCTTTCCTTATTACAGGTAAAGCCCAATTGATAATAAATTCTTAGCTTACATTATTTCGTAAGTGATAAAATTCAATTGATTAATTCAATATAAAGACAATTCTATTTAAATAATATTTAAAGATAAAAAAGTTTCACTAAATGGAAATGTTTTTTTAACTCCTCAGCTTAAGAACATCGGAATCCAAATACGTAATATTCGCTATATTTGTATTGTGATTATTAGGTAAATTACCAAGTTTCCAGTAATGTATTAAGTTTATCTTAATTTAAATTAACACAAAATTTAATACATAAATTATAACTTTGTTAGTCATTTTTCTACAGCAAGGCAGTGAAAATTGTAAAGTGTGTGTTCTGACGTAAATAAATATGAATTACCAATGCATCAAAATTCATTTCTTATTTCCTGCAACATATTACTAATAATTTAAAAAAAATATTTAATGATATTAGAGTTTTTCAAAACTCAGCTCTTCACTAATTTTCTTCCTTACAGAGAATTTAATCCGTACGAGTTTGCAAACACGTGATCCACTAACATCTTTACAGTGGCTTCAATCTCTGCTGAATCATCTTCATTCTTTTGAAGCTTAACTTTCATCAATTTTAAGATTGATTTTACAAAAAAAAAGTAAAGCAAGATGCCATTAGCGGAAGTATAAATGCAAAGTATCAAAGGAACGTCTCAGCATAAACTATCATAAAAAACGTTCTTTTTTTGTACTAAATACATTATTTTTTATTAAAAACATTTTTCAATCATTCACAAATTCATATTGCTTTCCGTCTAATTTTTTTCAAAATAGATTAAGTTATTTAAAAAGAGATCTTTCTTCACCTTCTAATTGAACCACTTCCTATTTTATATATTTTTTATATATACTAGCATAAAGACAGTTTTTCGCTTGGATTACAAAAACATGTCCTAATGTAGATGATAAATGAATTGCAATTGTGAGATCACTTCGAAACTTTCCCGGTTGATACAAAAAAAAAAAAAAAAAAAAAAAAACCTCAAAAGGTCTGACCTCATTACAAATCTATATCCACCCGAAAACCTGTAGAAATCCCGTGTACACCCATAGCTCCAGGTTATTTAAATTTTGTAACTCGATATTCCAAGATATGAAATTAATATCGAGATCGGAGAATATAAGACTTCCCACCAATTTCTTCCCTTCTCCCTCTTGTTTATACCACTAGTTCAATTTTGTAGGGTCACTTCAAACTATCGCATCAAACCTTCCCCAGTTCGTAAAAAATCATCTGATCATTACAAATCTATAGCCTATCTATCACGAAAACCCCAATTTTAGTTCCAATTGTTGCACAACGATATTTGTGTAGTTCCCATTGTTGCCAGCAGGTGTATATGTAGCGCTATTATCAACAAAAACGATTTAGGTTCAATTGTCGACAATGTGGCGCTATTGTGCAGAAAAATATTTTAGTTTCAATTGTCTAATAAATTTAACGTGTGAGAGGTAAAAATCCATTCAGATAATATTGTGTTGTGTAATAAGTTCCTGCGTTTTTTTATTTATAAGATTTATTGAAGAAAATAATAATTATAACAACAAATTAATCAATAATGGTTTCTCCATCGTTATATACGTTCTGTTCCCACCTATCGACCAACTTGTCGATGCCGTCTCGCCAAAAATCGTGTGATTATATGTTGAAGAAGTGGGTGAGCCAGTTTTTGAGATCTTCATCGTTGGCGAAGGTTACGCCCCTCATTTGGTTCGACATGGAGCGGAAAAGGTGATAATCCGTTGGCGCAAGGTCCGGAAAGTGTGGCGGATGCGGTAAAACCTCCCTTAGAGGTGATTCAGAGCCTCCTTAACGATGTTTGCGGTATGTGGGCGTGCATTGTCGTGAAGAAGGATGATTTGACCAGGTCGATCGGCCTTTTTTTGCTGAATTGCTTCGTTAAAGCGATGAAGTTGGGCGAGATAGCGTTCCTTATCGACAGTCTTGTTCTTCTTCAGCATGTCCCAGTAGATCACACCTTTACAGTCCCACCAGACACAGATCATTGTCTTCTTGCGATGGAGATCTTGCTTGACTCTTGACTGTCGTGTGTCTTCTGGTGCCGTCCAATCTTTTCTTTGCTTCATATTAACTTAAAGACTCTACTTCTCAATAGGT
>JAFIDM010000001.1:77162947-77187904 GCA_023159025.1 Thereuonema tuberculata | reverse complement strand
ATGAGATCTCATATCTTTTTAACAGTGAAAGCATTATGAGCATGTGAGTCTTGGCAACTTATTTTACACGAAGTGTTTTGGGTGGGATTTCATTTCTTTTTGTAGGATGAGATCTGATAACTTTTTAACAGTGAAAGCGTTATGAGCATGCGAGTCTTGGCAACCCCTTATTTTACATGAAATGTTTTGGGTGGGATTTAGTATTTAATAAATGTTTTAAATACTACTGTGATGTGTGAAAGAGTTTATATTTGTCTAATTATTAAACACAAAATTGTAATCTTAAGAAGATTCTGTAGCAAAATTGGTGATATTTAAAATTAAAAAAAAAAAGAGAAAAAAAGTTTTTTTATCTATCTATTCTTTGATCCAATAGTTTCTGTATTCTTGAAGCAAAATACAGCTAAGATACTTTTTATTTACAAAAAGTAGTGAAGGAACTATTCCTTGAGCCGATAAAGAATGAATGACTTAAATGAATCAAAACGATTTTCTTATGTCAAATTGAAAAAAAGAAAAATTAAAGCAAAAGTTGGTTCCAAAAAAATCAACCTTCGAACCAAAAAGTTCCCCCCCCCAAACCCCCCCCCCCCCCCCACAAAGACCGTGTTCAAGAATATTTTTTTTTAAATTCTGTTTGTTTATGAAAATTCATAAAAAGTAAATCACACAACCACAAAAAAAATCAGAATAAATAAACAAAAAAAAGGAACAAGTCCGATGTAATGAGAAGAAAGCACGAACAGTAGAATGAAGCTTAAGAAACGAATGCCGAAGATGGAAAGAATGAAATTAAAGTATTCAGTAGGAATAAATCTGAAGAATGATAATAATATAAATAGGAAAAAAATACTTTAAGAAATTCAAAAATCATAATAGTAGATTGGCAACAGAAAGAAAAGTGTGACTTTACACGAATACAGTTCTAGAATGTCTTCAAATTATAAGATAATTTTATGGGAATGTTGCAGGCGATTATCCAAAGGGAAGAGTATTAAGTTGTGATCTAATTATCCTTGTGGTGTTATGAAAGGAAGAGTGTTAAAAGGCAAATAATATTGAAATGATAATTGGCAGATTAAGAAAGAGAAACACAACGGACGTATAATGGGAGGAGTCTTAATTATAAGTATAAAGAAAGAGAGCAAAAGAATCTGGATGATCAATAAATTTTTTTAAAGCATAAAAATTCAAACTGCGCATTTGAATTATGGGGAGACAAAAACAACAATGGGGAGACCAAATTGTTTACCAACTGACATCCTGGGATAAACCTTTCAAGAACTTTTGAACATTTATCGCATTTATCGCTCCTTAGACCTGATCCGGATTCTCTTTGTTCATGCATTTTTGTAGGATGCCTGTGAACCTCCGCGCCAAATTTAGTAAAGATCCGTTGAGAAATGACGTTGTTCAAGACCAACAAACAAACACTCGCGCTTATATTATATGATTAATAAATATGCATATTAACATTTGACCAACATTTGAATTTCCTGATGGTTTTATACGGATTAAGATTAACTGAGATGTAGTATTTAGATCTTCGTTAATCTAAGACTAATTTCAGGTCTTTTTACCATTTTTCAAAAACCTAATGAAGTCTGACTGAATAAGTATTTAGCCTCAGAGGCCAAGTGATCTTCGCAGGCGAAATACAATCACAGCAATTCGTTGGACGAAATAATTGCAAATCTATTGTGGGAAAGATTGCAATCACTACCAGACAAAAGCAATTCATTGGAAATTACAGACAGACGTGGAAAGAACTTGTCCTGACCTATTACTTAGTCGAACAATTTGGACTCAATCGAACATTTCGGTCAATAAGAAATCCACAAAGAGAGAAGAAAGAGACAACAATCCTTGGATCATTTATTTTCAACGGTAGAAAAAAAAATCTCCATTCACATTAGAAGGAAGACTAAGGTTTCCACCCACGATTCTTATTAAATATTTCTCTACCAACAATCGAAGATTCTAAAAGTGAACGACTTCCTTCAAATTTCTAATCAATTGAGTTATTTGTATTCGTTAGTTTCATTCTATTTCAAATGAATAGATATTGCAGTTCATTAAGAAGAACATTTTTACAACTAATTAACAGAGATATCAAATTGATAAAAAATGTTAAAGATTTTTAAAAAATGTAAAAAATAAAAGGAAATATTACTTTTTGACGTGTAATTAAAACCAGAGGAATTTTCCTAAATCGCATCTTACTTTAATAAACATTAAAGATTTTATTAGAAAAAATATTTTTAAATAATAACCTTTATTTGACCCTCCGGTAAAGCCATTCGAATTGAAACCTTTCATGCATTCAGGATACACCATCTGGATCTGAACTTTTATTTCAATCAATTCTAAGCTTATTATCAACAAACTTAAACAATTAACACATCAACAAATAAACAGAATCCTCACAAATCTTTCTGCAAAGGAAACTAAGGAATGTAAATCATTTCAGAAATTAAAATGTTTTATTCAGTCTCAATGTCTTCCATACAATAGAATCACCTGTTACCAGACAGTAAGGTTCAGTTTAAAGTACATTCATCTTGAAGAGCACTATTTGAGAAATGTCAAAAAAAAAAACAGGTACAAACATCATGAGCTAATCAGACTGCTTAAGAATCAAATAGGAAATTTGATGCTGTTCAGTGCATTTTGGTTCTTTTGTAGAGTGGCCCTTAGAATATTAGATTACTAATCCAATCAAAGTATTGAATATAAATTCAAAAAGTTAATTATAATTAGATAATAATATTAGACTGTTAAATATGAAAGCTGGTGCAGATTGATTAATTAGTTTTGAATGTTTCAGTGTTTATGTAAAATGGTAATTTAAATGGATACATTTCATAATCTAATTAAATGAACATTAAAAAAAACCATAAACTGTTTAATACGATATTTGGTGGAGATCGATCCGAGTTAATTGCGCCCACAAAATTCTTGATCACAAGCATCTTCACATAAATTGCCGGCAGTTATCACACCGACAACACAAAAAAAAAACAGTCTAAGTTTCTCTAATGAAATGAATTCAAACGGAATATGAATAATACTGTTCTGTTTTAATCCCAGATTTAAAAACTAAAGTAAATTGGAAAAAAAAAATATCTCTAACACTCTTTACTTATTTCTTACTATTATTTTTTTTCCTATTACTATCATATTGAGAAATGATTACAGATTTCGATGACTTTTGCTGATTTTGTTCAACGTTTTCTATAATGGGGATAATTACTAACAACAAAATATTACTGAAATAAACGCGAACAGTGATTTTAGAATATTGTTTTTAATTAGTAAATGACCGATTTCAGAGGGGAAGAGAGTATTTAACAATCCTACCAAAAACGCTTTGTTTCAGTTGTGACGTCTGGTTATACTAAACATTTGGTTGTCCTATGGTTGTTATAGAAGTAACTGGAAGTTTCAACCAAGTCACTGGAATCAATCGAAATAAGTTATAGCTGTGGGAAATCATAAAGGTTCATGCAAATGGTTCATTAAACCTGTGAAATTCAAAAAAAAAGAAAAAAAAGGAACTTCAATAGATCAGAGAACCGTTAAAATATGGATAGACATTAGAACACGAAGAAAGAAGACAATGTTTAGTTGGAATTCTGTACTGTTTGTCTGTTAGAATCATTTCAATGTGATGCAAAGGAGTAACTTAGATGGTTACAATATTTTTTATAATTAACTGTTTATAATTAATTAATCAATTAATATCTCAAATGAAATAAAAATAATATTTATCTTATATCCGATAACCATAATTAAAGAGGAGATGTTTAGAGCCCAATTACCAAAAACCTACCGGGTCAAACTCTATCAAATTTGGTGTGAACACTATTTCGATCATCGGATTTTAATTTCTAAATTAATTTGAAAATACGGATACTTACCAGTGCTGCCAGGGACGAGGACGCAAACCGAGTCAAACCAACAACTTGAAACTGCTGCACTGTAAATAACGATGCACACGCATCCAGCAGTGCACGGGCAATATCCAGGCAATTTAATATGCCATATGCAACGGTATGGAAAATTATGCATAAAGTAATGAAGGTTTTCCCGTACAAGAATAATCACACTCACCAACTAGATGCGGAGCTCGTCTGAACTTTTCTCTGATATTCCTAGCTCGAATGGAAACAGAAGATGCTTAGCCTTGGAACATCCGATGGAGTGATGAGGCACATTTTCATCTTAATGGAATTCTAAACACACAGAATTGCCACATTTTGGCGTTGGAGAATCCTTATGTGTCTCAGCAGATTCCTTTTCACTCATCGAAAGTCACGGTGTGGTGGGGCTTTACTGTTTCGTTTTCATCACTTCATACTTTTTTGAAGAAATAACACCAAATGCTCCCGTGACTTGCTCCGTCAATACTGTGAGGTATCAACCATACTGCTTGATTTTGTTATTCCACAACTTCAAGAGTGTGGATGCCTCGGATCCACCATATTTATGCAGGATGGAAAACCCCCTCACATTGGATTGGGTGAACAGGAATTCTTATGGCAGCATTCCATAGAAGACGGAATAGTTAGTCGAGAGTTTGCTACGAGTTGGCCAGTCCATTCGCCTGATCTCACTTCCTGTGACTTTTGGTTATGGAGATATTTGAAAAATTTAGTATACCAAGGAGGTGTGGATAAATTAGTAACGTTAAAGGATCGAATAACGTTGTACAAGAGGCAAATCACTGGATATCTGTTGCGTTCTGCTGTAGGAAATGCTGTTCACAGAATGAAGTTATTGGAATAGTTGCAATTAAAATATATTGAATCACGTCTGTAAATGATAACAACCAAAAATTACTATTGTTTAAATAAACTTTATTTATTACGCCCATTTTCCTGTACACATGTAGCTTCTAGTGCCATTTTTTCCCCTAGTGGCGAAATTTTTAATTTTTTTTTCTTGTATTTCTTTTCAAAAGAATTTCTTTTGAATCCAATAAAATGTCTGTGATAAATTAAGATTAAGTCAACAAAAAATACAGTAGATATTAAATAGCTTACCTTAGTATTTTTTTGTGTGTGTGTGTCTAACTATGTCTCATCTTAGTTGTGATTGGATGTAGACTTAAGTAAGCAGCAATTCATAGTATTTAATTGTAACAGAAATTGAGAAAATTAGTTCAACACTTTAAATTTGGTTTGAGTAAATAACCATATTAAAGCTTCATTTGAATTACAATAAAGCTTCTATTCCTGATTACTAATACTCGAAAGTTCTTTATTCGAATTAAAAGAGTTCTTAAGTGCAGTTGGCTTCGTGCCAATTTCACTGATAATCTTCCGACTTCAAACATCAACAAACATATTTAGTTTACCTTGAGTTAGATGAATCTGTGTAATATTTAAACACTAATACTATTCTGCCAAACCGATGTCCCAGCTTAGCACGTCGTCTTTGTACCCGATCTGCGTAGGACTACTTTGGGAAGAATTTCTGGTTCTTTACATGGATTCAAACTTTGTGCCTTCGAATTCTACTGGACCTTATCTTGTATACATATGGATTGGGGTTTTGATCCATGTTATCTTCTTCCATGTGGCTTTTGGGATTTAATCTTGTTTTATTTATGTAACTGTGATTTCTGTGATCTCTCTATCGCTGCATGTTCAGTCCCCGCTAACCTACGGGATGTATAGCTTTACCATAAAGAATGTTTGTGAATAAAACTCTCGAAGAAGGCATCTCTGCTTGTTAAGCCAAAACTATTTATTTATCATTAAATGTCTATTTATCATTGAATGTTCATTAGTATTTTATTCTGGTATATCGACGTAGTTTTTGATGATTAAGATATTTATTTTATTTTTAGCGATTCCGATCTTTGTAGTTGGTAAACATAAGATTAGATTTGACTTTGTTAGCATAGACCTAAGAAATGAGTCGAGCAAAAAAAAAATCTAATAAAAGAAAACAAACATACTTATATCAAATTTTATAAACTAAAAAATCCAATAACGATTTCAATTACAACTTCACACTTTTTCAAGTGAGGAGAAACACTAGAACAGCTAATTTTAAATAGTCCAATAAAAAGATGCAAGTAAAGGCGATGACCCACAAAATGATCATCATCATTTGTATCAATCACTAACATCACAGGAAGAAAGGCTACCATTGGTCAATTCGGAAAATGCAGAATCAATCATCTGATAGGAAGTCAAATGAGGGGATATCCATCAAGAACATTGTAAGATAGAATTTAAAGAATAGAAATGTTGTAAACCTAAACAATAGAAATAAATGGAAAAGGAAATTATAAGAAGTGATTCCGAACTTCTTTTTTATTTTCGTTTTTTTCCGTTATGATAATAAATATTTTTATGCTAGTGGGGACTGAGGATAACTTTGAGGACTGAAACAGAATAAAAGAATGGTTCTTATATATTTTAAGTTGGACGATCAATAACCTAACCGGTAGATGATCCTCCAGCTGTTTTTACGTGTACAGACAAACAGAAATGGAAAACAGAGAAAATAAATGTACAAATGGAATAGAATATGAATAACATACTCAGTTTTGCCAATTCTCGTGTTTTTTTTGCCGTGAACTCAACGACATGTTCCGGAAGTGTAAAGAGTCCTACCACATTCTTTTAACGGACCCTAACCACTACAATTACGTCTTATCGGTCCAAATGATGGCTCAAAATGGGTTCTGTAAGATTACGTAATTTATTTTCCTTAGTCTCATCGGTATTGTTTATACATATTTATTAATTTTTTTATATGTATTTTATTTTTATTTTAATTTACTTTATCTTATTTATATATATGTGGAAAAACATTTATATTTTTTTTTCCATCGTTGGTTATGCCCGTTTGTAAGTTCTTTTCCAGTTCTTCCCACAATGCTGTTGTCAATGATGGGATCTTCCGAATTCATCCTCGCTGTGTTAGAGGCCTTCTGTCACCTATTATGGACTCGCCTCCTTGATCACATGTCTCTGCGGCTACTTCACTTTGTCTTTTTATATTCTCCAATTTATTTTGTATATACTCACTTGATAAAGATCTGCTGGTTCAGGTTGAAAGCGTTTGTAATTTTATATTTTATTATAATTTATGTGAATTTTATTCAGTGTGGTGACTTATATTTCATTTATAGACATGTAAATTAAATTATTTTAATTCCTACCGCACAGTTAAGGAAAAATGTTGTCGACCTATTTTCTTCATTGCTTCTCGTAGCCGAACTCTCAACAATAGGCTAAAAGTAGTCTTAAGCAGCCCGCACACGATGCAGCTTTGGGCCGAGTTGCATGTGCAACTTTTGGCCTAGAGCGTTTTTGGAGCTTCATGGCCAAAGTTGCAACCGGAGTTGCATGGAGAAAAAGCTGCAAAGGCGAGGATTGCAGCTCCGAAAGCTGCAAGGAAGCTGCATGGAATTACCCAATCACAGTGCAGCGTTGGAATACGTCAGTCGTGACGTCGGCCCGAAGGGGGAAACATGGCGTCGAAACAGATTTCCTTCGCTTGAGATGGGCGATTAGCGAATGCACAATAAATATCAGAGTATTGTGAGTTTCTTTCACACATAAATACAGTTTATATGTAAATGCAGTAATTTAATGCGGCAGAATGTATCAGAGCGTTTGAAAAACCTAGATTTTTTTGAATTTTTCACCTCGGAAGCCGTGTTCGCAATGAATTATGGGATTGCCCGCTGGTCCGAACGGCGGCGGAAAGAATGTTGCATCGTGTGCGCCCTGACTGTCGTTTGCAACCTTTTTTGTGCAACTTAATTGCAACGAGTTGCACAACAAAAGCTGCATCGTGTGCGCCCTGCTTAAAACGTTCGATATGTGGATAAACTTAGAAATGTCTGACTTGAAATTTGTAATTTCAATTCTAACAATCGCTTCCCCTGGGATTTAAGTTCATTGAGTTTAAGAATCTTCAAAGGAACTAAAAGAAATAGTTTTCTTGACTTAGTTACTATCAAGAAAAGAATTAGTCCACAAGAAAAAACAAGGACAACACGTACAAAAAAAAAGTTACATAAGATTTCAAAGATTGAAAATTAATAAAAAAGAAAAGGATTTTCTTCGCTGAAAAATTAATTCCACGTCATTTAATGTAGTGTGTCTTTGACTGAGGAAGTTTTGTTTCTATTTTTTTCGTAATTTCCAATGAAAGTCTGGCTCTGAAGAAGGCCATGATATTTGAAAGCTTAAATAATGGAACCTTTGATTTCCCGCTTCTTTGATTTGGAATCGTTTCCTTAAGCCTTCGTCGGGAGATGTTTGAGAATTACATGAACTTCTGCGCTATTTTTTTATCAATGTTCTGGAGCAGACGATTCGTGGCAGTAAACACAAACACTTCACTAATTATTCTTTAGATTGTGTTTAAGCAGTTTTTTTTTTTTTTTTGTCATCCACTTTTGAGTATCGATGTAAGCGGCGACCTATTCGGACCTAATAGATAGAAATTACACTATTTAACTTTTAATGAAAGCAGGTTCTCCTCTACATTTTTTATTTCCAATGATGAAGATAGATTAGAAAAATTCTTCTTCTTATTATTATTCCTGTACATTTTTGCAAACGTATATTTATTTTTCACGTGTCTTCATACAAATATATTTACTTTGACATTCTTTTTGATCAATTTCCTTTCTTTTTCAATCTCAATATAGTTACCTTCTGATTTCTTTTTATGTGTTTATTTTAACTTTTCATTTCTTTTTATTATCATCATTATCACCTATAATAGCATTTATTACTGTTCGTATGAATGATTATTTTGTCATCTATTTTTCTTTTCTCCCACTACTACTTTTCTCTCATCTTTGAATTTTAAACAATCACACTAATTTATTTATTTCCTCAACCTTTCCTGGCAATTTCCCCGAACTGTTTTTACTTGCCAGGAAGGTATGAGGAAATCCGAAAATGTTTTTAAACCTTTACGGTCACATTTAATTAGAATGTTTAAATGTCTTAGCCAAGAACGCCTCGCAATGGTCTCTATTGACATTAATAAAATAAACAGCGCAGAAGAAAGGAAATCATTTGAGTAGTAGATCTGAAGATGTCTCTGACGGCTAGAGACGAAACCTCAGCAGAGAAGTTTTCCTTTAAGACGCGGCACCACTCAGACAGTCAAAAAGATTCATTAATAATGGCCGCGAAAACATTTCAAAGATGAAAAATATTAAAGTTGAAAATTAAAATGTCGCCTGCTCTGTCATTAATTCTCGAGGTATCGCCGTAAGGGACAAAATACTTACTGTTCCCAACCTCGTCCTTTTCTTAATTTCGAGGAAAAAAAAAGAAAAATAATAGAAGCACGCAGAGAAATATAATGGTTTTTGAAGGTTCAGTGAATTTTAGTTTTCTTCTTAACGTAGAAAGGAAATGGAGGAGAAATTATATGTTTTAATATTTTCAACCTATACTTTTAAATGACTATTTTTTTCATCTTATTCATTATAAATCCTTAACTTTCACATATCGTACCCTAACTCGACTATATTCCAGTTTTTTGATCTGGTAAATCATCAAATCCTAACTGGATTACGATCTTTCTGCATTTTTAAGACACTGAGATTCAATCTACTGTAGATTCAATTAGAAGCTTTACAAATTTTAATAATTGTTATTTTTATTATTGTTGTGAAATGATTCTATTTAATTCATGGTCAATAGAAACTAATCGTTATTATAATACATTTTTCTTACCAAGCGCACGAAATATTTCTTTAAACCTTTTCAGATATTGAAGAGCTTCTTTACAGGAAGGCAGATTATTTACATCATTTTTGAAAGGGCCGTCATCTGGTTTTTCACTAACTAAGATAATTAGGAATTGAAGAGGAATTTGAAATCTAGACGTAACTTTCCCTATTGTACGAGCAAAATGAGTTCAAATGATTTACGTAAAGAAAACAGAAAATCTCACCTATTGTATGAATACTTCATTGAAGAGTTAGTCACAGCTCGAAGGTCAATTAGTCTAAAATGAATTATAAACCTACCGTGGAATGTTCAGTTTCCTGTTTTGAAAATTATTCACCTAGTTACAATTACTCATCTCATAGTCAAAATCTTAAATTATTTAAAAAAAAAATCTGGTTCCTAGGTTAAATATTTCTTAGTTACAGTGAAAATATGAAGATAAATAAATACTTGGCAACAGTGCATTCTTTGTTAAAATACTGTTTAAATTTAAGACAAAAAAAATTAACGTCGAAGGAATAATATAAAAATAAAACTTAAAAATGGAATAATATTCAGAACAAAAGAAAAACAAGTGAATATTATTTTGTACTAAAGCATAAATTTATTATCATTTATTATCAGCATTTATTATCATAACAATAATAAAAAAAACATTAACGTAAGAAAAAATAACAAAAAAGAAAAAATAGGAAAAATAAGGAGGAAAAAAAACAACTTAGCGGACATTAGGAAAAAAAGATTAAGAGAAAAAAATAAAAATAGCAGATACACAGATTCCAACCAGCAACCTCCACCATATGACCCGAGACCTGACCAATCAAGCTATCGCTAGCAACTGAAATGAGATGGTTACACTTCTAACATTTAAGCTAGTAGAGGAAATCAATTTCGAAGTAGGGCGGGGTGCAAGGCCCTTTGTTTGGGTCTCGGAGTAGGATGGTGAAATCCGTTTGCCAATCCGACCTTCCGTTCGGAAGTTGTTAGGGAACACAGATGGACGGACAGGAGAAATGCAATAACTACCAATTTTGGTATCACAAAAGCTTCCAAATGGGTCGCTAATAAACCGAAACAATTAGTCGTGCGAAAACACTGATCATCTTTAAAATCCAAGATCTTCGTATTGCTAATTAGCAATATTTTTATCTTGAAGACGATTAACAGTGAGATCTTCATGTCAGTTTCATCGTCTATTTCATTACAGAAGGCGGAAAATTCATCTTTCATTTCTTTGCATTATTTATAAAAACATCTAGATCTTGCACTTTAGTCACATACATATAAATAAAGAAAATAAACAGATAAAAGAATCCTGTGCCAACAATGCAGTTTTTAGAACTTCTTAACAAAACAACAAAGATAAACGAACACAAAACATCAAAAAAAAAAATATATTAACTAACGGCTTATGAAAGAATAAAGCGGTCGAAAGAGATCCACCACCAACAGCCACAAGGACCGCCAAACGCCCTATCCAAGGGCCGGGTACAGTTGGGACCCCACCCTTCCCATTTGCCAGAAACACACAACTTGACAAAATTGAAGACCATCAAATTAAATAAACAGATAAATTTATGTGTCGCAATTTAACACAGAAAAGAAGTCTTCACGTTTGGTGGCGAACGACAGAAGTAATAGTAAAAAATGAAGGCCAATCCCCCAAATATTAAAATGTATCTGTACAAATTGAAGTTCTTCTAATAAGAAGAAAATAAATGCAAAACAAAACCGCCAAAAAAATATATTATCAAAATACAAACAATTCAAAATTTGATGTAAAACGCCGAAAATTTCGAAAAACGTTTTCCTGAATTTTTGCGAAAATATCATCAGACGTAGTTGTCAAAATTCCTTTCAATATTTCTTGCCAATATTCCTTTCAATATTTCTTGCCAATATTCTTGCACTGTAGAATAAAACATAAAAACTATAATTTTATTTCTTAAATCTTCATTTTTAATATTTAATGGGAAGATAATTAATAATTCTTCTATTAATTTGATTGATTTCGGGTTTTTCATTCTTGGATCTAAGGCCAATCCCTTTTCTTAATTGATTGGTTTAACGTGAGTAAGCAGTCCTCTGGTTTGTCTTCTTCTAATTATGAATAGGGTAGAGCCTTCCATCAATAACGTTGTCTGTCTGAATGCGTTTCTAAAACCCTTAGACTTGTTGACAATTATTTATTGTTTTGTTTTGTTTTTTTCTATTTATTTCTTGTCTTTAAAGCAATCACCAATGCATCTTCCAAAAAAAACAAAACAAAACAAAAAAAAAACAGTGCTGAAATTACATTATTTCTTTTCACTAATTTTGGATGTTATTAATTTCAATAAAAAAATGTATCTATTTAAAAGAAAAGTTGATTTTTCTTCTCCGAAACTAGAAGACGTAGAAATACAAATAAAGTGGAGGATGCTCATATTTTCATTTTTATCTACGTGGGTTAACCGGATACCACGTGACTTACGATCAAACATGAGATCTCACAGACTGTCTCCGAGACGCGCTCGCTCGTTTGAGAAAACGGTCGCGGTCTCAGAAATTATCTCAGAATCCAAGATCACATGATCACAGGTTTGCTAGTATAACTTAAAAGTCATTCAGACAATATAAAATCGCACAAACTTCAGAAATTAGGATTTTAGTAAGAAATATATTCAAAAAATTACACAACGTTTCGGCAATTTTAATTGCATTTGCCATTTTCAAATGAAATAATAACAGAAATAGAAGAAATACTTGAACAATCTGAGATTCAAAAGAGGTCAAAAACGTTATTAGGAGAGGGGACAGGAAACAGAGTCAGAAAAACAATATAAAATAAATATAATGACAAGAATGTAGTATGGTTTAAGGTATGGTTTATTTAATATTTAAAGGTATAGTATGGTTTATTTAAATACAAAAGATTTATCCATTAAACATCACAAACTTAATCAATTGAAAAAATAAAATTAAAGGATGCAATTAACAAGTATTAGAATTAACAGACCAGGAGGAAATTAACAATTCAGATTCAAATAACGCCGAATACATTAATAAGGGTCTGAATGGGAGTAATAAGAGAAAAAAATATACACAGGCAACCTTGTCATAAAAGTTCCAAGACCAAATATCCAACAAACACACAGATATAAAACTTCAAAAATTATTTAGTAGACGGTTTTCTATTGGCTAAAAGCTGTAGCCAATGCTTAGTTTTTGACTACAAACAATAATGGTTAATGGTGCTATATTACAGAAAGATCTCCTCACAGAAGGCAACGCAGCCATGACAAAACTAATCTCGTTAACATATAACAAAATAAAAGCATAAATAATTACCTTAATTCATACTGCCACTTCCCTTCTTTCCTCTGTTCTTTTTTCTTTTTCTTTATTTATGTTGTGGCAATTATATACAGAGACACTATTTACCGAAAGCACGCCATTATATGAATCTTCATTTTTTAAAACGAACAAACTCTACTGACACTTTCTACGGAATGAATTATCTTCATGCCCAAAAATAATGGGTTCCTCCATGTTCAGCCTTTGGGAATGTGCCTCACAATGTCTGACGGGGGCGTAGGAACCATCAACAGCGCGGTCGTGCTCAAGTAGCCGCTTATGTAGGGAACGGTTACACAAATGAACTTTTTTTTTCTACATTTATGTAAATCAAAATTTTGGGTTAATTACTTAACTTTTGAACACCAGCATAATTGTTGGCGGAAGAAGTAATTAAACATGAAAGTCATAGTTAATAGGAAACAAATGAAATGGGGCGATTCTACTGAAACTTATTCGAAAGTGCGAATATTTATCAGATTTTTGAAAGCGGAAAGTGTCCACCAAAGCGACATTCATCGCAGGTTGAAACACGTTTCTAGTCTGAAGGAAAGAGACCGAGACTAGCAGTGACAGCACCTACCAATCCAGACTCCAAGACGCTTATCTCCCTCCATTACATCTCATTAGTTTGGTATTTCTTTATTTAGAACATCTCCTCAACCTTGGATAAGATACCTACCGTGAACTTATGAAACCTCATATAAATATATGTCAATGTTTACAGTAATTATACAGAAAAATGAAGTTTAAAAAAAGGTTCTTATTCTATTTTATTTTTTTTTTTAATTTTTAGAAATAAAAATGTTTATGTAATTTCGTGCACTTGAAAGCTACGAAATGTCAACAACAGCATTAACAGTTTATAAGAAGAAGACGTCTCAGTCCACTTAGGTTTGTTTTGACAGACTGGAAGAAAAAACGACATTTGTTTTTTTTGTTCTTTTTTTTTTTTATTTCGCCTAAGCAGCAGTCCGAGAATAAAGAAATGAACTTTTTCAAAGCTTATATGCTATCTATTTCAGAAAGAGATTCCTACATATAATAAGAAGAGTCTTTTTTTACTGGAAATGGATTATTTACTATCTTACCCATATTTTCTTGTGACGTAAAAAAGCGAAAACACATGAAAAGTATTATTATTCTATTAAAGTTTTTTTTTTTCGCCAAACTTAAAAATAGAAATTTAATTTGTTTGAGCTAATTTGTCAAAACAATTGCTCTACTTATTCCAGGTCGTAGATTGCTAATGAATGGAATGTTCATTTTGTTTTTGATAGCTATTAGTCATGTGGTCTATTGATTTTACCATCTACAGATCAACAGAGAAAAAAGATTTTCATCACAAGAAATATTCTTTACTTCACTAGAATCATTGAACACAGAATGAAAAGAATTAAAAACGAGTCCTTTGTGTTAATCTACAAAGTCTTAAATTTCATTTCATAAGAATTTCAATGAAACTTATTTATCCGATTAGTTGAAATTAGGCTGAATTCTTCCAAACATTATAAAGATCGATTGGAATTCATTAATACTAATGGCAAGAATCAAAGGAAATTTCTACTTCACAATTAAATCGTTTCTATTTTATAAAAAGCCAACTATAAAAGCACATGTACAATTAAAAAAATAATAAAATTAAAACACTCACTCAGGACATTTCAGATTTCTATGTTGCCGAAAGGGTCGTGAGTAAGTTATTAATTTTATTATTTTTAATTGTTCATATGCTTTTATAGTTGGCTTTTTATAATTTATATTATAAGTGCATGTTAAAAACTTTTTATCAGCACATTTCTATTTTGTTGAAGAAAAGGAATAAAGAACAACTTGGAAGCTACTGTAATAATTTAAGATACCGTATATTATTTTTTACAGAAATTTTGAAATTTTAGCTTGTTGATTTCAAAGAATTTGAAAGGTTGTATTTGGAATTTTGTTTCTTTGGCTCAAATTATACATCTTTTTTATATTAAAAATTTAATGTTAAACTATGAAAGCCTCAGAACCAAAAATGAGATTTAACCATTTTCTTTAGGGATATTTCTTTAAAATCCATAAACTGTAAGAAAAAAAAAAAAAAAAAAGGAAAAGAATTTAGTCACTAAACGTTACAACTTGTTTCCCTCTTCATTTTTTACTTGTATACTTTTTTTTATGTTTTATCTTTCTTTATGTTTTTATTAAATATTTATTTTGTCTTTTTATTACCTGCAATTTTCTATTTGATTCTTATTTATTTCTTTTCTGTATTTTACTTCAGTTTTACAATTACTTGTTTTCTTATTTATTAATTTCTCTCTTTCTTGACGTAACGATATTAGAATCATTCATTCTAATAAATTCATTGAAAGTTTATGATTGTGAGGATTCACAATAAAAATTGTGAATCGGAAATAAAATAATATTTTGTTAATATTTAAATTTCAACTTGAATTTCACAGTTGTGGTGATTTTCCAATTAATAAGAACGTAAAGCTTTATTGTTGGAATTAACACACGAGGCTGCAATAATTGTAACAATGCCGACAACGCAAATCGCGAGTAGCGAAACTCGTGCATGTGACTGATCGTGAAACGAGTAGAATATTAGCTCAGAGGAGAGAGATGAAAGAAGACGATGAAGGCGGCAAAGATGGACGATAGATAAGCTACGGGAGTTAAAGAAGCAAAGAAGAATAGGAAATAGAATTCAGGAAGAAATATAGGAACGATATAATATCGAGTAAAGACTACAAGAAGAAATAATATATAATATCCTGAAGTTTAAAAGATAAGTAATTCTTCTGGATTTTAAGTCGAATAGATAATTTTTTCAAAGGATGAAAAAGTAGACCTAATCTTCACCACGTGTTCAGTAGAGTTATTGCTTCATGAATATATGTGAATTAATATATAATTCTATTTTTTATGTTGTAGCTTATGAAATAAATAGTCCATTGACAATGTGAATAATTCACAATATATAAAAGATAAAAGAGATAAATTCTTGGATATCTGAATATAAAAAGATTCGAATGGAAGGATGTTCGAATATGGCGGAATAAGTATCAATCCAGTGTATAGAAGAATTATCAAGTATAGTTGAAGATAATTTATTTTGGATCGATATATTATGGATTATGTAAGTAGAGCCATATTTATTTTATTTTCGAATTTCATATAAAAAAGGAGAAGATATCGGAAACAAGAATTTAGATTACAATTACAGATCAGCGAATAAAGTACAGGAAATAATAGACTGATATTTGATTAATGACTAGTTGAAATGATACAAGTGAACTTTGTATAGGATAGAGAAAAATATCATTTCCATAGTTATAATGAATTGAAACAGATCACAAGGTGAAAAGCTGTTAGAATAGAAATATCTTCTTTTTCTAGATTCATTGCGAACTTTAGATATAATTCACAAAGGTGAAAAGTCATTAAGATACAAGAACTTTAAACAGTTAAGAAGTTAAATT
This sequence comes from Thereuonema tuberculata, assembly GCA_023159025.1. Lineage (NCBI taxonomy): Eukaryota > Metazoa > Arthropoda > Chilopoda > Scutigeromorpha > Scutigeridae > Thereuonema > Thereuonema tuberculata. The sequence continues at coordinate 77,171,373 of JAFIDM010000001.1, read as the reverse complement.
AATATAAAGTAAAAGGACATTCTTATAGAAAGAACTGTCTACATATAGGAACTGTGTGTGTTACAAGGAAGATTTCCCAGAACTTATTTAAGTGTGAAAAACCATTATATAAATGTGTGAACTTAAAGTGTAATAAAATTATTGTTTGATAAACTCGATAAGTAATTTTAATTATAACAATGAAAGATAGAGATACATTTATCATAAGTGGAAAAAGGAACGTAAAATTCTCTGCTGGATCTGTGCTAAGGTTTTAAACTCAAATATTGTTTTAGCATAAGTTAATTAATTTTTCCATCCACAATGATTACATAAGAAAACATTCAAAGTATTCTGAAATGTAAATATTATTTCAAATGTGTTAATGTAACCTTTTAAAACTTTTTAATTTGTATGTTGGCTTTAATCTTTTTTGATGGAATATAAATATTAAGACGACCAGAATATGCACAGCTTTTATAAAAAAAAAATAACACAAAAAGTAAATAAAAAAGTAAATAAACAGTCAAAACAGTTTCGAAATTTTTTTTTTACAAAAAAAGTCTGCCGAACGTCGCTCGTGACGTTGCATTAACTGTTGTAACTGCCTCAGTGTCTCCTTACACCCGATGAAGAAAATCAAACAAAATTGATTTTCGAAACTGTTGTGACTGTTACTTTTTTGTGTTATTTGTTTTTATCAAAACTGTGCATATTCTGGTCATCTTAATATTTATGTATCTACTGCACGTTCAGCAAGATGAATATTCTGAAATATATTTCAAAATTTTTTTTTATTCACTAATAACAATCGTACTAGTCGTACTATCAATTTAAATTATATCTTTATATTTTATTACAACAAATAATATGCTTTGAAACAAAATTAAAAATTAAAAGATTTAAAATCCTAACAGATTTTACATTGTTGGAAAATGAATAAGAAGCACAAATATATTTGAAATAACGTTTCTAGTTTAGCAAAAACGCAAAATAAAGAGAATAATTATCCAAAACGCCTGGTTACAGATTAGAAGTTATTTGAGAAGATTATTACTCGTAATTATTTATATGTAAAATTAAGTGTAAATAATTAAATAGCCTACAGTAGCAGTTTGAGAAAGCTGCACTTTGTCTTTTCAATGATTCATAAATCATTGAAAAGACAAAGTGCAGCTTTCCTATTTTTTTTAAGGCAATTTGTTATTTAGTAATTAATTTCTTCTCATGTTGAAATGTGGATCATCATTTATATGAATACTGCTTTTTAAAATAATTAAAAATCGAAGTAATAAAGATTTATTAAAATTGTAATTTTTCTTTAAGATTAGAGTTCTATTTAAGCTTTTTAGAAATGCAATTATGTACTGATGATCGTAATTAAAGTATCCCTATTAAAACAATGTCTACATGTAGTAGTCCAAATGCAACGAAATTTGGTAAGGTGACATTTTCGGACATGCAGACAACACTTCCGAAAAATAAAAAAAAAATGTCCAAATGTCACCGCTAAGTCACTTGTGGCGCTGCAAGCAACGAAAATGCAGTTTCATTTATGCAAATGAAGTTTTTTTCATTTATGCAAAGTAAGTTTCATTTATGCAAAAGAATCTTACCTTGCCAAAATGCGCATTGATTGTGATGCTGTTTATGGAAATAACGGCAATGCCGCGGCTTCACTGCAGGAATCATTGTATCCGTCTGACATTTTGTAAGTAGATACTTAAATAGCCACTTCGTCCTTTCCCAAAATCCCAGATCATTAGCTCGAAATACCTACTTTCTACAACCCTGTAAACATTATATTAAACGAGGAAAAGTACAGTATGTTAGGCGTGAATTTAGTACCTCTAGTTTGCTCAGCATTGATGATACAGAATGTTTGTTTAATATTAGTATAATAAATATTAGAAACTTAATTAGTTATAAAGTCGTTATTCCAAATATTTGTAAGGAAATTGGTATTCAATTTATTTAGTTATGAAGCATCATTTCCTGTGTTGTTTTTGGGCTGAACGGGAGTAAAGTTTTAATTTTACTATGACCTACAAACAATTCCCCACGAGTTCCTTTCAAAAAATATCTAAAATTTAGCTTGAAGTGCCTGTAAAAACATCAAAAAAATATGTGCTAGTTTATGCTAATGTGATAAGTATATATATATATATTTTTTTTTAATCTCGGCAGGAGTGTCTTACAAAACATCGAACTTCATACGGCTGGAAATCGTTAACTTATTATTTTTGGAGAAAAATAATTTATTTTTTATTGAAATTAATATTTTCTATGTTTTTTTAAAGACTTCATCCGGACTTAGAGGAAAGGTCGTCACATATTTTTCAAATTTTAATTTTTACAATTTTTTTCTTATTCTACTTTCGCAATGGTTCGTTCTCTCTTCACTAACATTTATATTTCTTCAAAATGTCCATATTTGTGTAATGTCAATGATAAATGGAAAGGTTTATAACGCCATTACTGATTCATCATCTGCTCAGACCTGCAAAATGGCAGGTGCGAGAGGAAAACAAATCCACTGTTGAAGTACCAAAGAAGAAAGTACAAGTAAAGTTTAGAAATGAAATGGGGTTGTTAGTGGATTTTCCGAAAATCGGCGGAAGAGGAACATCAAACGACGGGAATACAGCTCGACAATTTTTTCAAGATCCATCTACATCCGCTTCCATTTCAAATGTAGACGGAAGCATTATTAGAAGATTCGGCGAAATCATGTCTGCATTATCTTGTAGATATGAGTTGAATTATGAGGCTTTCGATGAATATGAGTGCAAACAGCTAGATTGATTGTGGTAAAGTATCCATGGTATTATACGCCTGCATCAGTTCACAAGATTTTGCTTCAAGGATCAGTTTTATTATTATTATTATAATATAATTATAAGGTATCATTATAAGATATTATTATTATAAGATCTGCATTGCTACCCATTCGAAATTGCTACCTATCCGAAGAAGCTCAGGAGTCCAGAAATCAAAAGATTTGAAAAATATACGAGAGTTTCATACTAGAAAGAGGTCGAGGATGTTTGGGAACATGGGCGGATTTACAGGGGTGCTAGGGGGTGCGCCGCACCCCCAGATTTTTGAGATGATAATTTTTTTTTACAGATAAATAAAAATGTTTTCTGTTATAATAATTTTATTAATTATTAATTTAGGCCTAAAAACGGAACATTTAAATTGGGTTTTGGTGTTTGAATTTGGTATACAAATGTCTCATACCTTGCGGTAAGCTCGCACCCCCAGATATCAAGATCTAAATCCGCCCATGTCTGGGAATGAAGATTTATTGAATAGGCTCCTAATTTCATCGGATCCATTAATATTATGTTTAAGGCAGTTACCGAAGAGAACCCCTAGTTCAGAAGTTGGACTGTTAAAGGAACCAGACGTTAAGCTGAAAGAACCATCTCCTGCACATGTAAAGGAGGAAGGGGGCATAAATAAGAATACAGATGTATCATCCTCAGAAAATGACATAGAAATAGAATAAATACAGTGCCTATAATAAATATTCAATATACAAAAAATATATAACACAACTTAATTTTATATGTTTCTATAACTGTTGAATTATAGTCTCACTAGGTTTGATTTTAAACCTGTCGATATAGTATAGATTTAATATTTATACAAAGTAGTTTACTTTGAGGGTAGTAATAGCATCAAATAATAATATCAATACAGTGTATGGTTACTATTGTAATTAGGTTGCTTATTTATATTTATAATTTGTTTTTCTGATATTTAAATATATAAATAAATAAGTTCAGGAATACGTGATACAATTATTTGTAAACTATTAGTAAACAATCTAATCAATATGTCAATATTTAGATAAATAATTCAATCATTTATACATTCCACATTTTTTTATGTAATCTAAGGAATATTAACATACGTACTTTGATATAGTAAATAAGTAAATAAATAAATAAAATATTTAATCAATTAGAATTTGTAAATGATATTATATAAAATGGTTTCATTTCAAAATGATATTTTATCATAAGGCTTAACTTTTAATTTGTCTTCAATCGAAAGCTGAAAATATTTTTAATAGTATTCTTTTTGGATTTCGTAGTAGCATAGTTATTATACGAGTTATTACAATATAAAATATGCAATAACTTATTTTTTTGACTTTTTGCTTTCTTTATAATATTATATAATTTTAATATTTAAAATATATAAATCAGTCCGGGCGTTATGATTTTATATTTGATTGAATTTTTTCTTGAATTTTTACTACATTTTATAAAACATTCTATTATCCTGTTAATAATATCACTAATTATTATTCTATTAATTATAGCATTATTATTTAGATGCACCCAATAATTATTCAACTTGAATTCGGACCACTGTGCACTGTGCTCCGTTCTCCTGATGTTAATCCTTGTGATTTCTGGTTGTGGGGACACATAAAAGGGAGGTGTATCGAGGAAATGTTGCAAGTTTAGTAGCCTTGAAATGCAACATCAAACTGCATGTTAGGAGCATCACAGCGGATCAGGTACGTTCGGCCGTTCATAGTCTTCAGGTTTTACACTTTCGAAAGAGGGACCACATTGAGCAGTTTCGCTTACATCGCTAAGGTAGTACAGCAAGAGTGTCTTTTACAAATATAATATTTTATTGTTTGCGGCGCGGCGGCACAAAGTGTTTGTCCGACGACTTAGTTACGAGCTCTAATTCTCGAAGTAATTGCCGTTATTTCGTTCAACAGCTTCACAAACAATGTGTATTCTGGCAAGATGATGATGATCGTAACTGATACGAATGACATCCAGCAGTAGTGGTCACATTTACCAATATTGAACTTGGCTGCAACAATCCATGTGCTTTCGCAAATGAAACTGCATTTTCGTTGCTTGTAGCGTGACAAATGGCTTGTGGGTTTAAGTGCAGTAGATTTAAGTGGTTTAAATGTAAATGACTTTTGGTACTAATTTTTTTTTTCGAAAATGTCGACCCTATATCCTGAAATATCATCATATCAAATTCCGTTTCATTTGGACTGCTGTATATCTTCTCTAGACACTTTTGAGTAGAAGTGCTTTAATTTCGATTACCCAGCTTGTAAATATCCTCAGAATTTTTGGCAATTTCTGGCAAATCTTGTATATGTAAAAAAAAAGTTCTCCCAAATATCGAAATTTCTCAGAACTGTGCTTCTTCTTTCTTTGAATTGAGAATGTGCTATTGTACATAAAACCACTATCTACTGTAAGATTGGCTTCTCTAAATATCCTTAATAAAATGTGAAAAGGATACCTATTGCCGGAGTTCTTAAATCTTTTGTTGAAATTTATTTTAAAGCAAATTTGTAAGATTATGTTGCGCTAATGACAATGAAGATTTGGCTCCAGAAGGGTTGAATTCAAATCAATTAGATCTCTAATTTGAATTTGGCAGTCGTTATTCGAGCCTCTTAACTCAAATGATGATACGGCACTTGACAGCAGGCTGGTGGAGCTCGGTTTGATCCTCGGGGGTGGTCGGATGTTTTATTTATAAAATGGGATGTGTTTTCTTTTCCTAGGGTACAAGGAGGTGGGCGTCAAGATTATCCCTCAACTGAATCCCGTTAATTTAGGAACGCAGGGACTTTACATTCCACGACCCCAAGGGCACGGAAGCCAGCAATTGGATTTTTTAACTATCAAATCCTCGTAGGAAAAGTAGTTTATTTTTAATATTTTCATCAAAGATGAACAAGATATCTTGTTTCAATTTTTAATGTTATATTCTAACAATTTAGCTCTTCTATCCATTTTAAGAGGTCATTAGACATTTTTTATAGTTATATTTCAGTTCGGATCTAGAAAGAAGAATAATTTGGTTTCCCGAAATTTTGAATCAATGGGATCTGATATTACTCGTTAATGCTATTTACATTTCAGTATTAATAAAATGTTCATGACTTATGTAAATATATGACAAATGGGCTTCTCTTTAAATCAACAAAATCCAATATTAAAGCAATTCAATAAAATTCATATCGTGCCTCATCAATTCAAAAGCATGAAGTATAAATACTGAAGTTAGATAGAATCTGCAAAGCAGACCAGGACCCACCAATATCTGATACTAAATTTAGTATTTTTTTCTCATCTATCTATTTTTTTTTCTAATTCATGAAATTAATCTAAAATAACGACCGTACAAAAATATCTTTTTGATAGACTTTGCGAAAGATTATTTTTTTTTTTCATTGAAATATATTGTTTATTCATAATTAAACCACTGATGATAAAAAAGTTCTCTATTTATTATTTTTTTTCAAATATTTCATTTCTTTAGCTGCTTAATCACTAAAACGTAGTAATCCAGTAAAGAACATATTTACAAATGCAGAAATGGTAGCTTTCATTGTCCACAGAATATTCGAGACTTATCTAATTGCTAATAAATCAAAACAATTTAAGCCTTTCCGATATATTTCAAAGAACGGATGTAATATTTGAGAAAAGGAAAAACATTGAATCTTTGATTGTAAATGATACATTTAAAGCATTATAAGTTTTAATGTTTTCAGATGCAATTTTAGTTCATTCTTCCCCTACGTTAGACGACTTAAGTTGAAACCTAAAAACTTAAAATCTTAAAATGTTAATTGCTTATAAGAGTCAATACTTAAGATCTTGGACCTAAAAACATGCAGCCAAAAAGTAATCCCACAGAACAATTGAAAAACTAATAGAATTAAAATAGAATTTTTAGCAACAGCTGGATTGTGTGAATTCCTTCTGCTCTCAGGACTATTGTGAACTGATCTGATCAGTGACATTAGATCAACTTAAACATTCTGATAGTTTATTCTGTAAAACTTAAAATGGAATGTATTATTCATCTGCTGGATGGTTACAGTTCGATTCGCGGAAAAAAAACTAAACTTCTAACTGAATATCTTGAATAAAATCTAAGCAATTCCAATGATTTAATTTCAATTTTATAAACCAAACATGAATCTTTATAGTTCGTTAATAGTAGAATTGACTGTCCTCAAATTCGGATTTGTCTATCGATTTCTGTAAAATATTTAATAAAAAAAATACTAGAAATTAAGTTTGTCTCATACAATAAGATCTAATAAAGATTATATAACAATTATCTTGCAATTTATCTAAAAAACGACTAGTTGTTGTTATATTACGGTGGTGGTCTTCAGTGTTTACAGAAAATAATACAAAATTTCATCACTTTCTGACAAACATTGTCAACAATGGTGAATATGTGATGTATGTCTTACACCATCTTGTATTCTTATATTCTTCAGATAATGGGTACAGAATGCTAAATAAAGATCCCAGAGGCGCTGTTAGGCAACAGCCAGGTGACCTTTGTAAAATGTAAGGAGGAGAAACAGAGAAAGGAGAAGAAAGGATGGTGGAAGTATACAAGGGAAACAGGAGAACTCCGAGAAGCCAGTGCCGATCGTCCACCCACAAGCGCACCGAACCCCGGCACTCCGAGATGAGAGACTGATGTCTTAGCAACACTCCAACCGCACAGCCATCAATAATCGAGAGAGAATATCTTTCATTTGCTTTTCTTCAATTTGTCCATCCTTCTGTCCTACTCTGACCTGTCTTCTATCAGCTTTTCTGTCACAATAAACGGTCGCCAGGTGACATCTACTGAAGAAGATGAACCGAGGGGGATTTGTTCACATCTTAATGACGTCCCACTGAGTATAACGTCACCGAATAAATCATCTTGGCATTGAAAATAACGTTGCAGTGGTCCAGCTATTGTCTTTCAGAAGAATAGCCATAAATCCGATGGTGGTCAGAAATTATTACGTCAATACGAAAGAGCATTCGTTCTGTTTAACAGGCAACAACTTTCTCCTTTTTCTTTATTGGTAATAGTGGAAATTTATTTTCCATATTTAATTACTTTATTTAATTACAATTCTTAATTTTTTCCAATCCAGTTGAAAAGTAACATGCCCAAGAATTTCTAAAAAAGAAAATCGTATTAATTGGAAATTCTATGGCATGTTACTTTTCTGTTGGATTGGGAAAAATTCAGAATTGTTTCGTTCTTTTTAAGGCAGAGAAAGTTGACAGATGTTGTCATACATTTGGGGGTAAATGATCTGTTTTAAAATTCCATTGCAACCTTTGCTCTAAAATAATCCTACCTCTATCAGCTGCTATTTCATCATTGAATCGAATTTAACTTTAATCTATTTCCGTCCAGCTTTGAGCTTTTTTATTCAATTCCTGAAGTGAATGCTGATGATTTAAAAAAAAGTTTGCAAAAAGTTTTTTTTTTAAATTTTTACAAATTTAGAATTTCTAAATATGTTATAAATGATTTTTTTTTTACTTTCAGCTTTTTTCTGAAGAAAAAAGAAATTTTTATTTATTTATTTATTTATTTATTTATTTATTTATTTATTTATTTATTTATTT
>JAFIDM010000001.1:77139051-77162937 GCA_023159025.1 Thereuonema tuberculata | reverse complement strand
TTTATTTATTTATTTATTTATTTATTTATTTATTTATTTATTTATTTCTAAATTCAAAATTACAGTCCTGCTAGGTTTCACGGAAATCCTGTGTTGCAGGTGCTGAGGTAATAAATACAATAATTTATAAATATAAATATAACATTAGTAAGTCAGAAAACATTATAAAAAAATTAATGTATTACAGTTAGACAAAAAGAAAATTAAAATAATTATGATAAATATCATTACAATAAAATTTAAGGTTGCCAAATAATTTTTTTACTTATTATTCTAATTATAATTTCTCTCTTTAAATGTTTATAATGTTTAATATGAAAAATTTCTAAATCTAATTGTGAAAAAACTTTAAATAACAATCTATTAATATCTCTTTTGCCAAAATTATTTTTTGGAGTATTAAAACTAATTAGAGAATTCCAAATATTTCTAGTATATATTATATTTACATTATTTTTTAATTTGTTTGACATAGTATAAAAATTTTTCAAAATAATAATATACATTATAAGTTTTTCAACAGGAAACATAATGTTATAAAAAAATCCTAATATCTGCTTTTTGTTCATTAGTATAAAATTTATAACCAGTAAAAATGTGATTTAGCAATTTTTCAATTAATCTATTTATATTCTCTAATTGTGTTTTATTTAAATGTATCCAACATTCAATTCCATAACAAAAAAAAGATTCAACAAAAACTTTATAAATCATAATTTTTTGCTTTACTGGAAAAATATATTTAATATGGTTAAACAGAAATAGAAAAGAATTTAATTTTTTAACTATTTCAAAGTAATGACTATTCCAACTTCAGTATTCATCTATGTACACACCCAAGTATTTTTGTACTTTCACTTTTTCAATTTTTTTACAATTACAAAAATAATCAGAATTATAAATTCCTTTACATTGAAAATCATGTAAAATAACTTCTACATTTACAGTTAATGGTTTATTTTTTGTTTTGACAATTATTAATTTTGTTTTACTAAGATTTATTGTCATTTTATTAGTAATTGACCAAGAAATAATAGAGTTTAGGTCATTCTGTATTTGGCATAGCGCACTTACTAAATTTTCATTATCATTATGCAATAAATCATCATCTGCATAAGAATAGACTTTTGAATGTGATATCTTGTCAAACATTGAATTTGTATATAAAATAAAAAGAAGAGGTCCTAAATTTGATCCCTGCGGAACTCCTCTTTTTAAATTAAAACATTGACTATAAGTATTTTCAATCTAAATTCTAAATTTTCTATTTTGTAAATAGTTTTCTATTAATTTTAAAAATTTTCCTCTAATACCAATGTTATCAAGTTTATGTATTAATAATTTGTGATCAATACTATCAAAAGCTTTAGAAAAATCAATAAAAATTAATAAGCTAATAATACTATTATTAAGATTTTTATTTAAATTATTAGAAAGATCATTTAACAATAAAGAAGTACTAAAAAACTGAAAAATATTTCACCTTGTATTATAGAAATTTCTCCATAACTGCACTATAACTTTCATAAAATCTTTTAATCGTGATATTTCGCAAATTTTTTTCAAATTTGCTTCGTCGGACGTTTTTTTAAAAAAATCTTTTTTTTATACAGAATACACAACAATGATGTAGTTTACACAGAATACATAACAATGATATGGTTTACACAGAATACACAACAATGAAATGGTTTACAATGGTAGAAAGCCAATGGTAATACATCAAGAATGTTACAATATTATTAAAAACAAATATGATGGGAACGAAACTTCTTCATTATGTTAGGTGTTGTACCATTATTATGTATAAAAAACATTATTACTTCAATACAATTTATATGAATTTTTTAGTGTTTTTTATGCTTTTTTTAAATTTGTGTAAGGTGCAACTGTTAACCTTTAGAAATTTGTCTTTGTTTATGCAAGGGAAGGTGTTGATGATACATGATTCAATCCTGAATCTATCTTTTTCTTCTTCGATTTTGAATAGAATGCTGACTAATGGATCGGGATTGTGTTGTGTTCGCAGACAGTGGTCACCCCAGTCCGATATTCCTTCGTTGTTATTAATAAAGGCTTGTACGTGTTCATACACTCTTTCTTTTAGAGTGCGGCCTGTGCTTCCAAAATACACAGACCCACAATCCCGACATTTTAATTTATATATGACACCCATGGTGTGCATGAAATTGTGGTTGGTGTCGTTCTTATTTTTCTTGATCAATGGTCCTGCTGGTTGAAGTCTTCGAAAAGGTACGGACCAATTATAAAGGAGGCGGTAAAGCCTTACCATACTGTGATCTTCAGTGGCTACAACGGCATCTCTTCAATAGCATGAGGGTTCTCAGGAGCCCAAATCCGATAATTGTGTATATTGACAGTGCTGCTGAGATTAAAAAATGCGCCACATCACTCTTTAGAATGTTCCAAGGCCATGCACCGTCCCCTTCCAGATGAGAGCTAGGAACAGGTGAGAGAAACGTTTTAAACTGCATTCCCTTGAATCAGTTGTTGGAATCCAGTAACTGAAAAACCTCAGCACTTTGCGCATGCATTTCCATACAGTTGAATAAGGCATATCCAGTTGTCTGGATACTGCCCAAGCACTGCTAGATCCGTGTGCAGCATTCGCTTCCACTATGGATGTTACAACAGTAAAGCAGCCCGCACACGATGCAGCTTTGGGCCGAGTTGCAAGTGCAACTTTTGGCCTAGAGCGTTTTTTTAGCTGCTTGAGCACAGTTGCAACCGGAGTTGCATGGAAAAAAAGCTGCAAAGGCGAGGATTGCAGCTCCGAAAGCTGCAAGGAAGCTGCATGGAATTACCCAATCACAGTGCAGCGTTGGAATACGTCAGTCGTGACGTCATGCTCAAAGAAGAAACATGGCGTCGAAACATATTTCCTTCGCTTGAGATGGGCGAATCGCGAATACAGAAAAAATATCAGATTATTTCGAGTTTCTTTCACACATAAATACAGTTTATATGTAAATGCAGTAATTTAATGCGACAGAATGTATCAGAACGTTTGAAAAGCCTAGATTTTTTGAATTTTTCACATCGGAAGCGGATTGTCGCTTATTCACCATTTCCGGAAACTGCCACGTGACGTCATTGTTTCAGTGAGCAATGGATTATTATTGGCTATTGGTAGTTGTTATTCGTGAATCGCATTATTGCCATCAACTGCGATTACATACCGGCTACTAATTTTTTAAAACTATTTCTCAGATGTTTAACATAAATCACAAATATTTAGTTTTGGAACGATATCACAGCAGTATCCTTGACGTCATGTCCAGGGACGTCATTCAAATTCGTTGTGTGCTTCGTTTGGTGTCCGCACGGCGAACAATGTTGCATCGTTTGCGCCCTGACTATCGTTTGCAACTTTTTCTGTGCAACTAATGTGCATCGAGTTGCACAGCAAAAGCTGCATCGTGTGCGGGCTGCTTAACAGATCAAACTTTTCGCAACATGAGTATATCGATATAACATGAATTTCAGTTAAATTCGGGAAATGAATATTTAATGCGATTAACAATGTATTTGATTTATAAGTCTTACAAAACTAAAATGATTTATTAGTAAAAGATATTGTTAATTTGAACTTACTATACTTTTGCATTACTATCATGTGGAGAAAGTAAAAAAAAAATCATAGAACTTTTGAGATAAACATTTTCTTCAAACAATAAGAAGTAATTTAAAAAGATCAGAAGGCATGGAGAGTTATGGAACCCAAACTCACTGCTGGATGTGAGCTCTAACAAGAACAAACAAGAAAGAAAAATACCTGAAAGAATAATCTTGAATATAGGGTTTCAAAACTTCTGCCTCAACTATCGGACGCAAGTGGCTATTTCATTGTAAAGCCAAAAACCATGAGGAATTATAATGGAAATAAGTTTAATACGCAGTAAGGTTCTCAAGAAAAGGGAAAATTTCCCAACATGCACCAAAGAAAACAAAAAGCACCAAAGCTCTTTCATGCATAGGCTTGCAAAGATATTTTTCTTTTTTTTTTGCTCTTGTTGGAGGTCACATCCGGGAGCTAGTGTGGGTTTCATAATTCTAAATATCTTCTGAGTTTGTCATCGATTTGGTAAGTCTGGCTGATGATTCATAATAATGATGAAACTGCCGTCCCGGACTCCACGTTGTTTGACAAGATCTCGACATGATTTTTTTTTTTTTCTTTGGAGCATGTTGGGAAATTTCCCTTTTTCTGAAGAACCAAACTAAACTAATTTCCTTTAATAAGAAGTGATCTTATTCATTTTTAAAATACGGATATATTTCTTGTTTTCACTGAATAAAGGATTTGTAAATTAATAATTTTCTGTTTTGATTTTATTTAGATATGAGGATGAATTTTCTTGTTTGAAGGTAAGAAAAATTTTTACATCAATTCACAATATTGTTTTATTATGTAAGGAATTGAATATCGTTCAATTCGTCGTAAGATCGTAATTGTATTAATTAGATTGCTTTTTTGTTGTTGTTGTTGTTTTTTTTTAAACATTATACCTTGGCTTTGGCTTTCTTTAAAACTTAAGATTATTCGCTCTTAATTTAGAAATAAAATTCTATTTTACTTTGAAGGGCTGATATAAAACGTTTACAATTGCTTGATATTAAAGTAATAGAAGTGAACTGAATTAGATAAAAGGGTTTCTGCAGTCTTCAGAAAAAACCCACAAACAACTGAAAAAAGAAACTAGTCAACAAACATTTCTGATTTAGTTTCAATGAAGGACAAATGACATCTACCGAATTCACAAAAAAGGGAAAATTCATTTATTTATTTTTACTATATTACCTGAAAGACTGAACCAGAATAAAAATAAAAGAAGAAAGCCTGTTTTCATGTTTAACTTCAGAAAGTGCTTTTAAAAACTGGAAGTGTTCTTTCAGAAAAGCATCCGCCTTCCAATAGACTTTAATGAAAAGAGGGTTTTTTTTTTGTGAAACACTTTCTAGAAAAATTATAGCAATAAATAATAACTAATATTTATTACAATTCCATTTAAACACTGTTGAAAGTAAGCTATTACAGATCATTCTAAGCTGTCGTGATTTCTTAGACTATTGTAAGTTGTTACAATTGAAACTTGAACAGTTCTTCCGTGAAATTAATTGAACTTCTTCTATTTTTAATGGGGGTTCCAAAACAAATGTTTCAAGGTCTCTGTTGATATTATTACCTGGGTCGTCAATTACCCTTAGTCAAATGATTTATTTCATCCGATTTTTTTTTAAGAAATTGAATTATTACAATATTTATAACAATAACATGCTTTAATGATTTGTTGTAAATGATTGACTGATAACTAAGATGCATTGAAGGATTCTACGTTTGACTTGTATTGTAACGAATTTTAGTTTGGGAAAAAGAAGGTTTTTTCTTTTCCTCATTTTATATAATGTGAAGAACGAATTATTGTAGATATTAAAGATGTTTACGAAGAATTTATTTCTAATAACTCGTTTCCACACGTTTATTGTTTAACGCATTTCAGTTATGTTCCTGCCAATCTCATTGTTCGCTCAATCGAAGATTAAATCTTGGAAGAACTGTGGTGTCCTTACATTTTTCGTAATTCTATCTGTATCAGGCAGAAAGGCGATTATCAACTTTAGGACATGAATTTAATCCCGCCCTCGAACACCTTTCAATATTTGCCTTTGCACTTTTCACTTACGCTCTACAAGTTTTCGCATGCATGTATGCATCATGCCAATTCACATCAACTCAATAGATTATTGATCCGCGTCGATATCCGCATCTCGTTTGGAGAAGCTTCATCTTCTATTTTGCCGAATTCTCTTTCTCTCGGCAAAGAATAGAATAATAATAATAATAATTAAAGTTATTATGAAAAATGATACAAAAGATGACCAGAGATAAAAATTTGTCTCACTTTAGCTGTAAAACTGTAAAACCTTTTCAAATGGGAGGAACCCCAAAAGACCAGCCTCATACATCAATTCTGATAAAGAATAATATGAAATTAAACAAAACACAACCTTTGGATGTAAAACACGTGTCAATATCAGGTGATTTAATGAAATGTTACAATGAATTCAAGAACATCAAAGAAAAGCTGCAAAATAATTAATGAAAAACAAAAAGCTTTTTCAAAACTTCAAATATTTCAATTTTCTATTAAATGTGTTTTAATACTATAATCCTGCATTTCGCAGATGAAAAAAAAATAAAGATTTTGGTAAAAATCACACATGGCTTAATTCCATTGAATTTGTTGGCTCAAATTAATACTTGAATTATTTTCAAAATCTTGGCCATCCAACGTTTTGCTTTTATAGTTTTGAAACGGAGAGATCAAACGCCAAGTTTTATAAAATTTAAATATTAAATTCAATTTTCTTTCTTTTTTATTTGATTTAAAAAGACTAACGTGAAAAACATCTTTGATGTAATTGCAGCGTTATTTTTCAAGCTTTTTTCTATTCTACTAACAAATCGTTTTAAATGAAATAAAGTTAGAAAGGATTTCTTAAGGATACAATCTGTCTACAGAATTGAGCTTTATTATCTTACTTTGTGCGGAAATTTTAACTTAATTGGATTAACAATAATTAAAAAATTCAGCCTAAACACAAATTTTAAAACTTTTTAAAAACATTTACAATTTTAAAAATTTATACATTACATTACTGAAGCTATCGGGATTACTTACGCAGTACCCATTATCCAGAAGATAAAAAAAAGTTAAGTATGGTTCTACATTATATAATTGAGTCTTCATCAGTGAGATCCTCTGGAATATTCCTTGAATAGGCGATGTATGCTGGGGTTTTTTTCTGTCTCGTGATTGGTTCCATAAAATTTATAACCCGCCTCCTAAAATTTTTAACTGTTCCTAACTCAGTTAATATGAACAGAAATAAAAAGTCAAAGTTCATTGTATTACTTTTTAACGGCTTGGTTGCTTTTAACAGCACAAAAACGTCTTTGTCAATCCTACGCCAAAAAAAGTCAAAAATAAAATTCTGGAAGCATGAACAGAATCATTCTAAGCAAATGAAACAAATATTAAAAATATAAAAAAAAGAAAGATAACTAATTATTACATCCAAATGGATAAAAATGGAAATCTAAAAGATAGTTAGAGCCTACTCAGAGAATACGAATAAAAAGAATCACTTCGGGACAAAAACAAAAGTATAGAAATTGTCATTTAAATTTATAATAAAATGGAATTCAAATAAAAAATTCAATAAAGCCTCGTTAAGTCGTCACCCGGATAAGTCGTCACTCCGTTTAAGTCGTCGTTTTCCTTTGGTCCCGACAAGGTCTCATAATACACAATAATGTAAAGTAACCCTCTTTTAAACGTCACGAAATTTAATTCTTCTCCGGATAACTCGTCATCCTCAAGAATGGCCAAAAGCATCTTTCTTCTCCATTTTAGTAGAGGGGCAAATAGTGTTCCGTGGGATTTTTTGTGAAGGGAAGTTGCGACCATGTGAATCTATTTATTGTATGCTACATAAGGGTGTAGTGTTTACCTTCAAATTGCGCTGTTTACCTTCAAATCAAGATGGCCGCCGCACTCATTACCTTAAGAATAACTCCTTCCAGAGTGCTCGCACGCAAAATTTGCATAGAACATTTTTTGTTGTGCATGCACCGAAGAACAAATCTTGTCCTTATCAATTTTTTCATATCTGCTACCGTTTGTGAGTTAAACGCCAGTTTTCATCCATGACACATTTATTGATCTACATTTGACTTATACTATTTATTGCCCTGTTTATCTGCAAGACATATAGTAAATAGTTTACTATATGTATTCCATATTTATTTAATGTAAAGTTTGCAATATATACTGATTTAGAAACTTCTATTAAGTATGATAAAGTCCTCAGAATGGAAACTCAGATTGAGAGCGAAGTTATTAACTGTATGGAAGCAAATGGGGGCATATACATATCACGAGATATGGTTGTAGGGAGATTTATTTTCTGTGCCGCTGATAATATTGACTCTCCTTATGGCAAGAATACGCTCCATGGCATAGTAATGGCTGTGTACCAAGTAGAATCTGAGGCTGATACTCATTGAGTCTATTGTACTCTCACAGCGACCGTCCCGACGTTCACTAGAAACCATTCCAAAGTCTCTCACCGAACTTTCTCACTGTAGCATTTCAAGTTCCCAGAAAGTTAGTGTATCTATAGTGCAACCTAGGGTTGAGTACAAAGAGAGAAATCGAGAAGGGATGAATTGCAGCAAACTTTGAACATTTCGTAGTTAACTTTGAAGATGGCTAATGTTAATGATATTAACAGATTTACTGAAATGACGACAAGTCTGGATGACCATATCAATGACAGAAATGAAAATCCCAATGAATACGATAATGCAATGTCTTCTAGTGTTGTGTCCGTCCTATGTGGTCTGCATATCAATCATTGGTGAACAAACCAATGAAGACAATGAGGGTTTGTGTACTTTCTCTCAAAGACAGTAGTCCAACAATCGCTTCCACACAGGTAATGTTCATGGAAAGTGGCAACCGCCATTATAGGTTCAGATTCCATAACTGTTGTCACTTTTGACCTTGTCTTTGTAAACCAGTTTGTCATTTAGCAATGGCAAAACAGATCTTTTTCAAAAATTGGGTTTTGCGACGAGGGGAATTACGCAGAGCAATGCTAAGAGCAAAAGATACATTTGTAGAATGCGCCTTAAGTGATTTATATAGTGATGCAATAATGTCACAAATCCTGGCAGGAAAGCATGTAAGACGAGGAATTGAAGCGCATCAACACTTCTGCTTGCTTTATGTAAATGCTATACTGACTTGTTTTTTACCCACCATGAAGGTATAAAAGATGAATTAGACAGGGAGAGCAAAAAGTTTATTCCTACCCTGCAGATAGGCAACGTTACAGATATTAATTCAGTTCACAAACAGACTGTTTTTGTTGTAAAGAACTTGAAAATCCTGTCGAAAATGGAGGAGTTTGATAATGCACAAACTCACCTTTAAAAGTTGCTCGCCAATACATGGAAATGGTTGATACTATGTTGCGTTACATACGATCTGTCAGAACTGGTAATTGGGAGCTACATGTAGCTTCAGTGGAAGATTTTGTCAAATATTTCTTTGCTCTTGATTTAGGAAACTATGCAAGTATGCTCACTTGGTCTTTAGGTAATATAAGGCAGATAGAAAAGACAACCCCACATCTCTGGAAAGAGTTTATGAAAGGGAAATGGGTAGTAAACAAGAGTAAGGTACCATTTTGTGCTTTGGGTGCAGACGAGGCTCTGGAATACCAAAATAGAGCATTGAAGATAGCAGGAGGTCTTGTGATTATTACCCAAAAGAAAAGTGCACTGGCAAGGTTTTTTTTGATCGCTCCTGAAATGGTCCAAAGAAAACTTCAGCATTACTAGGTCTGCATGCATTGTCCGGAAGTGACACCACGGGTACTTTGGCAAAGAAAGCAAAAACCTCTTTTTGGAAAGTCTTCAGTAAAGCAGATGACAACATTCTTGAAGCTGTTAGCAAACTTGAAGCTTGGAAAACTTTGTTGATAATGATAGACTTTTATTAGAAACGTTTATATGTCAAGTCTAGGTCCCTGGCACAAATATATCAAACTTTGCAGATTTGAGGTGGTGCACGTTCACAAAGCAAGAAATTCAAGGAGAAAACTTGCCACCAACAAGAGCATCACTGACACCATATGTTAGAGTTCCAATAGAGTTCGCTATCAAACCATAGAATGGCGCCGTGCTGACCAGCCCTATCCAAATCTGCCTTCACCATTAAACTTTGGCTGGGAGTTGAAAAAGAAAAGCGACCATTATGCTCCTGTTATGTGTATGCTAACATGCGCTCCAGAGACATTTCTTAAGCTTATTAGGTGCTCTTGTGTTAAAAGAAAGTGTGCTCCACCATGTATATGCCATTCCCACAATCTAAAGTGCACTGAACTATGTATATGTAGAGGAGACGAAGAAATATGTGACAACTGTGATGACATTACAAACCATGAAGATTCATAGGAGGACTTAGATGGTGATGATAACTTGTTTTTAACAGAATAATGTTATCTCATTAAATAATGTTTTTTTATATAATTACATAATCCATTTTAAGAACATACTACTACTGGGCCTTACTACAAATTCATTATTTGTTCTATAACATTGTGCATGTATTAGTAACGTGCATTTCATACAATTATACATAACTGTACTAGTGATTCCATATCATTGTATTATTAAAATTATTGTGAGTAAAAAACAGCACAATCTTCATTTTCTTATCTCTTAATAAATAACTGTTGGTAATATGTTCTCAGCCGATGGTGACATATTTAATGGAACATAACTCAGAAACGGTAGCAGATATGAAAAAATTGATAAGGACAAAATTTGTTCTTCGGCGCATGCACAACAAAAAATGTTCTATTTTTTTGTACGAGCACTCTGGAAGGAGTTATTCTTAATGTAATGAGTATGGTGGCCATCTTGGATTGATGACGTTATAAAAAACAACAGCGCAATTTGGAGGTAAACACCCGGTACTAAACCATTATGTAGCATACAATAAATCGATTCGACATGGTCGCACCTTCCCTTCACAAAAAATCCCATGGAAGATCATTTTGTGCAGTTTGCCCCTCTACTGTTTTGCATGCCATCGTGTTATCTTTTCAGTCCCGCCCTTTCACTTTAAAAAATCCAAGCCTTTACGGGAAATTTTCGACCACGCCTGTCACTTCATTCCTTTTCTACCGCTTCGGAGGATTTGGGTTCTTGGAATGTCGTTGCTAATTATTTAAAGCACACTTCTCGCTGCGACTCTGTCGAGTGCAGACGTTTTTCTTGACCGCTCCGAGTGTGACTTCATTTTATAGAGAGTGAGCCCCGCTGTAAGGGCTATTTTTTTCTCTTACAATTTCATGGTTCGCCAGGGAAACGAAAACTTATCTGGGTTTTTTTTTTTATTTTCCACTCATTCATTTGCATGAATTGATTACTGAAAATCTTCATAAAAATACTGTATTTCAGTGTTTCTTGTGTTTTATTTTAAAAAATTCCCACTCCGCCTAAGTCGTTAAAAATGTTTGGTCCGTTGAGTGACGACTTAACGAGATGTTTTACTGTATTATACTATCTTAGTCGATTGTGGCGTTACCATTTTATTAAATTGTGGTATATGCATAGTTACAATGTGCATGACAGAGTCTTTATTTCATTTTAAGATGTAATATCATTTACTTTTTACAAGGTTAAGAAAAGTGTTATTCTTTAACACACAGACTTAATGTATTCCTAATACTTGAGGATAAGAGTAAAAGAGAACAGAGCTAAGGTAAACTTGGATAATACGGTTGGAAAGAAAAAGCTGAATCAATACGGCCATATTATCACGAAGGTCGTAGTTACGTAGATCTTCAAGAATGCCATATTTCTAGATTAGATCACATGCCTTTCCTGAATCAAATGGAAATATAATGTTCTGTACTGGTAACAGCAGTATCCTCCAGACATATCAAATAATCAGTGAGAGATCAATGTTCAGAAAAGTCACATTATATACATGAAAGGATGTTATTATGTTGCAGATATCAGATCAGACAATGATTCATATCTGGATTCAAGTTTTACAGACAGCTCGTGAATACGATTGAACGGTAATTGTTAGGGTAACATTTATCTTTCCCAGATTTAGCAAAGGATTTGCTAAGCTTTCTGGAAATAATTGATCAAACCAAATTTTCTTAAAATATCGACAGAATGATTCTTAAAAATGACAAAGATAAGCGTCGTAGCATTCAGCGATAGGCAATGCTTTTTGGAGCTATTTAATACAATCAATAATTCATCCAATGCAAATGAGATATTTTATATCTTTCTATTAAAGGAATTAAAATATAAAGGAGTAGTTTAAGACGTTGCTTGGTCTGTTGAATTGATAAAGTTGCCGAGCAGAAGTTAAAAGCTCTATCAAGTGCCTCAACTTATTAATCGATGCTAGATAATTTTTCTTAAGAATGAGGAATTACTGTGAAAAACAGCAAAGCAGCAGCTTTCGTATCTTATCCCAAAGAGTTTTTGATGATATATGACTCTGTTAGATATGAAAGACTGCCAAGATTCCTTTTATGCAATTTGATGGAGCGAAATTAGAATCATTAATGTAGGATAACAGTGGAAAGACATTCCCCGCATTTTTCTGAGCTCTGTACGCCGAAATGCAGGAAGAATTCCATCATGACTTCGGACGCAGAGGAAAACAATAAAAAATGAGGATTTGTAGCTCGTTCTGAAGTAAGGATTGTATTATTGATATTCTGAATAACGTTGTTGATATAAGAAAGATCAATAGATTCCAGTCGCCATGTATCAGTTAAACATGTTTGATCACCAATTCACCTTTCATCGAGGAGATAGTCAATTATATCATTTCCTTTAGAATGATAAGGAAATGATTACTGTCTTAACGACTGTTAATAAACTCCCGGGTAAATAATGAGAAAAGCGCTGCAGAGTCAAATGCTGGCGAATTGCAAAGAAAGATATTGGCGAGGACACAAAATGAGTAGTGACTATTAATGGAAGCAAAGAAAGATATTGGCGAGGAGGCAAAATGAGTAGTTGACTATTAATGAAAGAAAAGAAAGATGATGACGAACTTGATCTTCGATAGTAACTCTTGGAAGGTAATCTGTAAATGAGCCCCACCCAGGACAGTGAGCAATAGTCTCAAAGGGCAAAACGGGAGGTGGTAGTGGCTGAACTAGGTTTTTTAATGTCATTGAATGAAACTATCATATTTAGTAGAAGATACAGATCGGTCAATTCAGCAGCGACAGCTTCTAATGGAACACTGAAGTGAAACAGGAACATTAAGATGAACGAAAGATAAAATATTCCTCCTTCTCGTCTGTCAGAATCCTGTATTGAGTATTGAGTGTTCCTCAGTATTCCTGATTATCGTTTTAAGTTGAACTGCTCTCGTAATGAAAGCATTCAGAAGGGAAAGCCAATCAGGCAAATAGGTGTAAGGAACGATCTTGATAATATACAAATAAAACATAATCCTCATCAATTACAATACATGAAAACCATTCAAAGATTAAAAGTGAATAATAACGAAGTCAGTGTGAAGAGATATCATCCATATCATAAAATTTCATAAAACTCTTCAAGAGAAATATATCCGAAGGCTATGAGAAGGTGAATGTGAATATTAATGAGAACGAATAAAGATTTAACACAAAGGTGTTGAAGATCTCTTCTGTGAAAAGTTTAATCCAGCTAGGGTATCAGCTGAACCCGAAGACATTATTGTTGACTGTGAATTGACTGCGATGTAACAACTTGTGATGAAACTTGGGTAGTGGAGTGGCGAGAGTTTCAGTAAGAATAGAGAAAGACGCATGAGAAAGACATGTAATATCAGTCCAGCAGGAGATTGCGAGGTCTTTTTGCTGACTATGTTGCAATTGTCGTTCTTGCCTCGCGATATGTATAGACCGTGCGTGTGAAATACTCTTATTTCACAAGCACAGTCTATATCTGCTTGTCTTTCTTGAAGAGAGCACACGTTCGGGAGTACCCAGGACGATCGCCGAAGCAATTAGCATACTTAAAGAGCTGAATTACTAGTTTTTCGTACTTGGAACAGATGCCTTTGCCTTTACGTGCTGCCGATCGTGGCCATATCGCTGATATAAGATCTCAATGTTTTGGAAGATAAGTTTGTACTCTTAGAATTACAGATGAGGTATCCGGCATTCCCAGATTTTGACAAAGTTGATTAGTCAAAAATCAGTGATATTGTCTGAGTTGAAATGTCCTTTGAATCGCCGAATGCTAATGCATTTTACAGCAGACACTCCCAGAGATTTGAAGCCATAATGCAGTTTTCATTTACAAATTAGGAATCTAAGCTCCTCGCCCATGATGGAACTCAATGAAAAGTTGTCAAACCTACCCTAGAACTCTTAAGGAGATGGCAGGCTACACAAAGACTTTACCCGAATAGAAGAGGAATGATATGAGATACAGGCAATCCTATAGCCTTCCGTACTAAGAGGTTCACCTTAGCCAAAATCTTTTACAGAATTAGCAAGAGGGAAATAGTAAAGTGATCTGAAGAGGTCAATCTAAGACCTTCCCTTTACAAGAAGCAGAAGCTACAGTCGAACCTGTCTATCTCGAATCTCAAGGAAAGGAAAAAAAAATCGAGGTAAAGAGCTCTGTAACTCTGTACCTCTGTAAGTATTAAATACGGTCAATTAAAAAAAGGTTTTAATTGCTTTTGTTGTAGAAAAATACGGTGGTATGATCGCAGATTAATTATACATCTATAACATTTAAAAAGAAAACAACTAATACTCAGACATAAATAAATTTTTAAAAAAGGTTTAAATAAAACATGCTCAAATATACAATACGTTAAAATGTTCGTAGGACAGTTTCGAGGAACTGCAATATATAAAGTGCAATGCGAATGTAGCAATTCCTTTTATATTGGCGAAAGTGGCTTTTCATTAGAAAAACGCCTCTATTCACACATATATGCATGTACCTCCCAAAACACCAATGTATCAATGATTGCTAACCTTGCTTATAAAGAAGACCACGTACCGGACTTCCGAAATGCCCCAGTCATCAAATATGAAAAAAATTCCTTTAAAAGGAAAGTCAAAGAATCAGCATACATTTATTTATCAAATTCATATAACGTAAAATTATCTAATAACAACACAAAATTTTATTGTTCCAATCTTTTGTTACAGAAAAAAACTACATAAGCAGATCTCAAAGGACTTAAAATAACATTGATGTCTCCAAAAAATAGAAGAACAATTAAGCCTTCAACTTCTACGTCATCTCCAAAGATTGTTTTCTCCATCTTGACGTCACACATTAGAATTTACCACCTGGACAACATCTTCCCTGAGGACTACGTCACTCCTGACGGAAACACGAAACACGGACAACGTCATTACTAACGGCAACATGAACAACGTCACAGTAATTCCATCTCGGTTTTCACTTTGATTGATGAGATCATGACAACTCCACATCTCACATCATTGGTTGAACCATTTTGAATACATTAAAAATCGTTTATTTAAACTTTTCCCCAAGACTTTTTAATTCATCTTGCTGATGATGGGGAATTTGTTCCTCGAAACTGTCCTAGGAACATTTTAACATATTGTATATTTTAGCATATTTTATTTAAATCTTTTTAAAAAATTTATTTATGTGTGAGTTCAAAGTTTTTTTTTTTAATGTTTAACACAAAACACACGTTAAAAACTTTTTAATAACATTTTTAATATACATACGTACCTTTAACAACAATAGTCTTTCAATGACTTTTGACGTCTAACTTTTTTTGTTTCTATTAGCCTTCTAAGGTTAGCAAGAGCTGCGAATCCCCTGTTGTTGAAGGGTGGTCTTTGGGCATCGATTTTTGTAATTTACACTATCCGAAATTCGAGATACACAGATTTTGTAGGAATTTTTTCGAGATAAACATGGAAAATACATTGAATTCAGATTGTAAATGTAGGGAATTTCAGAAATTTCGAGATGTAAAGGTTTTCGAGGTAGACAGGTTCGACTGTATTTCAAGATGAAAATACAAGTAACAAGCAGGAATTATTCAACGGCCAGGATTCTGATTCTAGGAAAAGGGTCTCCCTACATGACAAACACAAGGACGGGCCTTCACTACCTACTTAGCCTATCTTTCAGAATCTCACTATCCCCTCACAATGTAGAGCTATCCACACCGAGGAGAAGAAAAGGTGAATATTAATGGTAATGGTTTGTATTTTAGTTTATTTTAGTGGCTTGAAATTCTGGCTATAAGATAGCTGAGCAAGACTTAGTAGCATAAGTCTCTCACTTCATACAAATATTCCCAATTTCACTACTATTTAAATAATAATTATGTAAATAATAATGTAATGTTTTTAGCTTCCAGGAGGTCCAATCTGCTAAATCAAATTTCCAAAGGGAAGTACGTGAAGAAAATGTTGAGGATCTACGAATTTCTTTAAGAATGACCGGAAAAATGGTCACAGCGTCTAGAATTATTGATTATTTGCCACGAAAAGCAAAAGAGAAATGAAGCAAAACCAAGTATCAAATCGATAAAAAAAAAATACCAGTGAAGCAGTAAAATGCGTGAATGATCCAGCACTGGAGATACAAACATGTCGATGAATTTGAAGATCTGCAATAGTTGCATGTTTGTTGTTTGTGGATGAAGAGATCGAAACCGGAGAATGGTTACTAAGTCTCCGACAAATAAAAGTGTTGTAACTGATCAATGAGTCTAAAGGCGAAACTGATGCATTGAAAGGAAGATACAAACTATAGATGGTAAGCAATCGATCTGTTGATAGCCTGAGCAGCACCAGCTTCAAAGAATTACTGACCTTAATTGAAAAGTAGTTTGTCATACTAAACGAACAAACAAACGCCCTCTCCTCGTCTATCAAAAAGCTGTTTGCTCGGCATCGTATAAGCGCCAAAGTTAAGTGTATCGCTCCGTGCAAGAAAAGGTTGTTCTGCAGTTACATACACACTGGCATATATGTTACATTAGGGTATCAACATCAGTGAGGTTGGATCGTAAACCTCTACGATTCTAATAGAGGTTTACGATGTAGATCATTAATAATTATAAAAATTAAGATTAAGGATGTCAACTTCGAACTAGCCCCAAACTAGAAAGAATCAAAATTATACCCTCTCTATCATCCTCATATGACAGATGACATCAATGAGAACGTACAGGAGAAAGGATTGTGATTGAATGAAATGTTTAGTTACAGGCATTGAAGATCTATTGAAAATCCCAGCAAATACTTCTTGAACCTGAAGACAGCAAATGTTGACATGCGACTGGGATTTGGTTCAAAGTGTGACAAGTATGGCAAGTGGATGCATACAAAGATTCGAAAGGTGGCCATGCAATGTTTCTTCTGGCAAGAGATAGTCTTCTATCTCTTTCTTTGATTCTTTTACAGCAAAGTAAAAAGATTTGTACCGCAAAAAATGTCTTTGTTGTAATCTTTTTTCCGGGCTTCTGGATAGAAAATTTGACATCAAACGCATGGGTAGGCATTCGGGACCCAAGAAGACAACCCAGTAGAATAGGAACCTTCCAAGGATGGTCCAGTACAGGAACCAATATCAAAAAAAATCAGGCTTCGCAAAATCAACATCTGCTGCAGTTAAAAAAACAAAACAAAAAAACGCTTGGGTAGAAACTTTTTATCCTGTAAAATACAGGGTGGACGGAAAGTTTCTCCCTTTTTTTTGTATTAACTGAATCATCGATGTTTGATGCTCTGTGGAGATAGTGCAACTTTACGCCAACAGATGATGCTGGCTGTATGAACTTTATACTTGTCTGTATTATTTGCTGAATCATTGTGAACACATTCTCACAGTTATTTGTCTGCTACTGGCAAGTGTTGTTGTGTTGGTGCACTTCTTCAAGCAGATCATTAAATTAAAATTTAACACACTTGTACTTGCTAAGTTAATGAAAATTTGTTATTCAATGATTTTTTTAGGTATTCTTATGTTTTCACCTAATGAAAGAACAGAAAAATAATTAATCTTATCTCTAAATTTTAATTGTGGGCCCGGTAGCCGAGTGGGTAAGGGCGCTTGGCTGCGGGTTGGAGGTAGCGGGTTCGATTCCCGGCCTCGGCGGAGGACGGGAATTTTTCCACGCTTCTTTCTCCTCCAAACGGGCCCTAGGGTCTACCCAGCCCTCTATAGAATGGATACCGGGTTTCTTTCCCGGGAGTTAAAGGTGGGCGAGCGACGGGCCGACCCCCCGTCCTCAACTTTGTCCCGTAGGTTCTGAACACTGGAGCCTACCCTCCAGTTGCATTGCGCGGTCCTCTGGGCCTGATCGCAACTTTAACTTTAACTTTAACTTAACTAAATTTTAATTAGGGAGATAAAAAAAGACAGTGTTGTCAAATTTTAATTTTCTTCAATTTAATGGATTTACTGTACACATTGCTTAAATTAATTTTTAATTTTGTCTGTATACTGCTCTTTGGAGACAATCCTGTGGAAGCCAACAAAACCCATGCTGTCAGAAAAAAATATTGTTGATCGTCAGGCATTTTGTGAAAGAATAATGTCTGATGGTTTCTGCGATGCCAACCCTGAAGGAAAGAGGAAAAGGATTGCACGTTTTGTTTACAGACGAGTCTCCAGTAGAGTTTTACCCAAAGCTCAACAAACAAAATACCCGAATCATTACAAATGAACCAAAGAAAATTTTCCCAGTACCAAGACCAAAGCAAGGATTGAAGATAATGGTCGCTGGTGGCATTTGTGGCTGTGGAAAAACTGAACTGCTTGTGGTTGATCAACACAGACCGTCAATGGCGATTATTATCGGAGTAGGATTTTCCTGTCTGTGCTCAAGCAGTTCAGAATGATCTTTTCCCAAATCCAGACAGTGCTGTTCTTATGCAAGATTGAGCAACAGCTCACACAGTCAAACAA
This sequence comes from Thereuonema tuberculata, assembly GCA_023159025.1. NCBI lineage: Eukaryota > Metazoa > Arthropoda > Chilopoda > Scutigeromorpha > Scutigeridae > Thereuonema > Thereuonema tuberculata. The sequence goes on along the minus strand of JAFIDM010000001.1, from coordinate 77,144,378 downwards.
ACAATGACGCTTCTGAAGAGAACATTCCCTGTTGTTTGGGATGACTGACTTGGAAACAGTCCAGACCTAAACCTTTTAGAGCATCTGTGGGCCAAACTACAGGATGCAGTCTTCAAAGAACCTCATCCACGCAACAGAGACCAGCTTATTGTACGTGTTCAGGAGGAATGGAACTCAGTCACCCCTGAAGAGACAGCAATGCTTGAGGAGGGTTTTGGCAGACGAGCTGAAGAATGTCTTTATGATCAGGAACGCCGTACAAAATACTGAAAAAGTGAACAGATGACTGTCCAAATGTAGAAATGAGTTTCTGTAAGAAAAAATTGGGTTTAATAAAAATACTTTAAAAAAACTTGAGAGAAAATTTCGGTCCACCCTGTATTTAAAAAATTTATAACGATTTTCCGATATTATATATAAGTTCTCAATATAAAGAACTTATCTGGAGAAGAAATATTTTTGGGAAAATTTCCGACCTTCAAAGTTTTCGAATTGAATCTGGCTCCTCCAGCCCACGCCCAGTTCCTCGCCACTGGTACCGCATTGAAATAAAACTTGTAGTATAAATTTAAAATGAGTTTTGAAATATTAAGAACTTTCGATTAAACAATTACTTTAAAGTATTTAAATTTGACTTAATTTAAAATAACAAACAAATATGAAATCCTTATTTCAAATTTCCAGCCAAGGCAAGGAATAATTTCGAAAATGTACACTAAAGTAGAGCTTTTCAACGTTTTTTTGTTTCACCACGCAATTTTTTTAAAGGAAGAACTATCGTAGCACATCAAATCTTGTTTCTTAAATCCTGGGTACACCAAACTTTCCATTGCTTTTATTGCTATAATAGAATCAATTGAAAAAGACTGAAACTGAAATAGACTTTACATTAAACATAGATGATAACGAAATAATATAACAGTCTATTTTAAAAGTTTAAAGATAGACTGAAACCTAATTTTTAAGCCGACTCTCATGGGATTTAATAGCTTTTTAACCTAAATTGTTGGAGCGAAACAGGAATGTGGTTGACATTTTTGTTTGCCAAGGTTATTTGACATCTACAGGTTTTTCTAAATAAATTGTTTTTAGTGTGAAATTCCTCGGGTCACACCAAAGGCATCATCAGAGTTAGAAGCTCTCCATAAAGGAAAAAAAAAACAATAATGTAACACAAAGAAAGATTGGGGCCACTTTACTCAAACTGTTTATTCGAACTCAAGTGTCTGTTAGCACACACCGAGATGGGCATTTGATTACATTTGATTATATTGCAATTTTACTAATCTAGTGAAATGATATAATTAGTAAAATGTCGAACCACCCCATGCAGCAATGCATGCATGAACATAGCGAGAAAGACTACAGCTGTATGATGTCCTCCTGAGGAATAGAACGCCAAGTAGCGAGAAATCGTTGTTCAAGTTGAGAGATAGTGGTTGGGGCACCTACTGTGAGTTGCTGGAGCTGTCGGTCCATTATGTCCAGACGTGTTCAACGAGTAAACGGTCGGATGGAAGTGCTGGCATGACAGTACCCAAACGCTCATATAGATATTGCAGATTACAGTGGGCTAAGTGTGGACATGCATTATCTTGTGACAAAAGGTTCCGGGCTAGTGAAGATGTGGTGAGAATAGCGACTGCTGCAAAATGTCGAGAACTTATCATTGGGCATTTACAGATCTATTTACGATGAGCAGCTTTGACCAAATGTCCAACTAATGACAATTATCACACTATGTGCTACTTTTCTGATTAGGCTATCGCACGAACTTTGGATGGCAACCAAAAGTACTGTCGTCAAGATAAAAACGAGATTCATTAGTAAACACTCTTCGTTCCAGTTTCTATTCAAGCTAACACCACTGATGACATGGTTGGCTGTGGAAGATAAAGGAAACCAAACTCGCAAAGAAAATTGTAAAAATGTAGGTAGATAGGTATTGAAGGTATTACCTTTCTGGATGCGTAGGCGTCTGCTGGATTATTATTGAACCAAGAATGTATGAAGTGTGTATTATGGTACTGAGGCTGTGGCCAATTTGGACGCCTACATCAAAGAAGTCAAATCAGCTTCTCTACAGGCCAATGATTCTTTCACCCTCAAAGGAGGTTAACTTTTGGAAAGGATGTCGTCATCTGCATAAGGATGGTTTAGAACAATGTTCAAAATGTTTGATCAGGGAACTATCAACTATGGTAGGTTTTTAATTGTGTTCCAAGCTCTGAAGTCATGATATTAGCTTTAGTTGTTGTAACGGTTCCAAATTGTAATTATTTGCATTTATTTAGATATACTAACGCTTCCTTTATTCCGTGACTTCTTGCAGATAATTTTTGCTTCACCGTAAATATAATTTAAGTTTTTATTAGAATGCCTCGGTTTATATTTATATTTTTCTTTCAAGTATTGGTTGAGTGTAAGGTTTAGCTAAATAACTTTTTTTTATCATTCAATGTTTTTGTAGAATATTCGGGAGTAATTCAGTGGTGTAGAAGTTTGATGATAGCGCCAGCTTATGATTAAATTGTTCTTTATAAACTTTCTCAAAAGTTTTGCTCAAACACAGCTTCGATGCTCATTTCTTCTACTTTCAGTTTCTCAGCTTCTATTTTCAGTGTTTCATTACTAAAAGCGATTGATGTCAACAAATTCTAAAATTTTGAAATCTATTTTTTAAATAAAATACATGACAACTTTTTCAATATTACAAATGAGCTTCGAGTTCACTTTCTTATTTAGGCTAATTTAAATTTTTAACAGTAATTGTTTGCCTTATTAAATTTACTATAATTATTATTTCTCAGTTTAAATTTCAATTTGGTAACAGCGTAGAAAAATTAAAAGTTAAGTTTGTTGAAAAAAATCAAAAAAAAAAAAAAATCAGTTGATTTACAATGACTCTCAGTTCAACTTAGATCTCCATCTATAGAGTGACAATTAGTGAAGATGCTTTCGAATCCAAAAAAGCCACTTATATCCAGAATCAAAAACAGAAAAAAACAGAAACAACATCACTGAAAGGTTTTCTCCGTATTAAGCAACTATAAATAGTGTATTCAGTCAAAAAGTTTCTGTCTTACATAATAAGCTCATAACAGTAAATAGATAAAAAATCGAATCCGAAATCTCTATATTGAAAAAAAAAAGTAATTTGGATGCTAATTTGGCTGAACTTTTTGAAAAAGTTAAATTTATAAAAAAAAAAAAAAAAAGAATGTGTAATCACGAAAATTTAAATAAATAAAATCCTTTTAAGGTCACAGAATTTGTAACGCCGTTACTATTAATATTACTCAATAGTGGCCTTCAATTTGGTTTACATTTACAACATCTAATCTCAATGTATTTGACCTCATTAAAATTTATTAGTTATGGAACTATTTTTTAGGTCCACTTTTCTAAGAACCCCAAAAGTATGCCCTATTGTAGCTCAACCAATAATGCTGTAGTTAAAATTATTTAGAGCAAATTTAGGATATGGAGATGGGTGAATAGATAGAACTTAACTATATTATTGTTAAGGAGCTATTTTATTTATGGGCAAAGCATACTGATGAATCTACTTGCAATGCCTTAATATTTATTACAAAACGATATTATATTAGAAAATAAATTGCTATAAGAAACGAATCCCATTACTCAGCAATTTGATATGCGGGAGGATTATCTCCGTTTACCCCTCCAAAAATACCGTCTTCTTTTTCTTATGAAGGGGATGAGGGTCTCTAAGCAAAAGTAAGATCTAGAATATTTGGTTTCTACTTTTGTTTACATAGGAAGAACTCACCCACGCAGTGTCAGTAGCTGAAATATCCATGAACAGTAAATGCTAAAGTAATCACAAGTGAAAAGTAAAATCCAACAAATAACGAATCATAATAAAAACAGAAGTTTCTTTAATTTCAGAAACTTTAAAAAACGCGAAAATAAAAAAAAAAAATCCCTTCCACCGGAATTTAAATTTGAAAATTCATTTACTCGAAAATATACAAAGTGTTCAAAATGCAATATTGAGATATTTGAAATATTTATTTGCCGTTTATTTATTTTTGAAAATTAATCAGGCTCTAGTTTCAAAAATGAAATCTTTAATCACATTTTTATTTATTTATTTATATATTTAATAAAAACAGAAAACTTTGAGAAGAATCATAGAAGAATGCATTTAAGCAGCTGGAATGGCACGTGAGAAAGAAATAGAAATAATAATTTATTAAACAAAGAATATTCAACCTGATAAGATAAAGAGTGGAAACATATTCATATCATCCCGACAATTTTCTAGAATAAAAATTAAACCAAAAAAAGGAGTTCTAATAAACCGAGTATTACAGAGTTCAATAAATTACGTGCTCTGTACCTACCCCTTGGAAAATGAAACCTTCCCCTCATACAGCTGCTAAACTACTCAGCCAGATAACTGAGTGACACCATCTGATAAAATACACCGAGTCATGTGTTAGACCGAGAAATTTACTGCTTCGTTTCACTTTTTTAATTCAGATGAATGAAAATACTTTTCGTCCGATGATTGTATTTAATTAATTCTAAAAGTGGAAAACAACATTTATCATTCTCAGTGGGAAATCATCTTTTTAAAACACTTTTTGGTGGCGGTATTTTTTGGGGGCGGCAAAATTTCACAATAAATAATAATATCTTGTATTCAGAACTAAAAATTTGAACCATATCTTTTCATATTTTTGTCTCACCTACAATTCGGACCGGACAACCTGCCAGACAACCTGCTGCATCTCGTACGTTGTGGGTCGAGATTGTGAGTGCAAGCGAAGTGACATGCACCACTATGTGTAGCAAATATGCTGAAGAGTACTGCTTCAATCGGAATATTCCTGATTCCGAGGATGAAGACAACATCGAAGGCATCTGCGGTACCTAGGATCATGTCGAAGCCAAACGCACCAGCGCAGCGCCTCCACCAGAGAAGATTATGCAAAACGAAGACGAGTTTAATGAAAAACACAAATTTGCCAGACATATTGAATACTACCTGTTTATGTATACGTGTTAATCTTTAATTTTAGAATGAATTCCATCAACTTATCTGTTTCCAAACAAATTCTACAATTCTTTAGTGAAAAGCATGCAGTTTTTGTATGTTTCCAAACCTGTTTCATACAATAATATGTTAATAAAATTATATGAACGCTCTATTTTAGACTTTTTTTGCAGTAATGAGTTCTTCTAAATTGAACGTTTGGCACCAACAGCACCTCTCTATGATTGTCCAATGCTGAGTTATGGTTTCTTTTGGAAAAATCCAAGATGGCGGCAGTTTATTCAAAATTTAAGGGTGTTCC